>CAXIPT010000001.1:22304708-22862892 GCA_964030475.1 Tethya wilhelma
CACACACACACACACACACACACACACACACACACACACACACATTACAATTGCTTATAATTTGATGTGCATGTGCATGCTTGTAATAAACAGTTAAAATAATAATAGTATACTATAGCATAATAATATTAGCCTCGTTCCCAGGCCCCCAACATGAGGCCTGGGGATGAGGCTAATAAATTATATACTTAGGCTCCATGGATGCATGGCAATTTTTGGTACATGCATATGCATTATGCAATTACTTACTGCATAGGTCTGTTCCATTTATAATTACTGGTCCAATTCCATGAGGAACTATGCAGTTAATACACTCATCGAATGATCGGACGCAATGTTGGCAGGGTAGCACAATACAACCAGATCGTTTGTCACAAGCAAGTTTGCACCTAAAAAATTCAGCACTACACTTGAGCCAGGTGTAAGGATTACAAAATGGGATTGGAATTATCCCAATGGTATTGTTATCCGAGCCTGTAAAATTAATATTCATTTTTAGTAATAATCTTGCAAGCATGCATAAATTTATGGAGTTCATGTTGACACACTGTAATAATAATACATTATACTATAAACATTACGCACTGCAGCCACATGTATACAACGTACATTGATATACACAATATACCTTGTCCAATCACTAAAGAATCCAATTGTTCAGTTAGTGGAAGACAACTGATGCAATCATCATACAAGTCACCAAAACATGCCCTACAAGCTGAACTATCTCGATCTAATACACAGTTATCCACACAATTCACAACTGCAACACCACACTTAACCATGTCGAAGACACTACAGCAGTAAGCTGTATGAAAAAAAAAAAGAATGATAATTATTATAAGAGTATTTAGTTAGTCCAAGCATGCAGTTATTGCTTTTGTACCTGAACTTGTCAGCATTGCAATCATAGAGATGAAAACTGTGACTGTCTTTGCGGACATTTTCACCATTTTTTGCCAATAATATAATTATGTAAATCTATCACTGTAAAAGTGGTAATTTCGAACGTTAACTCAGCCTGGTAATTTGGGAAAGCAGTCACACATGTAGCTGCTAGGCCTGCTTGGTGAAATCGTTACTCAAAAGGAAGGTTTTTATATAGCGATCGCCTCATGCATGCACGCACATACTACAATGTGCATGCGTGACCAGCTAATTAAGTCAACTTCAAAAAGAATCTGATCGATGCGTATACTATACTGTGTAATATCACCTGATCCCGATCATAGATGATTATGGAGACGTGATTCTATTATTACTAAGTCTTAATCCATGAATGAATAACAAAGTTTTGCACTATTATTATATTGTATACAGGAAGTTTTAGGAATGTGGGTGGGCTGTGCTGTAGTTATGCTCTATATTATAGCCAATAAATACTGATTATTCTCGCATGATTTGTTTCCACATGCATGTATAATATAGCTGCACATCACAAAGTTATCACTGCATGCACTTCTATACATAAGCCGGTACATGGATATATTTATGCAAGAATGCTGCATGAGCTATATAGTCGAATCATGTGTTGAAACTGAGACATGCATGCCTGCATGATTGACAGTGATCGTTTCATACTTACAGCATTATAATCATAAATTATAACAAGTATAGTAAAAATATCAAAATTTACTACTATATATACGTATGACAATAATAATCATGAACATATATTATACATGTACAAACAGAATCAGAAATAGAAAACATGTATTGTAATACTTATACTAATTTTAAAGGTCTGGCATAATTATTATTGAAAAAGATTCCTATATAATTATACATGTCATCCTTCAGGAATAAAGGATGGAATTTTACAACTGAAATATAATATATTATGTATAACTACCAACAATTACTGTGCACAACAGGCATATAATATTGATTGACAAAAACCTTTTTTGTTATGAAACTACAAAGTAACTATAAATTATGTTATGGTTTTTTTTAATAATTATTATTGATTGACAAAAAGCCTTTTAGACGAATTCCTAGGAAAGTTGGCGTCAAATTAATTTGCACTATCAATAATTATCAATCATCAGTTAGAACAGCATACTAGACAAACAGATTTTGTCCAATCAGGTTCTTCTAATAATTGGGTGATAGTTCCTGTTACCATTTCCTCCATTTTTCTAATTCTTTTTAAAAATCATACGATTTCCTCCATTTTTCTTGAGGCTCAGAGCTAGGCTTTATGACCGATTACTTGATGCATGCCTAAAGCTGAGAGAAATTAACTTTGAGCACTCGTAGGAACTAGGAAGCCAGAATAGTCTCATAGACTTCATGCAACGCTTGCAATCACGACTATATCTCCAGTGGATGGGCTACAGTTAGGCCTTGATTGATTATGCTCAAGACTCTGCTTATTTTTCTTTTCTTTTATGCTCAAAGAATGGCCCTATATTATGCTCCAAATTCTGCCTATTATGCTTATAGCTACCAAATAATTTTTATTATGTCGCAGAAATTATCAATTTTCAATGAGCAGAAGCACAAACAAATTGAAAGACTATATAGTTTCAGCAGCCACCTATATTGTCGGTTACTCATTAATTCTTTAGTATTCCTTTGAAGAAGCAGGTTGACTCACTCACAAAGTGTGCAACTCTACAGGGAATTCAATCCAGTCAAATGTTGCTATATAATCCAACAAAATACAAGCCCATTATGCTGGGATAGTCACAAATTTGAGCCTATATTATGCTAGCATTATTCTTGATGCTCAATTAAGAGTACCTATTATGCTCGAAATTATGCTGGCATAATCTATCAAGGCCTAGCTACAGTCTATACTGCATGGGGATTTTCACTAGTACTATGAGTCTGTGGGGACGGGAGATGGTGGAATGTCGTGGCTGGATGGAATGTCAGGTTGTCATGGTGTGTGTAATCTTGCCGGATCAAGTGTCACATTTTCAAACATAGAACTACAAACTCTGTAGTTCACAACATGCATACATCAGTATTATTTTTTATAATGTGCATGTGACTGCATGCTAGTATAGTTCTGACTTTCTTTTCACTATTTTCAGGATCATGCATATAGCCTCGTACTCGCAGGCTAGCTCTCTCCTTTTTCGAGGAGAGAGGGGCCTGGGTACGAGGCTATAGGTCATGCATACATCTTATGAAATAAGTTTATGCACTCAGCTGGGCAATTGAAGGTCAGAACCATAATAATAGTTAATATTATGTTACAGTAAATGGGCACTCATGGAATTATAGCATTATAGAGTTACATGTTCAAATGACAAAGTATACAGGAATACTAGTTGTCACAAACTCCTGAGTTTCGTCTTTAATAGCTATACAAACAATAATTGTCAGTGTCATATGTTTGTTTCTAAAAATAAATTTCTACTTCTAAATTTAGCAAAAGTTCTCAGAGTTATTTTTATTAGTATCATGGAGTGCTTGCCTTAAAACACAGTAGCTGCTTTTAGAGCCAAGACAACTGTTACAATCAGCACCCCTACAGCTGCATGCATGCATGCATGCATGTATATACATGCATACATAATATGACATTGCCATTATGTTTATGTCATTGATATTCAAAAACAGTGTAACTTACACAATTGTACAGCCGGTGCTCCAGCACTACTGGTCCCCAAGGCTAATAGATAATCATTAAAGAAAGTTTGATATTAATAATGCATTTAAAATAGGTATGGCATGCATATGTATCCAGCCAAGCAGGGTATTAGGTATAATAATTATTGTATGCATTTGCATCATGGAGTAGTGGGATTTTATATTGTGGACCATTTGTATTTTATTATCACAAGTAAAAAAAACATTGGAAATGTAATGAGACACAGGAATGGCTAAATCGTAAAAAGAACGCAAACAAGATGGAATGGCTGTTGAGAGTGTGTAAGGAATTCTTCCTGTATGGGCTGCATTTAACAATCTCCTTATTGAGTCTCTCATTTTGCCCACAGGAAGAATTCCTTACACACTCTCAACAGCCATTCCATCTTGTTTGCGTTCTTTTTACGATTTAGCCATTCCTGTGTCTCATTACATTTCCAATGTTTTTTTTACTTGTTTGTTCTCATTTTTCCATATTTCTACAAATTACATTTGAGTTGGTGTGTGTAGCTAGCTACTGAGCTAGTAGTCCGGCAAGCCAGACTCACTGAGCCAGCGGCGGGCTGCTGAGCTGGTACTTGAAGTCACAACTGACTTGTCAAGTTGTGTAGCCTGCTTGATACTGAAGTGAAACACACATCCCAGTCATTTGGAGGCAGGAGCTGTATCATAAGATTTACTTGTCTTTCTATATGTTATGATAATCAAAGTCCTGATTCATCTCTTAAGAAGAGCAACCAGGTATCATAAAATAGTTCCAGGCAACTTCAGTGCATTTAATTCCAAATAACGCACACTTTTGTCTGTGGAAAGGGTCGTCAATTCAAATTTTCTAGAAGCTAATGAATTATTCATGAGTGTAGAAATTAATGGCGGCCATATGGAGGAGGCGCTTTTCGCCTTGTATCTAGCTACTCAATGAGAGGCGCTAAAAACCGATGGCAAAAGCGACTGTACCGGAAGAAACCAAGTTCGTTCGTTCAAGAATCAGNTATATGCTGTTATTGTTGAGTGTACTAGAGACTATAGTGATATTTGGACATGAAATAACACAGAATGCTCCACCAAACCCAATCCGACCTCCACTAATAGTGTTGCTATTGACAGTGCTATTGATCACTGCGATATTAGGACTTGAGACAGCATACACTGCTCCACCCCGTCCACCTTGATCTCCTGTAATAGTGTTGCTATTGAGAGTGCTATTGACCACAGCAATATTAGGACCTGAGACAGCATACACTGCTCCACCCCGTCCACCTTGTTCTCCACTAATAGTGTTGCTATTGAGAGTGCTATTGATCACAGCAATATTAGGACTTGAGACAGCATACATTGCTCCACCCTGTCCACCTTGATCTCCGGTAATAGTGTTGCTATTGAGAGTGCTATTCTTGATAGTGATATTAGGACTTAAGTGAGCATACACTGCTCCACCATCTCCACCTTGATCCCCACTGATAGTGTTGTTGTTGAGAATACTATTGACTATAGTCAGATTATGACTTGAGTCAGCAATCATTGCTCCACCACCTCCAAACTGATCTCCACTCACAATATTGTTGTTGAGAGTGCTGTTAATTATAGTGATATTTGGACTTGAGTCAGCAGCCACTGCTCCACCACTTGCAAACTGATCCCCAGTCACAATATTGTTGTTGAGAGTACTATTGATAATGACAACGTTAGGACTAAAGCTAGCATGTATTGCACCACCATATCCATTCTGAACTCCTTTAACAATGTTGTTATTCAGTGTACTATTGACTATAATGATTGGACATGAATTAGTGTAGACTGCTCCACCACCCTGGTCTCCATTCATTTGTCCAGTGTTATTTCTAATTATGCAATTCAAAATACTAGTACTCTGTGTACAGTTGAAAACACTAATTGCTCTATCAAGAAAAAAATAGAAAGTGCTTCTATCAATGTTAGCTGTCAACACATTTACGAGATTCAGTCCAGTTCCATTAAGTCCCTGACCATTAAAACTACAATTGTCTATTGTAAATTCTCCGATCATTTTGACTTTATTATTCACACATCCAAGGAGTGTTAATCCTCTTATACTTGCAAGATTCATAAACTGAAAGTCAAATCTAGCAAAGTGAGAGCAGCTTATTAAAGTATCTTTGTGGGAACTTGTGTTTGATACAACAGACAAACTTGTGATATTTTGAATGGTCAGTTTTGAATCCAAGCTGTGGTTCCCAGCTAGAAGGATAAGAGTGGTGTTGAAGGCAAAGTAGTTGCTAGATCTGTTAGCATACTGGGAGAGAGTGAAGCAAGGCACACCTTCTTCAGGACATGGGGTGTTTGGTGATGGTATGACATAGTAGGTCTCAGCAGATGTGAGCACCATCAGTGTTAAAAATAGAATAATTTTGATCATAGCCATCCAACCCTTTTGCTCTATATGTCCAATACAGGATTTTACAGCTTGTTAAATTGTATTAATTGGACTGGATAAACTATCAATTATTCAGCAATTGATTGTCTCGTTAACTAGAAGTAACAGTAGAGCTCTGACACAGCCACCTATACTATTAACTTAGTGACGATTTACCACGAAATTCCTGCAAGTATTAGCAATGTGAAGTTTACTCATCTAGTTTAGGGCAATTTACTTAATCAATAACAGAATATGATATGCACCTGAACAGCATGACATTTGTACCTATTTTATATACTTGTGTGGTATGCATGCTGAGATCATGCATGATGATAGTTTTTAGTATAAGTCATTGCCCAAAAATTTAAGTGATATAAATTGTACATAGTAATAAAGTTAAATATGCATGCACTATACCCATCATTTTCCCAACCTGTATTGTTGATCACAGCTTGCTTTCTCTCTTGTCTTTGGTTATCAGAAAACTGTAACGTTATGTATGCATAACTTTGAGTTTTATTATAATTAGACATGCCTTTAACTGTTACCTGTCTTAATTACTTCCTGTAACCTTAAAATACTATGCTTGGTTTATTGTCTAATGTTGTGAAGGGTTGAAATGATGAACTGAATAGAAGTTAATGTCATAGAGACATTCAAACTGGCAACAAATTTGGTCGCACCTGAGAAGCTCGATGATTTATCGTATGACTTTAGTAACAAAGAAGCTGAGAGACCACTTCAAACCATAGCCAAACAAGATCATTGAACATTTTCTCGCTAACAGCAACAAAACCAGGAGAGAGTATTGCTGACTGCCTGGCCAGGCTTCAAAGGTTAGCAGTTACTTGCGAGTTTGGTACATTTTTGGATGAAACACTTTTGGACAAGCTGGTCTGTGCTCTCCACAAAGAAAGCGAAATGATTATTGCAGAAAGTCACACTGTATACTGAAACGCACCAACCTCATGCAGTTATTTTATCGATGGTTGGGAATTATACGGTGAAATGCAGGTACAAGAACACTAGCATGCAAGCAAATCCCTTCCAGTCCCATCAGCATAAAAACAAACACACTAAGTTGAAGCCATTACTGAGGAAACACATATTAACTAGACTAAAGCACTGAAAAGCCAGTCAACTTGTGACAACACCCAAAATCCATGCTCCCAGCCCTGTCAGCATAAACACAAAACACACCAAGTTGAAGCCATTACTGAGGAAACCCATGCAAGCACACTATATTCTGAAGAAGATACTATAATGTTGCAGACACAGTACAAGTACAAGCTCTCTCCCAATTGCAAGTAACTCCAAATAATGTACAGACTATATAGTCCATGAGCCAGAGCCCCAAATTTTGGACATTGGTACCAGTTGAGGGGATTAAAGCTCATAGTATTTTTTGAGAAGACATATGCCCCTAGAGTTGCAAAATGCCTGATAGCATTGCAGCATTAGTAGTTTTATAGGTTTTATCACCTTATTTTAATAATAACATGCATAATCATGCTATTATAAATTTTTGAGTATGCTGCACAAGTTTTAGTCCACTAAACTTGAAACAAATAAAGTTAACTCTTTTTTTTTGTAAATTACTACAAATAAACTAATTATTAATATAATTAGTACTGAAGGTGTGGTCACAAGGCCACGCCCAATTGCTTTATGCTGACTCATCATATTTAAGCACATGTCAGGCTCAGTGTCAAGAGTTTTCAAGTTGGTTGCTGTCTTCAAAGGTGAATATTGCAAACAGGAAACAAGACAGGTATTTATAATTACTATGAATATGCTAGCTACTTACATATAAATGGTTTGTGTGGAAATCTGAATGAAAAATTGCACTGTTTTCTATTTAGAGAACACCACTGAGTCACATTGCTTTGTGACTATCATGGCTGTGGATAAGCAGGAACTATGCATTATATGCTCACAAGGTCCCACAGAAATGGATGGCCATTTAATCATTCCTCAAACACATGAATCATGGCAAACATTGCTTAGAGCAGCTGAAATAAGAAACTACACTCCAATTATAGATGCAGCCAAACAAGTTGAAGAAAATGTAACTCCTAAAGTCTATTATCATCGAAAGTGTAGAAGTGTATTTACAATGAAAAGAGATTTAAACACTTTGATGAAAAGAAAAGCTGAAGCAACCTCTGACAATGAATCTTCCAGTGAATGTAGTTCAAAACGGTACAGCAGAAGACCATCAGAATCACGGGTGTACAATCCAGAATGCATTTTCTGTGGTAAAGTAAAATATATCAAAGGTTCAAAAACCCGGGAAAAACTAACTCAAGCTGTCCAACTGCGTGCAGACAAAACACTGAGAGAATTTGCTACTCAGAAAGGAGACAAAAAGATCCTCGCAGTTACAAGTCGAGATATAGTTGCTGCTGAGGCCCACTATCACCATTCATGTTATAAGAATTACACGAGAGTCAAGTCAAAGGAGTCTTCTACTTCTAGTGAGATAACAGATGAAGATAGTGCATACCAATGTGCTGAAAGTGAAGCTTTTACTGATCTTTTTGAGTATATCAGAACTGATATCATTCCTAACAAAAAGATAGTGCCTATCACTTCTCTGACTGCAAGACTGGAATCCTCAATGCTCTCTGCTGGAATTGAGCGTGTACGTGATTCAACAAAGAAACACATCCGCAGGAGACTAGAAGCAGAACTGTTGACTTCAGTCCACATATTTCCTGATGACAAGGGAAAGCTGTTGATGGTTCCTGATAGTGTAACTCTACAGGATGTTGTCCTAGAAGTACAATGTCTGCGCAGAGAACTTGGGATTTGGAAAACAAAAGTAACAAACCTCAACAAGATTACAGATCAAGTCTCATCAAATATCAGGTCAGCTATTAAAGAGAGTATGACACCAACCCCTTTTCCTTTCCATCCTTCTGATGTGATTAATACTCACTTGTGCATACCACATCAACTGGAGAGGTTTCTGATTGGTCTCATCACTGGTGATCCTGATGCCAAAACTCTGTCTAACAGAGTCAGCACTCTACTACAGTCATTCAGCCAGGATCTTATATATGCTGTAACATGTGGGAAACATAAACCACCAAAGCATATGCTGCTCCCATATGCAGTCAAAACCCTGACTGGAAATGTAGAGATCCTCCAGATGCTTAACAAGTTGGGCCATGGTGTCTCCTACTCTCAGCTAGAAGAGAATGAAACTGCTTTGTGCCTTCAAAAGCTAGCAACAAGTCTCAACCAGAAAATTCCACTTCCAGCCTCTATCATACCGTACGTCTTCACGAATCTGGCTTGGGATAATATAGATCGACTTGAAGAGACTCTCACTGGAAAGGGCACTTCACATCGAGTCAATGGCATTGCTGTACAAGCAAATGTTTTTGGACCTCATCTCCCCAGAGCTGAACTTCCTCGCATTGAAAAAAAGCACAAAAGAAGATCGATCAGTGTTGAGCAGAAAGAACTGAGTGTGTATGTAGCAGGTGTGCGTGTAGGCCCTCAACCACTCCTAACGAAGGAGAATCATGGCCAAGAAAGTTTAAAAGCAGCTCAAGTTGCACGCAAGAAAAATCTGGTTTGGATTCTTGCAAGGATTTCTGGTGAAGCTATCCCCAGCTGGACTGGTTTTAACATTCTAACTAGAAATGAAGAGCCAGTTTCCAAAGATGTTATTGGATATTTGCCAACAATCAATGCCCCAGCTACAGAGTTAAACACAATTTTCGAAGTTCTTAACAAGTCAGAAGAAATCAGAAAGGATCTCTTCCTAGAAACCATTGTAGTAGTTGTTGATCAAGCAGTCTATGCTAAAGCAACTGAAATTGTATGGAAACGAAAAGACCAGTTGCTGGAATAGTTGCTGAAGGATCCATCAATGGAGTCCTAGATGGCAAACACTACAATCGAGCTGTCCGAGTGCACAAATACATCTATGAAGCACTAATGAAAATGGTGTGGGCAGAATTCTTGCTTTGGGCAGAGAATGATCTGGAGGCTAGTTCTACTATCAAGGTGTTTATCAATAAAGTTGAGTGCATAACGTGTGATCTCAATCAGCAAACATTTGATGGATTGTTGAACAGTACAGCGTTAACCAAGCTTATGACCCTGTGGAGTTCTTTCCTGGAGTTCTTGCACTGTGATAATGGAGACCTATCAGCTTACTGGATGTCCTACATCGATATGGTTGAGAATGTCTTACTTCTTCTTTTGCGTGGTTCTCGAGAAGGAAACTGGAATTTGCATCTCTATGCAAAACGAAGTATGATACCATGGTGCTTTGCCTATGACAAGGTTAACTATGCCAGGTATCTTTCTGCATACTATGCTGAAATGACAAATCTGTCTGAGGAAAAACCTTATGTGTATGAGGCTTTTCAAGCTGGCCAATTCTCAGTGCAAATGTCTAACAATAACCCCTTTGGACGCATTCCTATTGATCAGACAACCGAAGTTACAGTAAACAAAGACACTCAAACTCCTGGTGGTACAACTCGTTTCAGTTTAAAAGCTGGAGCTGTCAAAAGATACTATCTGACAGCTGAGCACCGTAGTGCGTTTCTGAGGCAGATTAGAAGTATGGTACAAGGAAAGGAGTCCAAACATTGCCACCCTGAGCTTCAAGCGAGAAGAATGGAAAAAGATACAGAAGCAGTATCTTCAGTGTTACAGCTTATCCAAGGATGGGTAAACCCCTTTGCAGCAAACCAAAGCTTAGTGAGCATCTCCACTGCAAGAATAGCTCCTAGTGATATCTTGTCTGACTTGATGAAGGCACATGAAGTTGGTGAGCAATGTTATTCTGCTTTCAAAGGTGAGAGGCTAGAAAAGGATCCACCGATAAAGAAATTTCATGACCCAATCACAAAAAATAAATTGAAAACCTTCAGCAATTTGTGTAAGAAGAAGGAGGTTAAGTCAAATGGGAGAGTGATTATTTTGAAAGCAGACAGGTCCCTGTTTGGTCGTATCATAGTAATGGCACAAGGACGGGATCTCAAGATGGAAAATATTCTCTCTCATCCACTTGGACCATTACCCTGGGCTCTGTCTACTCCTGATGGCCTATTGAGAAAGACAAACAAAGCCTCTTTAGCTACAACTCTCCAGAAAAATGTAGCAATAGCAGAGCAGTTTCCAGAAAATTCTGCCTCAGTAATTGATGGAATGAATTTGGTTCAGAGGGTGAAAGGAGACCAAACTACATTTGGAGATGTTGCTATTGCAGTATTATCAATGGCACTACGAGAAGGTAGCCAAAGCAAACGGATAGATGTTGTGTTTGACGTTTACCAGGAAAATTCTATCAAAAACAGTGAGCGATCAGTACGAGGTGAAGAAACGGGGCATCAGCTAGATAGCATTACAAGCACACAAATTGTAAGACAGTGGAGATCTTTCTTGTCAAGAATATCAAACAAATCAACACTGATTGCCTTCACTGTCAGTGAATGGAGGAAAGCACATTGCAGAGAGAAACTGCATGAGAAGGTGTTGTATGCAACTACTGGTGAGAAATGCTTCAAAATAACCTTTCAAGGAAGCATGGAATTTTCTGGTCTCCAGTGCTACCAAGAAGAAGCTGATGGTCGCCTACTATTGCATGCTAATCATGCAGCAGAAGAGGGGTATGAATCTGTAGTGATATGCTCTGAAGACACTGATGTTTTTATAATGTCCTTAGCATTCCATGACAGGATACAAGCATCCTTATTTCAACAGTGTGGAACAAAAACTCGGAGAAGACTTGTTGACATCAGAAAAGTTGCTGCTACAGTTGGTATAGATGTGTGCAGAGCTCTTATTGGCTTGCATGCATTCACTGGATGTGACACTGTTAGTGCTTTTGCAGGCAAAGGAAAAGCAAAAGCACTGAAATCATTGATTAGCAACAAGCAGGATCAAGATACTTTCCTCAAGTTAGGTCAAGATTGGGATATCTCTCAGGAACTTACAGAGAAACTTGAAGAGTTTACATGCCGTCTCTATGCCCCAAAAGTTTCATCCAATAATATCAATGATCTCAGATATAATCTTTTCTGTGCTAAAAAGGGAGAGATTGAGAGTCATCAGCTTCCACCATGCAAAGACTGTTTAATGAAACATGCATTAAGAGCTAACTACCAAGCTGGAATTTGGAGGAGATGTCTGGAGCAGAATCCTCATGTGCCAAGCCCCGTCAGTAGGGGTTGGAAAATGGAAAAGCAAGAATCTGATGAATATCTAGTTGTGGACTGGATGAATGGTCAACCTGCTCCTCAAGCTATTCTTGATTTACTTGCATGTACCTGTAAAAAGAAATGTGAGCTTCCCAAGTGCGAGTGCATGGCAAGTGGACTCAAATGCACAGACATGTGTACATTGCAAAACTGTGAGAACCAGCCAAACCAGGAAGACAATGAAGATAGTGAAACTGAAGTTGATAGTAATGAAGTAGTTGAAGACTCTGATGATAATGATGAGATTGAAGAAGATTTTTAATGTTATAGACATATCAAATACCCTTCAAGGAAACTCTAATTTTTAGTTTATGAATTATTAATTAAGACTTTACTGATAATTATATACTTTACACTTAAAAAACAAAAGCTACCACAAATTCACTGCTATCATGCATTTTCTATCTCTAAGGACAGGTACCCTTCCAAAAATAACCATAAACCTTAATCCCCCCTCATGGTACCAACAACCCCCTATGGCTCATGGTCTAATATATCTGTATAGGTGAATGGTACATAGTTTGGTTATAGTGAAGCCATGCACATAGGCAGACAAATTAATTGGGAAAACCACAGTTACAATCTTGCACATCAGAGCTATCCAAACAGAGGACTCAAAGTGTTTGAAGTACAAGGAAAGAAGCCACATTACTTCTAGTTGTGGTTGAGGGGAGTGGAAGTGCATATTCCAGTAGAAATTGGCTATACCAGGTGAACTGCATGGATGGAGGTAACATGACATATATAAATGAGATTGCCAGGCCTGTAATAGAAATACTTTTCGTTTTTCAAAAGTACAAAAGGGTATTCCAAGAAGGTTTGGGGGAGGGGTTGTAAGAATGTGAAAGCTCATTTATATGTAAAACCTAATGCAACCCCCAATTTTTTCCAATCCCATTTAAAATTTGGTCCAAAGTAGAGGAAGAATTGGAGAGGGAAGAGAAACAGGGTATATTGGAGAAAGTTGAGGTCTCTGATTGGGCAGTACCCATAGTACCTGTACCAAACCTGACAGGAGCGTAAAGGTTGTCCATGGTCTCAACCAAATGACCCAATTGCATATGGAGTAGCATATACCCCTTTAATATCCAGCAGATTATGGACCAGCTCCTGACAATGATACCTGGAATATAGCATGCTCCATGGATGATAATTATTATCACAAGGAAGGATAGAGCTGAACATCATGGAATGGTTAGAAGCAGTCTTAATGATCCTTTTGGCAGAGTCCAATGAGTCTTTGCCTGTAGCTACGTGATGGAAATGTGAATTAATGACTTGAAGAACTCTGTTGATTAGATACCTAGGTCAGATCGTCAGCAAGGGGGTAGCAGTCCCTCTCTGAAGAAATTGTAGCAATCTTGGAAGTCAATTAAGCTAAGCCTTCTCATGCAAAATGTCAATGAGCTTAGATCATTCTGGTACGTAAGCTTGTGGATTACTTGAAACAGCATTGTCATTGCTGTAGCAATTATATGTACAATGTGGACATTCTTAACTCCATTGCCATACACCTTCACCACATAGTGTGTTTGCCTCTGGTGCTTGGTGTATCCAAGGTTGCCTTAATTGATAGCAGAGTGGTCTGTGAACATGGTAACTGAGTTCAGTGCCATATTGAGGTACATTTGGAAATGGCTCATTGCCCACACCACAGCCAGTACGTATCTTGACCTTCATAATTCCATTAGTTTTATTCTTGTGGAGCAATTTAAAGCTTCTGCATGCACTGCTGAGTCTAATTCCTCGTTTTCCTGGGAAAGGATTCTTCCCAACCCTTGTTGGCTTGCATTGATTTCTTCTCTTTATGTATATATAGCTGGACATTTGAGTTTCAAATCTGACACGATTAGTTTTGAGCTACTGGAACTTGTGCTCTTCTTTATAAAGGTCTTCACACACCACACTGAAGTGCCCTGTAGCTTCACCTCTTTTGTGGCACCCTTTTGGCCTTTATTTGCAAATTATTCGAAAGTTGCCAATTAGGTTCAACTTTCTATAGATCATGCACTGCGAACCTTAGTGGCTGGACCTGCATGTATCATTCAGTCCAGAAGAAAATCCTGGCTGTCACTGTATAGCTGTTTGCTCCTTCTACAACTTAGCCAGGCTGTTCTCAATACTTACCGACCCCCTTTGGCCTGAAGGAGAATAGGTGCTAGCTCTCAGGGTGCTATAGGATTAACTCAGTTAGTTTCCCCTGTAACTGCTCTAGTTACTGATCAGTGGCTTGTCTCTCACTTCACAAATCAGGTCCTGACCTCATGAAATTAGTTAGGCCAATTTTGTTATAGTACTAGTAGTACACATAGTGCGTGATGTGCCTCGCGCAGAGTCTGTAATATTATCATAGCAGAGCACAGCTAGTACTGTAGTTCTGTAGATAATACGTAGTCAGTCACTGTCAGAATGACAGTACGGTGAATCAGTGATTTTCTCAGATGCATTGCAGCATTTGCTGGACAAAAATGTATCTACATTTACCTGTCTTCAAATTCAGCTTTTGTGGATAGCTAAATTATCATAGTCAATAAAATTGAAGCTTGACTTCAAACCATGCACCAGGACACACGAGCCTAGAGTCCTAGACTTCACCAGAGACTCCACCCCACGCTACAGATCTCGTGCGTGTCTTATAGCTGACACTGATGTGACTAATCTAGCACAGTGTAGTTCAGATTGCAAGTGCAAGATCGTTCTCAGAGGTTGATTGAAGGCCCAAATTTGTGCTTATGAAGAGTATACGATCTTTTCACTTGATTCTTTATGCCATCGCTTCAATCTTGAGATCGTAAACTTTCTCTTTCTTTGAGAAAACGGTGATAATTAGCATAAAACCAATCATAATAACTTTCATAACTTGCAATAGCGCTAATGCGCTCGGCAATAATCAATAATAATATTAATATACCAATAATGGCATATTGCTTACATCATTGCAGTAACTCAACACAAGGCAGAATAATAGCATTACACTATACAGAATTGTTGTCCTTGCTTTTCGTTTCCACTTCCTCCATATTGCTCACTCTCTTATTGATGAAAGAACTTGTGTTGTTCTGTGGTGGTACGTGTTCCATCGGCTGAACTGTTGCTGCCACCTTTCATTAAATTTTAGCAAGGAATCGTCTGAGGAGGGTTCCTCTAAATGTTGAATTTGTGATACCAAATACTTGAAAATTTCTTCTGCCAGCTAACTATTCTCTAGGTTTTTATCAGGAGGCCATTTGAGATACAAACGGCGAAACTCTCTTTCTCTCTTCCTTCGGGAGCTTCCATATCTCTCAATCTATTTATTTCTTTCAAGCTCTTACTTAAATTTAGCTGGATCATTTGTTGGTGTACTTGTATCTCTTGCTCCATCATAAGTTTGAACAGCATTTTAGCTTTCTGTTAATGATGGTTTTGTCAATCATCTTCAGAACTTGTACAAGTCGATGACACTTACTTCAATCCCTTCCTAATCGCTATTTTGGTTAACAAAGACTTTGTATTCGGTAGCCTCAGATAAAACGTAAATGATAGGTGTCCAAACTTTGTTTCATTTTTTCTCTGAGTTGTTCTCATGCAGGGATCTTTCCGCCATACCATTAATCCTCAGATTTATCAATGTGTAATGAATTTAGTGACCGAGATGCTCGAATTATTCACATCTGAAACAGCACTTCTGTGGTTCGACCTACAGGTCAGCTTCTGTGAGGCATTGCAAAACCAGTTGGATGTGTTCTAAGTACGTGCTCTTACAGAGTTTTGGAGAAGATTAGGGATATCCTATCATCAGTGAATCTGTGAGTCTGTTATATAGCTCTTTACTGTGAGTGAATGTATCTCTGTAGCCATTGTGATCTACAGCCGGAATTTTTGATGGAGATTATAATTGATTTTTTCAGTCTAAGTCCAAATGGTCAAATTTAAGTCTTCCAATATTCTTTAGCCACCGTATATGCATGTACTATGCGCATGCGCAAATTGTCAAATTTAGCTTAATCCATAATTATTGTAGTCAATACTCAAACTCAGTGCATAACTTCATACTCAATTCAGTAATGTCATTGGCTTTTGAACAATATTATGTATAACGTCCATTTGTGTTTGAGCTGACTGCATGTTATGATCATAGACAAAGTAAAAATATTTATCCTAAAAATTACTGACAACAGACAATAATGTATAATTATAGAAAGCTGATTGTGAATTTGCACATAGCAAGTTTGAATGTTTTGTACTTTGTGCTTGTGAGTATAAGTATGTGGGTGTATGTCTAATTGTGTATAAAGAAATGTGTACAGATGCATAGCCAAAACAATGAGTTACTTTGTATTCCACTCCCTGAATGAAACTGAATCATCAGAAGGCTTGTTTTGATGCATTATACAGGTGATACGTTTTTTTTTTATTATTTTGTGTAATAATATTATGTGTAGTGTGTTTTGTTTGAAATGTCACTTCAATAAAGGAGTGTGTTCATCATTATCCGACTGGTAGTACTCTTCCTGAGAATGATTTGTTTGCATTTCTACTGATAATGGTTGGAGGAGTTGAGGTGTAGTAGAGCATTGACCTCCAGACTCCAAAGTATTCAACTCTATTTCAATAGGAATGTCTTGCTGCTTAGGTGTGTCCCTGTTTGGGTCATCCTGATTGATCTCATCCTGTATGATGGTTATCTGATGAGGTGTTTCAAGTGTAATCAAAGTGTTTGCTGTAGGAATGGTAGTTGGAGGGTGATCATCAATTGGGAGTGGTCGAGTGTTTCGCTCTGTCTCAGTGAGCAGCACTTCAACTAATTCACTATCATGTTCTTCTGGTGTAGGAATGGTATCCAAGGGTTCTGGTAAGGCATCTACTTCAGTCTCACTCTCTGCAATTGACTCTTTAATCAAATGATGTAGAGGAGTCAATCTATCATTGATTTCCTCATTCACTCTGTGGAACTTGCAAAACTTAAGCCTCATCTTTTCTAATTGCTCATTGCAAACAAAAGATTTCACATGGTGTGTAAGGATAGCTAGAAATGTTGCAAAGGCAATGCCAGTTGAAATGTAAGCAACCACTGTCTGGTACTTAGCTGCATTTGTAAACAAGGTGGCAACGGATAGAGCAATGAGGTTCAAGAGAGAAATGATGTCCAGCATATTGTTACGTTTCTTTTTGTGTATAAAGTTATGCCTCCATTCAGTTATAAGGATCTGAAATGTAAGAATGCCAGTGATCACTACAGCTATGCTGAGGAGGTTGATACGAGGATCTCCGAGAACATTCACACTTGATATAAGATACAAGACAACTCGAACTAAAAATAGCAGTCCAATCCAATAACGATGGTCTTTGTTGTAGGGATTGTGGTAAGCATCAATAAATGCAATAAATTTACCATTTCCAATGATCCATTTTAAAGGTCCTTTGTTTGGACAGTAGACAAGCCACTGCCAAGAAAAGAGTACAAGTGTGAATGCTGTACCAACTACGAGAATGATAAGAGCTGTGATAAATAGAGGGATGTGTTTTTCTCTGAGGTATGGAATATTGGCATCAACTAGCCATACCAGTTCACTTGTACCATCAGAGTATTGGAGTGTTGTAAATTGCAATGCAGCAATGATTGTACGAAGGAGCTTTGTATAGGAGAGTAGAATAAGAGTAGCCAGTGTTGCTATTGGGTTCTTTCCAACAAAGAGCATTGCAAACTTTGTAGAATGATCACTGATGACGATAATTGCAACAACCAGGGAAATGACACAGAGTGGAAATGCTAGTTGTAGCCAGGTTTTTACATAGGCATCCATTCCATCAAATAAACAGGTTTCAAATCCAAAGTCTAGATTACTCCATGCTATTAAGATAGACAGTATCCTTGTTTCATCATGTGGGAAGAAAATAGCACGATTTGCAGCAATAATGTTAACGTATAAGATCAGAGCATTAAAAGTTCCTTCAGCTACCACAAAGTTTACTTTCAGAATAAAAGCAATCAGTACTACACCAGCAAGAGCAAAGACAATGAGTAGTGCAAGCCAGTTGTTAGAACATAGCTTACAGTTTGAAGTTCCAAGAGAGAGACTGAGACCATCTCCACAAGATCCACAGAGCTTTCCTGAGCGATTGAATGCACACATTTTATTGGTACCATTTTCAGTGTTTTTCAGTGCACACCAGTTGTACTGAATGCTATGGAGTTGTTGATATGGTCGACTGCAATAAGTGACACTGTAAATTTTTGTCCTTTTGTTACATACTTTGGTAGAGGATGGTACCTGCAGTCTGGTTGATTGTCTTTACAGAAACAAAGTCGAACTGGATCAGATGATATTACTTTAGTTGAGTTGAAGTCTTGCACCCTAAGATTGGTAATGCTTAATATTGCGGTAATGTTGCCTAGTACAGATATTGTAAGAGCATAAGATTCACCTGCTTCAGCCATGAGGCTTACTCCACACCTGTCTAATAGCCCACCGTATAGAACATCTCCTGCTATTTCAGCTGAATTGTCAATAAAGTATGTGCTATGTTGAATGCTTTCTAGATGATTGATAAGATTCTGATCATGATCTTTTGTGTAATGATTAGGATAATTTAATTGTTCTTGAATGAAGCATTCATTGTTGATTGTGGTTTTACTGACAAATGAAGTAGGAGTGGTGTAGCAAGTTGTAGAAGCTGTTTGATCAGCCACAAATATAGCCCCTCCATAGGTGGCAGTGTTATTGTTGAAAAGTAATGATATCCATGCTGATGATGAGCACTTAAGATAGGTACATTTAATCACATCTTTAGTTTTTATCAAGTAGACTTTAGAACTTCCTTCCATGTACATTCCACCTCCCATTTTAGCATGATTAGTAGTGATGTAAGCTTTGGATCTATCTGTTAATCTTGTTGCTGAACTAATAGCATGAATGCCTCCACCGCTGATTCGTGCAAAATTTCTACTTATGTTTATCTGATTCTCGATATTGAGTTCACTCTGAATTGTATATATGCCTCCTCCAGACTCTGATGCTTTGTTGTCAGATATAGTTAGAATTCCATAAATGTAAAGTTTGCTTTCTGTAGCTGCAATTGCTCCACCTCTTATAGCCCTGTTGTATGTGAGGTAGACTTTATCCATAAAAACTATATCACTTTGAAAGACACTTATTGCTCCTCCTTCTTCAGATGTGTTGGAGTTCTCAATGCTAGTGTACCCTGTGAATGTCACATTGCAAGAGTGAAGAAATAGAGATCTAGTGTTGTTTTTTAGTGTTGAATTACCTGAAAACTTTAATGTACTTTGAATGGCATATATTGTACTTTGGCTAGTGATTTTATTTTCAACAATGAGCGAACTGCTACTGTAGAATCTTGTAAAAGCAAGGTAAAATACTGAACCTATATCTGCAATGTTGTTACTGAAAATATTGCTCATTATTATGACAGTTACTGGTACCTCTTCTCTACTCACAGCATACACTGCCCCTCCAAAAGATTGACTATCTGCCCTTACAAGGTTGCTGTTGAATGTACTATTGATTAGAGTGATATTTTGAATTAAAACAGCATAGATTGCTCCACCAGTTGCATACTGATCTACAGTCACACTGTTGTTGTTGAGAACACTGTTGACTACTGTGATAGAGTAGTTTGGACTTGATATCTCATACTCTCCTCCACTAGCTCCAGAATGATCTCCAGTTATAGTGTTGTTTATGAGAATACTATTATTGTATAATATAGCAACAAATTTCGTAGTTGAGACAACACACACTGCTCCCCCACTCCCACTCTCACCTCCAGTTACAATGTTGTTGTTTAGAGTACTATTTGCTATAGTAAAATTTGGACTTGAGTCATCAACCAATGCTCCACCCAGTCCACCTTTATTTGAACTCACCCTGTTGCTATTGAGTGTGCTGTTCACTATAGTAATGTTAGGACTTGATTTAACATTCACTGCCCCACCAACTCCACCCTGGTCTCCTATCACAGAGTTATTGTTGAGTGTGCTATTGACTATAGTGATATTTGGACTTGAGGAAACAAACATCGCTCCTCCAATTGCTCCCTGATCTCCAGTCACAGTGTTATCATTGAGTTTAGTATTGACTATATTGATATTAGGACTTGACCAAAGGTATATTGCTCCACCACCTCCACCATTAACTGTTATTGTGTTGTAGTTGAGTGTACTATTGACTATGGCCATAGTAGGACTTGATGTAGCAACTATTGCCCCACCATATCCACTCTGACCTCCTGTCAAGGTGTTGCCATTGAGAATAGTGTTGACTATAGTAACATATGGACTTGAAAATGCAAACAATCCTCCACCTTGAATCTGATTTCCAGTCGTATTTATAATGTTGTTGTTGAGTATACTAGTGTCTATTGTGATATTTGGATATGAATTGTCAAACAATGCCCCACCTAATCCGCTCTGGTTTTCAGTAAGAGTGTTGTTTTTCAGTGTACTGTTAACTATGGTGATGTTAGGACTTGATCCAATGCTTATTGCGCCACCAGCTCCACCAGCTCCACCTTGAGCTCCAGTTATTGTGTTATAGTTGAGTCTACTATTGACTATGACCATCGTAGAACTTAAATGTGCAAATATTGCCCCACCAGATCCAACCACAGTGTCGCTATTCAATGCATCACCTTGACTCTTATTTCCAGTCATATTTATAATGTTGTTGTTGAGTGTACTAGTATCTATAGTGAATTTTGGACATGAGACAATGAACAATGCCCCACCTAATCCGCTCTGATTTCCAGTAAGAGTGTTGCTATTGAGTGTACTATTGAATATAGTGATATTGGCACTTGATTGAACGTATATTGCTCCACCACTGGCACCTCTGGATCCACTCTGAACTCCTGTGACTGTCACAGTATTGCTACTGAGTGTACCTTTGATCATTGTTATGTTTGGACTAAAATAAAGAACTAATGCTCCACCAAATCCAATCTGATTTCCAGTAATAGTGTTGCTGTTGAGAGTACTGTTGATTATAGTGATATTAGGACTTGAGTACACAAACATTGCTCCACCACCTGCACTTTGATCTCCAGTCACACTGTTGTTGTTGAGTGTACTGTTAACTATAGAGATATTGGGACTTGAATCAGCAATCACTGCTCCACCAGCTCCGAACTGATCTCCAGTTGCTTCATTGTTGTTGAGAGTACTATTGATAATGACAACACTAGGACTAAAACTAGCATGTAATGCGCCACCATATCCATTCTGACTTCCAATAGCAGTGTTGCTGTTTAGTGTACTATTGACTATAGTGACAGGACATGAAGTTGTTCGTACTGCTCCACCACCCTGATTTCCAGTCATATGTACAGCATTGTTTTCAATTATACAATTTATAATACTAGTAAGATGTGCACAGTTGAAAATGCTAATCGCTCTATTAAGAAAAAGAATGAAAGTACTCTTAATAATGTTTGCAATCAATACATTAGTAAGAATCAATCCAGTTCCATTATGCTCTTGACCATTGAAACTACAATCGTCTATTGTAAAATTTTCAACATAGTCAACTTCATTATTAACGCACCCAAGGAGTGCTAATCCTCTTATGCTGGCAACATCGATATACTGAAAATCAAATCTAGCAAAATGCGAGCAGCTTATTGAAGTATCAGTGTGGGAGCTTGTGTTTGACGCAACAGACAGACTTGTGATATTTTGAATGGTCAGCTCTAAATCCAAGCTGTGGTTCCCAGATAGAAGAATAAGAGTAGTGTTGAAGGCAAAGTAGTTGCTGGATTTGTTAGCATACTGTGAGAGAGTGAAGCAAGGCACACCTTCTTCAGGACATGGGATGTTTGATGATGGTGTGACATAGTAGGTCTCAGCAGATGTGAGCACCAACGGTGTTAAAATCAAAATTATTTGGATAGTCATTGAACCTTTTGGTTTATCCAGAAGTTTATCCGTAGCTTATTAAATGGCACTTAATGGACTGTGTAAAGTACTATTATTATGTTGATTTAGCATGCAAATAAATGACTGTCTGGTAAACTAGAGGCAACAGCCGTGTATCATGTACAATTTTATGATCCTAATGCTATCAATCATTTCACTTACCTAAATATGATCATTACTTCTTTCCTTTGGTTGTAAGAAAAACTATCACCATGTCAAGATATAGCTTTATGATTAGCAGTTATCCACTGCTATGCTATTATTGCATAATATTATGTCTTTATGTCTATAACAGTCAGTATACATGCTATAATTGTCTTATACAGACTGTTATTTAAAACATGCAGTCTGAGGTATATCCCTATGTAGTCATGTGGCTTGATGTTATGTTGTACAGATCTGTTTTGTGATAGTTTATTAAATTTCATCTAATGTATTCCACCCATAATATGAAGACTTAGTTATGTTTCATACCTCCATTACTCTGAGAATATAAAAGAGTATAGTTATGGTCATCTGCATGGTTACGTACAATAATTGTGGAATTAAAATTGAAATCATGAAGGCATTGAAGGACTGCAAGCAAAAATTCAAAACATGAAGGCATGAATATACAATATCAGTACCACCATAGCAATAGCTATGAATGTGTATAGTATAGATATCACGTAATTATTATGATCAACTGATTAGCCTGGTTCTCAATATCATACGTACGATAGTACGTATAGTAGGAATGGGTCGAATGTCCCATAGGCACAATACAAAATGTTTATGATCATAAAAATCTAACAAAACAAAATTGAGTCTTCAAACTTGCTCACAGTCTCTCACTGACAGATTACCAATCTATTATGTCTATTATGGCCCCACCAATGGGTATTTTTGATGTTTGTAATACCTACACAATTAATTAAGTTTAATAACCTTGTATGTCATCTGCAATTACGATCTGATCGTATCATTATCAATCATTTTACCTACCTATTGTACATTGATCACAACTTTCTCTCTTTTCTTTTAATGTAAAAAAAAATATCACCATAGCTTTATGATTATCTGTCATCCACAGCTATTACTATTACTACAAATTCCCATTAGATCAAATCTACATTGCTTCAACAAAAACCAGAAGGTCATATAGTTTCAAAGTATCGCCAAATTTTTCTTGAAAGCTCAGATATATAAGTTTATTCTTTCAATGTTAACATTTACTAGTACATTATTCAGTTGGGAATTTTATTAATGGAATTTAAGTTTAACGTAGTCTTTACTCTGTAAGGAGCCGATGATATTTCATGGAAGTTTATGATTGTAAGACAAAGACAGTGTAAAAGTATTAATCCTAAAAGTTAATTAACAACAGACAAAAAAAGGAAAAGTGATGCGTATTAATTATTAATGTGCATATTGTACTTGTGATTGTCTACGTCTAATTGCATATAAAGGAATTGTATACAGATACATGGCCAAAACAATGAGTTACTTTGTATTCCACTCCAAAAATACGACTGGATCATCTTGTAGTGATGTATATATTTTCAACTTTGTATAATATGTGTAGTGCACTTTGTAATTACTTCAATAGAGGAGTGTGTTCATCATCCTCCGACTGGTAGTACTCTTCCTGGGAATGACTTGTTTGCATTTCTACTGATAATGGTTGGAGGAGTTGAGGTATAGTAGAGCATTGACCTCCAGATTCCAAAGTGTTCAACTCTATTTCAATAGGAAAATCTTGCTGCTTAGGTGTGTCCCTGTTAGGTTCGAGTGTGATCAAAGTGTTTGCTGTAGGAATAGTGGTTGAAGGCTGATCATCAATTTGGAGTGGTGGAGTGTTTGGCTCTGTCTCAGTGAGCAGCACTTCAACTAATTCACTATCGTGTTCTTCTGGTGTAGGAATGGTATCCAAGGGTTCTGGTAAGGCATCTACTTCAGTCTCACTCTCTGCAATTGACTCTTTAATCAAATGATGTAGAGGAATCAATCTATCATTGATTTCCTCATTCACTCTGTGGAACTTGCAAAACTTAAGCCTCATCTTTTCTAATTGCTCTTTGCAGACAAAAGATTTCATATGGTGTACAAGGATAGCTAGAAATGTTGTGAAGGCAATGCCGGTTGAAATGTAAGCAACCACTGTCTGGTGCTTAGCTTCATTTGTAAATAAGGTGGCAACGGATAGAGCAATGAGGTTCAGTAGAGAAATGATGTCAAGTACATTGTTGCGTTTCTTTTTGTGTATAAAGTTATGCCTCCATTCAGTTATAAGGATCTGAAATGTAAGAATGCCAGTTATCACTACAGCTAAGCTGAGGAGGTTGATACGAGGATCTCCGAGAACATTCACACTTGATATAAGATACAAGACAACTCGAACTAAGAATAGCAATCCAATCCAATAACGATGGTCTTTGTTGTAGGGATTGTGATAAGCATCTATAAATGCAATAACTTTACCATTTCCAATGATCCATTTTAATGGTCCTTTGTTAGGACAGTAAACAAGCCACTGCCAAGAAAAGAGTACAAGTGTGAATGCTGTTCCAACTATGAGAATGACAAGAGCTGTGATAAATAGAGGGATGTGTTTTTCTCTGAGGTATGGAATATTGGCATCAACTAGCCATACCAGTTCACTTGTACCATCAGAGTACTGGAGTGTTGTAAATTGCAATGCAGCAATGATTGTACGAAGGAGCTTTGTATAGGAGAGTAGAATAAGAGTAGCCAGTGTTGCTATTGGGTTCTTTCCAACAAAAAGCATTGCAAACTTTGTAGAATGATCACTGATGACGATAATTGCAACAACCAGGGAAATGACATAGAGTGGAAATGCTAGTTGTAGCCAAGTTTTTACATGGGCATCCATTCCATCAAATAAACAGGTTTCAAATCCAAAGTCTAGATTGCTCCATGCTATAAAGACAGACAGTATCCTTGTTTCATCATGTGGGAAGAAAACAGCATGATTTGCAGCAATGATGTTGGCATATAAGATCAGAGCATTAAAAGTTCCTTCAGCTACCACAAAGTTTACTTTCAGAATGAAAGCAATCAGTACTACACCAGCAAGAGCAAAGAGAACGAGTAGTGCAAGCCAGTTATTAGAACATGACATACAGTTTGAAGTACCAAGAGAGAGACTGAGACCATCTCCACAAGATCCACAGAGCTTCCCTGAGCGATTGAATGCACACAGTTTATTGGCGCCATTTTCAGTGTTTAAATTGACTGATACATTTTCAGTTGGTGAATGGCAGTAGTCAAAAGGACAGTGTTTATGTAGTACATAGTCATGGTATTCTGTGGTGTTCAGATGAGTAAACCAAACATTGTCTTTTCTCTGGACTGTTTCTGTTTGTATGGAACATGTTAAAATGTAGTCAGGATAGATTATGGGGTCACATTTACAACGTAAACTGTCATTTGTTTCAGTGAATCCAATTGGACATGGTTTGATGTTTACTGTGAGATTTGCTATAGATATTCCAGCATCTTTACAGGGGCCATCAGCATAAAGATGAAGTTCCTCAGTGTTGTGTGGAGAGAGAATACTGTAAACCATATCAGTACAACTACCATCTCCATTAGTCTCTTGAATAGACTGTCCCTCACCAAGTTGTGCCTCTACTGATACATATGCATGTATTTTAGGCACACCAGTAGTACTGATTGCTATAGAGTTATTGATATGGTCGACTGCAACAAGTGACACTGTAAATGTTTGCCCTTTTCTTACATACTTTGGCTGAGGATGGTAACTGCAGTCTGGTAGGTTGTCTTTACAGTAGCAAAGACGAACTGGATCAGATGATATTGTGTTAGTCGTGTTGAAGTCTTGAACTTTAAGATTGGTAATGCTCAATATAGCGGTAATGTTACCTGTTATAGAAATTGTAAGAGCATAGGTTTCAACTGTTTCAGCCATGATGCCTACTCCACACCTGTCTAATAGTCCACCGTATAGAACATCTCCTGCTATTTCAGCTGAATTGTCAATAAAGTATGTGCTACGATAAATGCTCCCTAGATGGTTGACAAGATTCTGATCATGATCTTTTGTGTAATGACTAGGATAATTTAATTGTTCTTGAATGAAGCATTCATTGTTGATTGTGGTTTTACTGACAAATGAAGTAGGAGTGGCATAGCAAGTTGTAGAAGCAGTTTGATCAGCCACAAATAGAGCCCCTCCATAGGTGGCAGTGTTATTGTTGAAAAGTAATGATATCCATGCAGATGGTGTGCACTTAAGATATGTACAATTAATCACATCTTTAGTTTTTATCAAGTAGACTTTAGAACTTCCTTCCATGTACATTCCGCCTCCCATTTTAGCATGATTAGTAGTGATGTAAGCTTTGGATCTATCTGTTAATCTTGTTGCTGAACTAATAGCATGAATGCCCCCACCACTGATTCCTGCAAAATTTCTACTAATGTTTATCTGATTCTCGATATTGAGTTCACTCTGAAGTGCATATATGCCTCCTCCTGATTCTGATGCTGTGTTGTCAGATATAGTTAGAATTCCATAAATGTAAAGTTTGCTTTCAGTAGCTGCAATTGCTCCACCTCGTACAGCCCTGTTGTATGTGAGATAGACTCTATCCATGAAGACTAAATTACTTTGAAAGACACTTATTGCTCCTCCTTCTTCAGATGTATTGGAGTTTGCAATGCTAGTGTACCCTGTGAATGTCACATTGCAAGAGTGAAGAAATAGAGATCTAGTGTTGTTTTTTAGTGTTGAATTGCCTGAAAACTTTAATGTACTTTGAATGGCATATATTGTACCTTGGCTGATGATTTTGTTTTCAAAAATGAGTGAATTGTTACTGAAGAATCTTGTAAAAGCAAGGTAAAATACTGAGCCTATATCTGCAATGTTGTTACTGAAAATACTGCTAACTATTATGACAGTTATTGGTACCTTTTCTCTACTCACAGCATACACTGCCCCTCCAAATGATTGACTATCTGCCCTTACAAGGTTGCTCTTAAGTGTACTGTTAATTAGAGCGATATTTTGAATTAAATTAGCATAGATTGCTCCACCAGTTGTATACTGATCTGCAGTCACACTGTTGTTGTTAAGGGCACTGTTGACTACAGTGAAAGAGTGGTTTAGACTTGACATCTCATGCACTCTTCCACTAGCTCCAGAATGATATCCGGCTATAGTGTTGTTTATGAGAATAATAGAATTATTGTATTTAGCAACAAATTTTGTAGTTGACACAGCATACACTGCCCCCCCACCCCCACTCCTATTTCCAGTTACAATGTTGTTGTTTAGAGTACTATTTACTATAGTGATATTAGGAGTTGACTCTGAGTCAACAACCAATGCTCCACCCACTCCATCTCGATTTGAACTCACTCTGTTGCTATTGAGTGTGCTGTTCACAATAGTAATATCAGGACTTGATTTAACATTCACTGCCCCACCGGAACTTGCGCCCTGATCTCCTATCACAGAGTTATTGTTGAGTGTGCTATTGTCTATAGTGATATTTGGACTAGAGGAAGCAAAGATTGCTCCTCCAATTGCTCCATGATCTCCAGTCACAGTGTTATCGTTGAGTTTAGAATTGACTATACTAATATTAGGACTTGATTCAACATATACTGCTCCACCACTTCCACCATGAACTCCAATAACTGTGATTGTGTTGTAGTTGAATGTACTATTGACTATGACCATAGTAGGACTTGAATGAGCAACTACTGCCCCACCATATCCTCGCTGATCTGCGACCACAGTGTTGCCATTGAGAATAGTGTTGACTATTGTAAGATATGGACTTAATCTAGCAACTAATGCTCCACCTTTAACCTGATTTCCTGTCATATTTATTATGTTGTTGTTGAGTGTGCTTGTGTCTATTGTGATATTTGGACATGAGTTAACAGACAATGCCCCACCAAATCCGCTTTGGTTTTCGGTAAGTATGTTGCTATTCAGTGTACTATTAACTATGGTGATGTTAGGACTTGATTCAATGCGTATTGCTCCACCAACTCCATCCTGAGCTCCAGTTATTGTGTTATAGTTGAGTGTACTATTGACTATGACCATCATAGGACTTAAGAATGCGTCTATTGCCCCACCAGATCCAGCCATAGTGTTGTTATTCAATGATTCATCTTGACCCTGATTTCCTGTCATATTTATAATGTTGTTGTTGAGTGTACTAGTATCTATGGTGAATTTTGGACATAAGACAATGAACAATGCCCCACCTAATCCATTCTGGTTTCCAGTAATAGTATTACTATTGAGTGTACTACTGAATATAGTGATATTGGCACTTGATTGAACGTATATTGCTCCACCACTGGCACTTCCACCCTGAACTCCTGTGACTGTCACAGAATTGCTACTGAGTGTACTTTTGATCATTGTGATGTTTGGACTAAAATTAACAACTAATGCTCCACCAAATCCAATCTGATCTCCAGTGATAGTGTTGTTGTTGAGAGTACTGTTGATTATAGTGATATTAGGACTTGAGTACACAAACATTGCTCCACCACCTGCACTTTGATCTCCAGTCACACTGTTGTTGTTGAGAGTACTGTTAACTATAGTGATATTGGGACTTGAATCTGCAATCACTGCTCCACCACCTCCAAAGTGATCTCCAGTTGCAACATTGTTGTTGAGAGTACTATTGATTATGACAACATTAGGACTAAAACTAGCATGTAATGCGCCACCATATCCATTCTGATCTCCAATAGCAGTGTTGCTGTTTAGTGTACTATTGACTATAATGACAGGGCATAAAGTTGTTCGTACTGCTCCACCGCCCTGATTTCCAGTCATATGTACAGTGTTGTTTTCAATTATACAATGTGAAATACTAATACTTAGTGTACAGTTAAAAACACTTATAGCTCTATTAAGAAAACAGTGGAAAGTGCTTCTAGTAATGCTCGCAGTTAGCACATTAACAAGATTCAATCCAGTTCCATTACGTCCTTGACCATTAAATCCACAATTGTCTACTGTAAATTTTCCGATGTAGTCAAATTCATTATTCACACACCCAAACAGTGTTAATCTGTTTATGCTAGCCACATTGATATACTGAAAATTGAATCTAGCAGACTGGAAGCAGGTGATTAGAGTATCAGTGTGGGAGCTTGTGTTTGATACAACAGACAAACTTGTGATATTTTGAATGGTCAGCTCTGAATCCAAGCTGTGGTTCCCGGCTAGAAGAATAAGAGTGGTGTTGGAAGCAAAATAGTTGCTGGATTTGTTAGCATACTGGGAGAGAGTGAAGCAAGGCACACCTTCTTCAGGACATGGGGTGTTTGATGATGGTGTGAGATAGTAGGTCTCAGCAGATGTGAGTACCAACACTGTTAAAAATAGAATTATTTTGATATCCATCCAACCCTTTTGCTCTAAATATCCAATCCAGATACAGTTAGACTTTATTGGACCAGATAAACTATCAAGGTCAATTGATTCAGCAAATAATATCAGTCAAGTTAATTGAGTCAATTTGACTGTCAGGTTAACTATATAGAGGTAACAGCAGAGCTCTGACACAGTGACCTATATTATTATAGTGACAATTTTGCCAGGAAAATCCTGCAAGTATTAGCAATGTGAAGTTTACTCATCTAGTTTAGGGCAATTTACTTAATCAATAACAGAATATGATATGCACCTGAACAGCATGACATTTGTACCTATTTTATATACTTGTGTGGTATGCATGCTGAGATCATGCATGATGATAGTTTTTAGTATAAGTCATTGCCCAAAAATTTAAGTGATATAAATTGTACATAGTAATAAAGTTAAATATGCATGCACTATACCCATCATTTTCCCAACCTGTATTGTTGATCACAGCTTGCTTTCTCTCTTGTCTTTGGTTATCAGAAAACTGTAACGTTATGTATGCATAACTTTGAGTTTTATTATAATTAGACATGCCTTTAACTGTTACCTGTCTTAATTACTTCCTGTAACCTTAAAATACTATGCTTGGTTTATTGTCTAATGTTGTGAAGGGTTGAAATGATGAACTGAATAGAAGTTAATGTCATAGAGACATTCAAACTGGCAACAAATTTGGTCGCACCTGAGAAGCTCGATGATTTATCGTATGACTTTAGTAACAAAGAAGCTGAGAGACCACTTCAAACCATAGCCAAACAAGATCATTGAACATTTTCTCGCTAACAGCAACAAAACCAGGAGAGAGTATTGCTGACTGCCTGGCCAGGCTTCAAAGGTTAGCAGTTACTTGCGAGTTTGGTACATTTTTGGATGAAACACTTTTGGACAAGCTGGTCTGTGCTCTCCAGAGACAGCTCTTATTGGAAAGCGAACTAACATTGGAAAAAAGTACTAATGCTATAGCCCAGATTATAAAAGTAGTTGAGAAAAGCTAAAAAAGCAAAAGCACCAAAATTTAATGTGATGCTGAATTATGATGCAGAGAGTCACACAACAGATGCATCAACCTCAGTCATGTTATTGATGCCTAGGAACATATACAAGAACACTAAGATGTACATATACATAACTGTAGATCGAGTTGTTAGACACCTAGCTTAGAAAAGCCGGTCAACCTGTGACAGCATGCAAACTTAATCTCTCCCAGCCCCTGTTGCACACATAGTGCAAGTACAAGCTGTCTCCCAAGTAACTCATAATGGTACTAGCTTTCTGTATAGGTGAATGGTGCACCAATTACTATGAAATCAGACAGGAGAGCAGCTGTGAGTGAAGCCACATGGACGGACAGGTTGGGAAAACTACCATAACAACCTTCCCACATCCTGCTACAAAGCAACCCAAACAAAAGAGTTAATGCTTGGTGAGTAGCCTCGTTCCCAGGCTCTCACCTTGACCTTACACTCACCGTGAGTGTAACGGTGAGAAAGGTGAGAGCCTGGGAATGAGGGTACTTGGTGAGTGCTTAACCACAGTAAAAGTACATGGGAAAGAAGCCACATTACCTCTAGTTGTGGTAGAGGGGAGTGGGGAAGTGCATTGTTGGTCAAAATTGGCTGAGAAAATCCATGCAGCTGAACTGGATGAGACTACCAGGCCAGTAAAAGAAATAGAGTGTTTAGTTTGAAAGTACGAAAGTGTATTCCATGTAAAACCTGATGCAACCCCCAATTTTTCAGCCAAGACAATCCCCCTTAGTATGAGGTTCAAAGTAGAGGAGGAATTGGAGTGCGTGATTACCAAGTTACCATCAATCCTAACCTGGACATGATCAGTACCCATTACCCAGAGCAGAGGAGCTATTATCTACCTTAAATGGAGGAGAACAGTTCAAACTAGATCTCTCAGAGGCTAGCTTACTTGCAAATCAAATTGGACAAAGAATCCAAACAATACCTTGTTATAAGCACACACACAAATGTCTCAACTGAATGAAATAGCATGCTCCATTGATGATATCATCACCACAAAGGATGGAGTTGAACACCTAGAATGGGAAGGATAGAGTTGTACACCTAGAATGGGAAGGATAGAGTTGTACACCTAGAATGGGAAGGATAGAGTTGTACACCTAGAATGGGCAGGATAGAGTTGTACACCTAGAATGGGAAGGATAGAGTTGTACACCTGGAATGGGAAGGATAGAGTTGAACACCTGGAACGGTTAGAAGCAGTGACATTTAATTTGAGGAGGCTTGACCTCCAAGATTGCTAGCTACAACTTTCTTTAGAGAGAGATTGATACCATCCTTGCTGACGATCTGACCTAGGTAATCAACAGAGTCCTTTAAGTCATAAATTCATTTCCTTAGCTTCTGGCAAAGATTATATAGACTCTGCAAGGCTCATTAAGACAATGAACTTAGATCATTTTTGGGAATGGTAAACCATGCACTGTGGAAGGTTTGTTGAATTTTTGGCCAATCTCATGCTCCACTACTACCACACCTATGATAAGTTCACTATATATGATTCAAGCTTGCCCCTGGAAGTAGCTTGTGATGCTAGTGCAGTCAAAATCAGTGGAGCAGTGCTGTTTCATTGATATGAAGATGGCAGTGAAAGACCTATTGTGGATGCCTCGAAGAGCTTGACAACAGCTGAGAGGACTATATTCTCAGATTGAATGAGAAGCACTTAGTATTATATACGGAGTCCAAAAGTTCCACCAATACTTGTAGGACTAGAAGTTTCTGCTGCTGACAGACCACAAGCCTCTTTTTGTAATTTTCGGGGAGCACAAAAGTAATCTCAGTGATGGCAGCCAGCTGACTACAGAGGTGGCCATCATATTGGCAGCTTACTCATACACCATTGAGTATGTCCCTACAAAGCAACTTGGAAATGTAGACTGCCTCCCAGCATCAACCGTCCAACATCCAGTTTGAAAGTACAAGCACAGCATGAAGTGGTCCACAAGGTTCAGGAAGCCTACTTACTTAACCCAGTCACCATAGATGCAAACGATGTGATGAAAGCAACTAAAGATCATGAACTCTTGCAATGGGTAATCAAAAATGTGCAACAGGGCTGGCCTAGATCAGCTCCAGAAGAGCTCCTGCCATAATATTATATCACTGCAGATTCTAGTTAACCACCATTCTGGTTTGTAAACTAGTGGATTGCTTGAAACAGCATTGTCATTGCTATAACAGTTGTTCTTGCCAGAGTGATAAACATGTACAATGTGGACACTTTCAACTCCATTGTCATACACCTTTGTTCACCACATTGTATGTTTGCCTCTGGTGCTGGTGCATGTCTCCAAGATGGCCTTAATTGATTGCAGGGTGGTCTGTGAGCATGGTAACTAAGTTGCCATACAGAGCTATGCTTGGAAATGGCTCATTGCCCACACGACAGCCAGTACGTATCTTGAGCTTCGTAATTTCAATAGTATTTAAATACCTATTTAAATACAGTTAACAAGGGAGAGGCTCACCTGGGCCCAGTGCTCTGTGCGCTCGCGAGGCGCGTATTCAATAGTTATTGGGTAAGGGTTGTTAGCTGTTCATGCAATATACGCATTTATTTAGCAGAAAGCACGTGAGGGAGTTTCCTACCTCGTGTTGGCAGATAAGAAGTATACGGTACTAAGCGAATTTGGGTGTAAGTTCTTCTCTCTCTGCTCTCCTCCCACCGTTTACTACGATAAAAAACGATGCCAAAGGCAGCGAAGAGATCCACAGCAGCAGGCAAGCGAGCATCTCGGGGCACCACGAGCGCTGCAGCCAAGCCAAGACCCACCGCTCCTAGACGGTCAGGTCGAGCCTCCACGCAGGCAGCTACCCGGAGTTCTCAACCTGAATCTGGACAAAGCTCTTCCTGTCTCGCCCCAGGTGTACCACCCAACCTTCCCACGACGATTGAACAGGACCCGCCAGCATCCGGGGCACAATTACTAACCCAGCTCATGGACATGGTGCGCGAGCAGGTTAGAGCCGAGATCAGGATACAGACGACCCAAGGAGAGACAGGACAGGGAGGCGAGGCGTCTTCCTCCGCAGGCACCACTCCCGCAGCGAACCACACTTCACCCCCGGTGGGACTGGGCTTGTTGCCTCCACCAGCATCACTGATCTCAATCCCTCTGCTCAGCCAGACGCTCTGTACAGACCCGTTCTCACTCGTCCAGAGCAGCATGCCTAGCAGCACCATGATCACCACCCCCTCCTCTCTGGCGGGCCCTATCTCAACCTGCCAACCACTGCAGTCCACAAGCACACCCCATTCCGGGATGGTCATCTCACCATCAGCAGCCCCATTCCCAAGGAAGTTGGTGGAAAAGGTNACATTTCAATTGAATTATTAACGATTGATGTTCATGTATCTTGTGATTTACTGAGGTTAATAATTATTAATGACAGAATACATACACTTTAACAGCATAACATCTGTATTATACTATTGTGGTGTGCTGAGATCAGGTTGGATTTAGGTATGGCATGTTTTGTTGTGTCAGGAAGAACATGCTGGTCGTGTATTTGCATCATAAGGGTCATGCCATTACATGTAGGCCTTGAGATCCGGAAGTCAACTAGTGTCTATGAATTGTCGTATAATTACTACGATTTTCTGCTCCAATGCCAATGAGTTCTAGCAGCTCAATTGTAAGAGCATTCAACTAGAATTCAAAAAACCTGGGTTCGAATCCCAGCTAGATCTCAAGATTTTTTCCAATGAACTTTGAAATTCAATGACATGCGTAATGGCAGTTTTCAGTATAGTTTTGCCCAAAATTTTGGTAACATTGCACTATAGTTATTGTGATATATATATCCATGCACTATCAATCATTTTATACCTACCTATGTATATTGTTGATCACAGTGAGCTTTCTTTCTTGTGTTTTGGTTAGATTATAATCACCAAACTGTCAGCATAATATTATTATCAACTGCAACTTTATGATCATCAGTCATTCTAAGCTGTACTATTACATTGTCTGCATTCCACTAGGAGTCAGTATGTAGTGATTTTAGCAAATGATATTCATTGCTCTAGTTTCCTTTTGGAGTATTTGAGAACAGTTTCAGGTGAATATCCCAATTAGCTGTGGCCTGCAGGATGTATTATAATTCAAATCCCTTTGCATTTGATGATTCATTATATACTTTGTATAAATCCCATATAATGCATTAATTTTTCTCCCACATTATGAAAGTTGTGGTTATGTCTCATTACTTCCTCCCTCTGGGAAAAATTAATGGTGCTTGTAATTATGATTCACCATAACATAATATTATATGTGTGTTCCATGCACAATGCATTCAGATCAATATTCAATTAGCTATTTTCACTTTGCATGCTTTCAAAATAGTTGCAAGTTTGCAGCTTCTGACGGTCAGTTGTTTGGCATGCATAGTGTATAAAGTACTACAACTAACTGTGAGGTTACAGTAAATTCAGTTGGTTAATGGTGATCAATATCCCTCTACATGACCATTAACTATTCTTATTTACAGCATGCTCTGCATGTTTTGCTGTGAGTATAGTTTTTGTAATGTTAGCATTTCCCTAGCTTATCCTTCTTTGTCATACGTACGGTAGTACGTATAGTAGGAATGGGCCGACTGTCCCATAGACACAATACAAAATGTTGGTCACTATAAAAATCTAGCAAAACAAAATTAAGTCTTCAAATTTGCTCAGAGGCTCTCACTGACAGATTACTAATTGCATGCAAGGCCTAACACTCACAAAAACTTTCCTCAGCGCTCGTAGAGAGCGCTAGTGGGAAGCCACAAGAGTGCTATTTTTGTTCATCTAACTTACTTACTTCCTAACTGACTTACTTGAAAAGCATTTCCAGAGAACCAGAATGTGTTGAGCCAACTTTGACAGCACAAAGTAAGTTCTTTTCATAGGTACTACATTCCTTTATACCCGTTTTCAACACAAATAAGCCTAAACAAAAACTAGAGAGCTTTGAAACTTAGAGTATAAATTCATGTACTTCAATGTAGCCATCTTTTAGGTAGAGTCCAAAGGTCATTTATCCACGTGGCATTTAATGCGCATGCGCATTAGCTGCTACTCAGACAACTCAAGCTTTTTGTAGGGACTAACCAGTCTCTGATTGTCTCCACACTGTAGTGTTGAAAAAAGTGAATGAACAAGTAGTAAAAATTTTTAAAAATAAGCAGTGTAGGAATGGGCAGTGCTGTAAAAAGTATTGGAACAAGGAATGGTCTCAATTTCGGCACATGACTACTTCATTTTTTGTACCCAGGTCTGGGCCAGTAATCTAATCCTGCCAGCTATGCTTTATCCAACTTTTTAGCAGAATGGCAAAAATTTGAACCATTACATTTAACGTGATAAAATCTGATATTCAAGTACAGATCACTCTTTAAAGCATTTAACTTTATAACAATTAGCTATGAGGGCAATCAAAACTGAAAATGAAGTAGTCATGTGCCGAAATTGAGACCATTCCTTGTTCCAATACTTTTTACAGCACTGCCCATTCCTACACTGCTTATTTTTAAAATTTTTTACTACTTGTATTTTAAATTAACAGTCTAGCTGAGCCTATATATTGACTGCTTTATATACTGTTATATTTACATTGGAGATAGCAAAGTCTTACCAGAGTGGTATATTATTCTAGTACTATAAAAATAATCATTGGTCAGCCTAGGTAACTAATATAAGACAGGATAGCTGGTATAACTTGCAGGATACTTTTTCAGCCCATCATAATTATAACTATATCGGATAATTATGATGTAGTATCATACAGATCTGTTTGTGATGGTTCATTACTTTGTATAAATTCTGTACTTCTCCCACATGAAAGTTGTGATTGTGTCTCATAACTCACACCCTGTGAGAAATAACAGAGTATAGTTATGGTTGTCTGGTTATGTACAATAACTATGAAAACATGGAAGTACAACTGTGAACAAAAACTGAAAAGCATGAAAGGGTGCATAAACAATAGCCGTGAATAATTATTAAAATGAAATACTGTAACAATAGCTGTGAATATATATAGTATAATGACATATGATAAACTGTAAGACTCAGCAGCCTGATGATCAATACCAGGGTACTCCCTAAAGTTGTGATCATCAATTTACTTTGATGTGGTTCATTTTAATTGAAAGAATGTATTAAAAAAATACAAAAATGCTTTGATGTTTTCTCTGTTACTACTTTGAACAACTTATCAAGTCATCCTTGGGAGAATCCTGTAAGAGTGTGTTATGCTGTGATGCAGTATAGCCATTTTGACTTCCCCTTGACCAGTCATTTCCTTGCTTTAAATTCTGGTATGTAAGGTATTGTGATATGGCATCATCATGTATTGCATGCTGTTGTTCTTGCAAGTACAAGAAGTAAACATACCACTAGGTGGTGAATAAAGTTATAATATAGCAATGGAATTGAGAATGTCCACATTGCTCATCATCTTGGTGTCTCCAAGATGGTCTTGATAGCAGAGTGGCCTAGGCCAAACAGGCCTGTAGCATGTAACTAAGTTGCCATATATAGAGGTACATTTGGGAATGGCTTATTTGCTCCTATGACAGCCAGTGCCTTGAGTATTGTAATCCCATGGCCCATTGGGTTTGTTGTTGTGGCTTCACCAACACTTTAATTTGTGGTACCCTTTTTGGTCTTTATTCGGAAATTTTCAGCATTAGATGTAACTTCCCATAGATCATGCACTGGGAACCTAAGTGGCTGGACCTGCATGAATCATTCAGTCCAGATAAAAATCCTGACTGTCACTACTGCACAACGGTTTTGCTCCTTCAACAACTTAGCCAGGCTGTTCTCAATACTTAATAATCCCCTTTGGTGTGAAGGAGAACAGGTGCTAACTCTCAGAGGGCTACAGAATTAACTCTGTCAGGTTCCCCTACTGCTCTAGTTGCTGATTAGTGACTCATCTCTCACTTGAATTATAAGCTTGGCAGGACCTTTCAGTGGTATAGTAAAGCGGTTCACCAACTAGCAATTTTGGTTCTCATTCTTTGACAAGCACACACAGCATACAGCAACTAGAATAACAAAAATCAGGTCCTGACCTCATAGAAGTACGTAGTTATATAGGCCTAGATTCAATTAGGCAAACAAACAATACGCTGTATGATTTAAGGGTATACTCTGTTGAGAAAAGAGTAGAGCATTACATTCAGCTAAACGATCCTAAAAATTTATTACTTTCACATCTGTCAGAGTGTCAGTCAGTCATGCATACACAGTGGTTATGTTCTAAGCATTTACATTGCAAGTGGTGAGCATTTTCATGTACTTTGATTACATGCATGGTTTGTGTGGGGTATTTATTCATTAATGAAACTGTACGCTATATGTGAAATTGCGAATTGTTAGCATACAAACTAAATTTTTTATTACTATTTTCTTGTCTGCTTTAGTGTAATCATAAAATTCAGTATCATAATCATAACATTGCAGTGATAATTGCATAATATACTTACATTATTGCAGTAACTCAACACAACAGAATTTAGTACTGATCTACATAACAATAGATTTTAATCACAATGCTTGGCAACTCAAAACAAGGTTAATTATATTAGCATAATTTTTCTACCTTTTCCTATACTACACACCAGAAACTTTTGTATTTTAAACTATAACTATGACTATAGTCACTGCGGACTTGGCAAACTAGTTTTGGTTATAAAGAGTTTGTACTACCTCCAAAACTTGCTGAGCATGCTTCTTTGCATTGTTTGCTTCAACTTCACCAAATGTTTCNTGAAACTTATGTTTTTACTATTTCCTTAGTAAACAGCATTTCCTATATAGTAAACATTACTAATCTTAGGGTGCAAGACTTCAATTCAACCAAAACAATATCATCTGATCCAGTTCGACTTTGCTTCTGTAAAGACAATCAACCAGACTGCAGTATCAATCCCCCAACAAAGAACGTTAGAAAAGGACAAACATTTACAGTGTCACTTGTTGCAGTTGACCATATCAACAACTCTATAGCAATCAGTACCACTGGTGTGCCTAAAATACATGCATATGTATCACTAGAGGCAGAACTTGGTGAGGGACAATCTATTCAAGAGACTAATGGAGATGGTAGCTGTACAGATTTGGTTTACAGTATTCTCTCTCCACACAACACTGAGGAGCTCCATCTCTATGCTGATGGTCCATGTAAAGATGCTGGAATGTCTATAGCAAATCTCACAGTAAACATCAAACCATGTCCAATTGGATTCACTGAAACAAATGACAGTCTACATTGTAAATGTGACCCCATAATCTATCCTGACTACATTTCAACATGTTCCATACAAACAGAAACAGTCAAACGAAAAGACAATGTTTGGTTTACTCATCTGAATACCACAGAATACCATGGCTATGTACTACACAAACACTGTCCTTTTGACTACTGCCATCCACCAAGTGAAAATGTATCAGTCAATTTAAACACTGAAAATGGCGCCAATAATATGTGTGCATTCAATCGCTCAGGAAAGCTCTGTGGATCTTGTGGAGATGGTCTCAGTCTCTCTCTTGGTACTTCAAATTGTAAGCTATGTTCTAACAACTGGCTTGCACTACTTGTTCTCTTTGCTCTTGCTGGTGTAGTACTGATTGCTTTTATTCTGAAAGTAAACTTTGTGGTAGCTGAAGGAACTTTTAATGCTTTGATCTTGTATGTTAACATCATTGCTGCAAATCGTGCTGTTTTCTTCCCACATGATGAAACAAGGATACTGTCTGTCTTTATAGCATGGAGCAATCTAGACTTTGGATTTGAAACCTGTTTATTTGATGGAATGGATGCCTATGTAAAAACTTGGCTACAACTAGCATTTCCACTCTATGTTATTTCCCTAGTTGTTGCAATTATCGTCATCAGTGATCATTCTACAAAGTTTGCAATGCTTTTTGTTGGAAAGAACCCAATAGCAACACTGGCTACTCTTATTCTACTCTCCTATACAAAGCTCCTTCGTACAATCATTGCTGCATTGCAATTTACAACACTCCAATACTCTGATGGTAAAAGTGAACTGGTATGGCTAGTTGATGCTAATGTTCTATATCTCAGTGGAAAGCATATCCCTCTCTTCATCACAGCTCTTATCATTCTCATAGTTGGAACAGCATTCACACTTTTACTCTTTTCTTGGCAGTGGCTTGTTTACTGTCCTAACAAAGGACCATTAAAATGGATCATTGGAAATGGTAAAGTTATTGCTTTTATTGATGCTTATCACAATCCCTACAACAAAGACCATCGTTATTGGATTGGACTGCTATTCTTAGTTCGAGTTGTCTTGTACCTTATATCAAGTGTGAATGTTCTCGGAGATCCTCGTATCAACCTCCTCAGCATAGCTGTAGTGATCACTGGCATTCTTACATTTCAGATCTTTATAACTGAATGGAGGCATAACTTTATACACAAAAAGAAACACAACAATATGCTGGACATCATTTCTCTACTGAACCTCATTGCTCTATCCGTTGCCACCTTGTTTACAAATGAAGCTAAGCACCAGACAGTGGTTGCTTACATTTCAATTGGCATTGCCTTTACAACTTTTCTAGCTATCCTTGTACACCATGTGAAATCTTATGTTTGCAATGAGCAATTAAAAAAGATAAGCCTTGAATTTTGCAAGTTCCGCAGAGTGAATGAGGAAATCAATGATAGATTGATTCCTCTACATCATTTGATTAAAGAGTCGATTGCAGAGAGTGAGACTGAAGTAGATGCCTTACCAGAACCCTTGGATACCACTCCCACATCAGAAGAACATGATCAGCCTCCAACCACCATTCCAACAGTAAACACTTTGATCACACTTGAAACACCTCGACAGACAACCATCACACAGGATGAGATCAATCAGGATGACCCAAACAGGGACACACCTAAGCAGCAAGACTTTCCTATTGAAATAGAATTGAACACTTTGGAATCTGGAGGTCAATGCTCTACTATACCTCAACTCCTCCAGCCATTATCAGTAGAAATGCAAACAAGTCATTCCCAGGAAGAGTACTACCAGTCGGATGATGATGAACACACTCCTCTATTGAAGTAAAATGAACATTCACAACAAAAAGCACTATACACGTATTACACAAAGTAAAAAAAAGAACCACCTGTATACAATATACATTACAATAAGCCTTCAGTCTCATTCATGGAGTGAAATACTAAGCGATTCATTGTTTTGGCTATGTATCTGTAACTATTTCTCAATTATAATTGTGCATGCATATTGAGTTGTACTTTGTACTTATATGCATAGGTGTATTTTTGATTGTGTATTAAAATGAAGCTTTACATTTAGATTTTTTCACTGTCTTCCTCTTATGATTATATACTTTGTACACAATTTTAGTAAACCATAGGTATTGACTTTTGAATCATATCTGTATTATCCATTAGTATACATGCTGACTTTAATGTACTGAGTTTGGACAAACTAAATATTATGGATAATGAAGGGCTATTACTATTGGTGATGCATGGTTATTGCTCTAACTCTGAATTAATTTTATGTCCTGCAAATTTAAATCTAGTAATAATAATATTGTGTATTTGCACTCAGTATTCTTATTGCACAAGGTACGGTGCCTAGCTGTCACCCTAATACATAGATCACAATAGCTACAGGATGAGTTCACTCATGGTAAGTAGCTATCACAACTTGTAATCTATATACCGATAACAGGGTGTACGTAGTCATCAACTATATTCAGGTAACTATCCAAGGGCTTGTGATGACACCTCACGGCTACTGATCTCTGCACAACTGGTCAAACGCAGATGGAATTCTATAGAAAGCCTTGTCTGCATGTTGATCTCTTATTGCCAAGAGGAAGGTGGCAGCAACAACTTTATGGGAGTCCCGGACTACACTGTAGAACTCAATACAAGTTCTTTTCATTACTGAGAGTGAGTGACATGAAGGAATAACTAAGAGACATGTCCCGTTCATGGCACACTAAGTTGCAGAGAAGAATACTCTGGATTAAAAAGTGGTCTCATTGATAGCAACAACATGCAGACAACATACATGTTTATACTTCACAACTGTGATTAGACTTGCTGGCACATGTCCATCCAACTATCTGAATCCTAGCTTGCTTATACCTCAAATAATGCCAAAAAGCACCAGCCAAAACATTTGGTGTAGTTGAAGCAAACAGTGCAAAGGAACATATTCAAAAGGTGTGAAGGTATCTACAGACATGCAGATAAACAGAACTAGACTATGAGTTAGCCAGTCTACAACAGCATAGGTCTATATTTTTTACCCTAAAGATAATTATTTTCTGGGAGATTTCTATATGTACCAATCATTTACCATATGGCGGGAAATTTTCGTGGGGGAAAATTTTTGCGAATTTTGCGGTTTGGCAGCTTTCCGCAAAAAATTTCCTCCACAAAGTTTGTAAGTTACGAGGTCATCACGTAATGTCGAGACGCAATCCACAAAAATTTTCCCAGCGAATTTCTATATAGGACAAAAACGCAAAAATTTTCCCCCACGAAAAATTCCCGCTATACAGTATTTGGAATAAATTGCTGTTTTCAGCTGTTTGCTTGGTGTACAATAATAAACCGTTTTTATTACAAAAATAATGGCAGCATTTTTATCCCAAAAATTTTGGTATAATTTGATTAAACAATGGGAAGAAAAGTACTTCATAACAAATACTTTTAATCAATTACACATTTACAATCAAAACATAATATTATGACACGTTAACAAAAAACAAAATACTCACAGCATTGCATCAGTTTCAAATCGGTGATAAACAGTCAACATCATTGATTTTTCTTGCACAATAACCTTACAACAATGTGAAATTTATGATGTGTTAGGTACACTAGTCAACCAGTAATGGTTCCTTTAACTCAATGGATGAATGTGAAATGTCTGTAGGTGCTTGAACTGTTGAAACAAAATATTCTCTCAATACATTGTTTGACACAGTCATTTGTTTGAGTTTAAGTTGAAACTTTTCGTTCAACTGTTTTCCTTTTTTTGTTTCTGATATTTTCAAGTAAAGATGGTAGAAAGCAATAAAGACAAACTGGCAATACGCTATGCTAACTAATATTGTGCTCATTGTTTGAGAGCTATTGTACAAGTGTGTGCCTATTGTTAATATTCCGAGGTTAAGCATAAATGATACATCAGTTATGTTTGCCAATGTCGACTCATACACTCCTCCTACCACTACAAGATAGGATAAAATACATAATGAGGTCGTTCCAATAGCCATCAGGTTCAGTGAAGTATCTCCAGATACATTTAAAGAGAATGTGAGGAAAAGTGCCACTCTAACTAGTAGTAGTACTCCAAACCAGTAGACGTGTTTCTCTTTGAATGGACCAGTGTAGGCATCAAAGAGAGGCTTCAGTTTACCAACCCAACGTAGCAATCTGTGATGGTTGTATTTTCTTAGCCACTGGATAAAGAGTAGACTAACAGTGTAAGGTATTGATAGACAGAGAAGTACCATGAGGCCAGTAATGAAAAGAGGGATGTGCTTTCCTTTGAGGTAGTCCACATTTCCATCATAAAGCCACACCCTTCGCCTGTAGCCATCAGGATAAACCAGAGTAGTTGATTGAAAGATTGTGATGATGGTTCGAATGAGCTTTGCATAGGAAAGCAGGAATAGTGTTGCTAGTACTTGTACAACATTTGAACCACACAGCCTGGTAACAAAGACATAGCGACGACCGAGTGCAATAAGGATGATCATGATGGTCCAGATGTAGAGAGGGAAAATAAACTGAAGCCAGGTTTTGACATAGGCATCAAGTCCATTGTAGAAGCACATTTCAATACCCAAGTCCAAATTTAACCAGGCAGTAAAGTAACTGAGGAATGAAGCTGAATTGAAAAAGGTGGTATTATTCGCTCGAATGATATTGGCATATAAAACTAATCCATTTAGCATACCAGTGGAAACATTGAGGTTTAAAAAAAGCATTGCAACAATTAGAAGGCATCCGACAACTGCAGCAACTGGAAGCAAAACTAGAATCCATAAGCTAGAACACTTCATGCATTTAGAAGTTCCAAGTACGTGACTGAAATTGTTTCGACAGCCTCCACAAAGTATTCCAGAGCAATTAGAATCACATTGATCATCAGGGTGTTCTAAGTCAAGTGCTATGAGTGATGAACTCTCAATACAGTAGTCAAATGGACAGTGATCACTGATGATAACTCCAGTGTCATTGACTAAGTTGTGATTGAATGTGGCATTGATCCATTTCTGAGTCGGTTTCATAACTCTAAGTGTTTCAAAATCACAGTCATGAATTTGCTGCTTAATTAGTGTTGGGTGACAAGAGCATATCATTGAATCCTTGTTAAAAGAAAATCCAAGAGGACAATTTTTGAATGAAACAATTACTGACAATTGTTGCTTCAGTATACCAAGCTCAGTACGAAGAATCTGAGACAAGTTTGAATCAAGGTTAGAATAGATAAGGCTTTTTTGCAATTTATCTAAATCTGGAGTATTTTCGGTTTTTACTATCAACTTGATCTTTTCCATCTTGTTGGATGAAAACATAGTGTACTGCAAACTCGTACAGGTACTGTTCACTTCTTGTATATACTGGCCATTCTTTATGAAACTCTTAGGACTGCTTGAAAAATCAGCATGTACAATAGAAGACATTATTCCAAAACTTTGTCCAACAGCAACAACATCCACATAAACAGTTTGCCCTGGATAAGTCCTCATATAATGCTCAGTGATGTTACAGTTGGGAACTGATGAGATACACATACAAACACGTACAGGATCTGATGCAATCATAGAAATATTCTCTTGCTCACCATAAAAGTCTAGGGTTTCTCCATTATTGGTTGCAGCAAGTGTGTATACAATCCAGCCTCCATATAATGCACTCTCAGCTATATCAGCTGTGTTGTTGATAAAGTTTATCTTTAGCTTGTCCGAGGAATGTACTTCAATTGCACTCAGTTGAGATTGCTCTAAATCTACCAATGGACTGAAGTAAGTGTTGTCAATAAATACTGCACCACCTTTCCCTGATGCATGATTATTTGAAAATGAAAGTACCTTCTCTTGTAGTGCACAATTATTAAGGACAAAATCTTCTGAATCCATCCAACGATAATGGTCCATTACGTAGGGGAAAAGATATCTATAAACTTTAGCGTACCAAGTAATATTATTATTTTTTGGAAATGATTCAAAGTAGTAACTGTTGTAATATTTTGTACTGCAACTTTTAAGTTGTGATCTAGCATAAAATGATAATGCTCCTCCATCTTTTCCAAAGTTGCTATCAAACACTATATTGGCGTTTTCAAAGATTTCAAGATTAGAATGAAGTAAAGTAAGTACACTGGTTCCGCTGTTGTTTCTAAAGAGTAAGCTAGTGTTACCTAACAACAAAATATCTGAACTTTCAGCTTCAAAAATGGGACAGTATAGATAGTTAGTAAAGCAATAATTGTCCTCAAAATTCACAACACTAGTTCTATTGATCAATAAAGTACTGTAATCAGTTAGCAGGAAACTTCCACTGTTGTTTACAAATAAAAATTGCCCAAGGATTGCTACATTACTTTGCCTAAACACTACTGGTTTTGAAATGTGATGAATTGTTACATTACGTACTTCAACATTATACACATTTTTAATTCTCATTGCTCCACAGTGACACTGGCTGTTATCAAAAGTTGTGCTGTTAATACGAACATTCGTCAAACGATCACGTTCTAGTTTCATTCTAATAACCACTGATAAACAAGATGCAGGGCCTGTGAAATTACTGTGAGATATTATGTCTATTTTCCCACCAACGGAGGCTACTTCAAATCCACCAGAATGAAGATTACACACTTTGAACTTTTTCAGTTCATGACGCAGTTCACGTACAATTTCTTTCATTAGGTTATTTAGTGTGGTCAACATTTTTAGTTTAGTTATATTCAGTGTTGATGTACTTCCATAGCTACCAGACAATACAAGCAAAAAACTAGGTAGAATGTCAAAATCAGCATTTATTGTTACATTGTATATATAAACTTCAAAATTACTGGGTTTTAATATTCTTACAAACACATCAACATCATATGGGTATACACTTCTTTTGAAGACAGTATTTTTAATCGTGAAAGTGAGTGCTCCATCAAAAAAACGCCCAACTCTTTCAAAAAAATCTTTATTCCAGGAACCATTGTCTAGAACAAAATTTCGGGTATTGTATGCAAACTCAGAATTGAGTATCTGGACATTTTTGCGAACTCTGTTTAACTGAAGTCCAATACCAATACAATTGTGAACGTAAACCCTATCAATCACGACATCAGTTGAGTCATTAATGTAGATATTACTTGACTTAAAATGTTTAGTACCAATATCAAATCCTACACACCCACTAACTTCAAACATACTCAGTGACAGCCCATTAACATTACTGAAGTGAAATGCCCCAGAATTGGAGCATTGTAAAACAGGAATCTTTGAAATAGTACCTGAATCTGCAAATCCAACAATAGACAAGTTTTTTAGGTGTTCAAATATAATTGGAGTCTCCCTGGACAATGTAATGTTGTGTATTCCTGGCAACAGTATAATTTTTGTGTTGGAAGTAATTTTGTATGATGTTCCAAGTTCCTGCAGAGTGTAGCAGTGACTTCTCAGACACGATAACGTAATCGATTCAAATGGATTAGTGGGAAGAGCATAGATGGTTGTCTTAGCTCCAACAAAATTCGGAATCCATAAAGCAATTACGACTACCAACAGTGAAATGGTAAAAGGATAACTTGACACTGCCATGTTTCTTAAAACCTTGAATGGGTCAGCTAAAGCTGCTCTTAACTAACTTGATACTTGAGAGCTGTATATTACTCCGATTGATGGCTTGCATGCTAATTGATTCTACCAAGGAGATTTTATAGAAACACACACGTGCACAAGTTTGGGTTGTTGTACCATGGACTTGGGAATTCTAAGTTAATTATGGTACACATGATCCAATTCCCAAGAACAACTTTGGGAAGGCACAAATAAAGGTTTGTTAACCATTTAACAGTTTTGTTGTCTACTTGGTAAAAACCATAGCTTAAGTTATGAGTTAGACCTAGAAACAGTCCACTCTGTGTACATGTTCTATTTGCTTACGTAAAAATGATGTGAAAATTTGTACAACGCTTTACTGATATTTATGAGACAGTATACTATACAGCGGGAAAGTTTTGCAGTGTCAAACTTTCGCTTATGTCTCTAGTCAAGCACTTGTGCGAGCCCATACGTATGTATATACATTACGAAAAAAAATTCACGGATAAAAACTTTCATGGATGGATCGTGACCCATGAATACCACAAAGTTAAACCCCGCAAAACTTTACCGCTATACGGTAATTGCATAAAAACAGGTTGAATGAAATAGTTTTTAGTTTTTTGCTAACTTTTACGATTCTAATAAAAAAATTAACTTAAAGGAATGTTGAATGTTTTATGTGCTTTCATATTCACTGGTCCACAGACAATTTAAAGAAAATTGATTATTTTAGACTAAAACAGACCAAAAAAGGCAACCAAAATGGGAGTTACACAAAATTTCACTGCAAATGGAAGGTAAGCCATTATCACATTTTATAAGGTAAACAAATGAAACGACAAAAATCATAACAATTCTACAAAGTATCGTCTATAATTAGATTCGGTTCATAAAAAATATTATCTGCAAAAATATATAACATATTTGTTCAGATATACACTTCCTGTTCTAATTTTCAAGCAATCAACAAAAGCTTATAGGATCATTAGCTTAAGCTCCACCCATTTAGTGCAAGTAACACCTAAGAGCCTAGACTAAGATCCCTGGGTAGCTTGCAACTGCCATCAAAGCACTAGCACTACTGAATTATAGCACAGACATATCAGACAGGACTCAGGTATATTTGATAAGCTCAACAACTGATCAAATAACTTGGTTAACTGAAACGAACAAAAGGTGGGAAGTGCTCCTAGTGCAGTTTTGATTGAGTTTAGTCGACTTCAGCAGTTTATATTATTATGCTAAAAATTACACTTAAAGCAGAAAACAAATATCTATGAGGCAAAGTAACACTAACACTGCATTCTTGAAATCTTCTGAAGTTTCTTCGAAGCTATATGGTTTCTTTTCAGAGTCTTAAACAGAAATAAAGGTCACAGCTATTGTCCTCAGTTTTCCCTTGCTCACATTTCTTCACATCATACAATGTCATGAACCGCCAAAAAAGGGTTAATAGTAAAGCTTCTCAGGATATGATCCTAGATAAACCTGTTACCTTAACCGGATTAACATTTTGTATTGTGCCACATTATGTAACTGAAGCGGTCGATCAGGCGTGGATCTTTATCATGGTCTTTGGATTGAATACACATTCATGATGCAGTTCAAAATAGTGTGAGTATCATAGCTTATGCTCACTATTGACTGTCAAGTCTACATGTTGACAAGTCGCTATTTCTGACAGAGAAAACAGTCTCATTAGTGGCTACATACCCCACACACACCAGTCAAAGTACATGAAAATGCCCACCACTTGTACAATGTAAGTGCTGAAATGTGCCAACTGAAGAGCCAGAATACTGAACATACACATGAACCTCCACTCATGTACCCACCCACATGGAGCTGTAGCATGTATCTATGGTTCTGTAAACAACACAATAGACCTACAAGGTTTACAAAAAGAACATAACAACACACAATTCAAAGTCAACAAGAACAGCTACTACATTCGATCACATCTCTACAGCTGGAGTCACAATTAATGCTTTCATTATAAGTGCATAACAAGTGAAAAGTGAAGTGCCATGGGTTTGGGTATCACTTCAGTTTTTTTGATTCACTTAATTACAACAAGCCTCTATGAAGGTAAGTTAACTCTAGAGTGCATGTTTACTCAAAACAAAACATTGTTTGTACATATACTATGTGCACGCAAATGTGTGTTTGCATGCATGTGTGTGTGTGTGTGATATGTGTGTAAGGGATTAGAGAAAATTTTGAAGCAATTACAGTGTGTGTTTGTGTCAATGACAGTGTCTAGTGGTCAGTTGCCCTCTGAAAGAGTGGAGTGTTTGGACTCCTGTATGGTGGGATCCATTGTACTGGGTAGAGACCCCAACATTGGTGCCTGCTGTGGACTAGGAGACTCAGGCAGGAATGGAGGAGCATTCATCCTAGAGGACAACCCATGTCGTAGCTGTGACGATTTCAGACGTAAGCTATTACTGAGTCAATTGAGCTAGACCTTTTTCTAGCTACCCCTGAAATGCGGACAACTTAACTCATCGCTATTAAATGTAATGTCAACTTGGTGTCCACAAGGATTTGTAGTATGGTAAATCATGAATCTTTCTACTAACACATTATCAAATGGCGAAATTAATATGTAAATATTGAAATCTTTACCAAATTGGTCACTAATTAAACACATAAAGGACGGTAGATTATTCACTTACAGATACACCACTTGTCAAATGCACATTTAGACAAAAAAATTTCAAATCTATACCAGTCCATTACGTTGCATTGCATCACCAAATGTAAAATACTATTATCAGACAGAGTACCAGATATTGAGAACCCATGCACCTTGAGCTACGTTATTATAATTATATTATGCAATGTTGAGTTGGACAACAAATTCTGGCCAGGAAACATATGGGAAAAGTGAACTCTTGTAATGATTATTGCACTGTATAATAAATTTTGTGCCTTTTATTGTTGCTTAGTTGGTTGTGATCAAATCGGTTTAGCAGTATTACAATAGTTTTGATTATGCACCTACACAAACAGGGATCACAGGTCAAATAGTGATCACAGTGAATCCCCAGCCACCTGCTGTTGGCCAAGATCTGACGATAACATGTACAGTGACAACAGACCCACTGTTTCAAGCCACTGGTGCTGTTGGATTCTCACTGCCAAATGGAACCCTAGTGGACCAAGTCAGCTACATGTCACCGAGCACAACCATTGTGTACGAGGTGACACCCTTGGAAGACATGGACAGCATTCTGGGATCGTTTACATGTAATGCTACTCTATTCTCACCAGAGTACCCTGGACTGGGTGTCCGCCAGTTTGAAATGATAACATTCGATGGAGGTATGCAAATCAATGGATTCAGTGGCTCATGACACAACACAGTCTAACACTATATTTGAAATCACACATTATTATATTATAGCTTCATTTTCGATTATAAAACAGGCCCAGAGGGGGTTCAAGTTTGGGAGGTTAATTGGCAGTGTTTTTTCTCAGTAATTATTTAGTTATCTCATATTACTTTCATAAAACTCATAGACACAGAAGATCGACAAAATCTCACAATTGAAGAAACCAGTCCCCCAAAAGCTGGTCAGCCCTACACTATAGTGTGCAGAACCAACATCACTACCAACATGTTGATATGGTTTGAACCCAACGGAGAAGAGCTTACAACAAGAGACAGAGTGCTGGTGGGGGACCTAGTCCAGGAGGGAGGGACTACAAGTCGTAGCCTAACCATCACTGAACTCAGGGGGAGTGACTTGGGTGTCTACACTTGTAACAGTGGAAATACCAACACTACAATTAGAGTCCAGCTGGAAGGTATTGAATATCACAGTATCACTATGAGCAACTTCATTAATGTCACACACTCATCCCCTCTTTCACTCTCTTCTAACACTCATCAGCAGCTAGGTTACACATTAAATCAATTCTATAGCTCTTAGACATTACAAAGGCAAAGTTTTAGCTTCAATTTTCTTACCAGCTGCACCTGAGTTACTCATCAATATCCAAGTACAACACTCCACTGAATAAATACAGTAGTCTCATATCCCTAGGCCCCAAGGCCCTCTCTCTCAGTTTGGGTGGGGATGAGGCCATAAAAGATGAGGTACAACAACCATGTATTACACTGAGTTGGCAATTTTGGGGATATTGTGATCTTTGCATATGGCCACGTGCACAGAGGGTGAATTGTTCTACAAAGTGTATTCTCAGCATGATACACAGTTGTCACACCTCTCTGCATAAATTAAACACTTACCTACTTCAGTACACTAGCTGCCATTAGAGATGAACCATTCTTTCCTCCTCAGATCCCCGGCCGTTGGTTGCTGTGAGAATCATCACTCCCTTCATGCCCCCTCGGCTGGGAGAGCCCTACTCCTCCACGTGTCTAGTGACCCCCCTGGACCTCCTACCAGCCACCATCAAGGTGCTGTGGATCGGACCCGATGGCTCAGTGATAGCCTCACAATCAGTCACAGAAGATGAACTAGCGACTGAAGAAGTCTCCCTGCAGCTGAGTTTCGATGGCTTGGAGTCTTCTGATGCTGGGCTGTACATGTGTGCAGTTGTAATAGTATCACCAACACTTGACAGACCACAGGTTATTAGGAGAATGCTGAATTTGACTTTGCCTGATGTTTCTGGTAAGCTGTCTGTGTGTGGAGGGGAGGGAGGAGTAAAAAAAAATAGGTTGGGAGGACTACTATTTTGATGTACAAGAACTGAAGTGAATAAACAAAAACAGCTATTTGAGTCTGTATCCTAGAAACTATTCAAGTGAATCATAATGAGTTGCAAAGGATCAAAGAAAATCAGAAAATAGTCTGTGGTCATCTACAGATAGACAATTTACCTTTTAAGAAAAGTGCAAACACTTTCTTGTAGGAGGATTGGTTAGGATTCAAGCTGTTTTGTCTGTCTCTCTTTTTTAGCCAACATGAGGTTTTCTCTGAGCAGTGAGCAGGCCCAGTAGGATAATGCTTTAAAGGAGGTTGGGCTATTCACATGGCTTAGTGGTTACTACTTGCTACATTGATTCTAATGCTTAATTCATTAGTTTTAATAAAAGAGAGAGGGGGGGAGAGAGATCAAGAATGAGAGTGTTTGTGATTCAATCCTGACCACTATAGATGAGGAATGTACTCCCAGCTGTGACAACTGTGATCCTAATGCTACTTGTGTTCTGCTAGCTGGTATGATGACACAATGCGTGTGTAACACTGGGTTCACAGGTGATGGGAAAACATGCCAAGGTAGGCACTGGGTGACCCTTGCATACATACAGTATGAATCAGCAGCACATCTAAAGGAAACTGATTCACAATATTTTCTGTTGCATACGTAAATATTCATGTAAATGCTACATATCAATTGTACATTTGGACAATTTTTCTAATAACACATGTTACAATGTGTTCTGTTGCCAAATGTGGAGTACTGTTATGCGGTGTAGCATAGGATATTGTGAACCCACCATCACACATACATACTTTATACATAGATGTGGATGAGTGTGCTTGTGGGACTCATAACTGTAGCTGTTATGCTCAGTGTGTGAACACCATTGGGAGTTTTGAGTGCATCTGCAAACCTGGATTCAATGGTGATGGATTCACTTGCAAAGGTTCACACTAATTTTATATACTGACTAACAAAACTCAGTGTGTACTATTATGGGGATTATATTCATTTAGATATTGATGAATGTAAGACAGTTAAGAATAGTTGCCATCCAAGAGCACATTGCTACAATACATTTGGTGGCTATAAGTGCAAGTGTTATCTTGGCCTAAGTGGTGATGGAGTGAGGTGTTGCCGTCGACGACAAAACAAGAAATGGTATCACCAGAAACTTCGAACAAGGAAATCAAAGCGAAAGGAAACACATAAAAATAGATCTAAAAAGGGTAAGTCAACATCATGGTCATACTGGGGATCCACCTACCATAATAGCCTGTGTATAATTATTCTTTTAACTATCAATTTTATAATTGTCACTAATAATTCATATAGCTACATGTACTCACTGCATGTGTCACGTCAGTAGATATGGACTATCAATGATGTGGCTGATAAGTTAGCAAACAACTCTTTATACTGTAGGGAAAAGTAGACACAGAAACAAAAAGACACATAAGAGAAGAAAACTGTGGTACACAAAAGGCTGAGCCATCCCAGTGGTCAGTGTCAACTGTGCCAGTGAAAGCATACACTCAAAATGACCATATAAAATATAGAGTTTACTTTATGTGGTTTTTATATGTACTGATATTTGAACACATGTGTAGCTACATACCAAGCATGCCAATAGAAATTATCACTTACATGTTGTAGGCCTCTTTTCAAGTTGTCGAAAGCTCTAGTTGAGTCTGACGATCTTTACCATGTGCCTTTGGCGCTATAAATGCGCGCGCGAAGGCAAGATGCGCGCGATTATTCAAAAATTTTTTACTTGAATCATCAACAATGATGCAGTAGTTTTTATACAAAATACTGAATAATGAGATTCAAGCTGTTCAAGCGTAAGTCATCCAAGCAACAGTCTAAGACTAAGGCTGATGAAAGTAATACCAGTAGCAAACGGAAAAGTAAAGGGAAATCATCTGATCTGCATTCGAAGAGCTCCACTTGCCACCATTGTGATGACCTCAGAAAACAGATGAAAGGTAACAGCTAATTAACAGTATGTAATAAAATAGTCATTTTGTTTACTTGTTCAGCTCAAAAGAAACTACTGGATCAAAAATGTCTTGAAATTGAGAGATTGAGGAAACTCAATGGTCTACTTCGAAAGTAAATCTATACCAATGACTACATGATATTACATTGATCTACAAGTTAAAACTGCATGCATTTTCTGGATACAGAGCTATAGGAGTGGTTAAACAGTATCAAGCAGCCGAAAAGCATGCTGAAAATGAAAGGGTGATGAAGGAGTATGAGACATTGTTTCAAAACCTACAAAATACCATCATAAAGTTGCAGCTATTGAACCAGACTGATCATACATTGCCACAATGGAGGCTGAACACCTGCCCAGGTGGACCGGCATTTGTACTTGCTAAAGATACAAGGTATAAAATTATATTCCTCCGTATATGAAGTATAATTACTTTAACACGACTTTAGGTTCACAAAAGATGGCAGTGGAGCATCAAACATTACATTTGCTAAACCAATTCACAGACGCACTTTGAAGGATGAATACTCTTCATTTGTTTACCATATTGGTCATTCAGCATTCAAAATTTACACTGGATCTCTAGTAGAGAGTTCTCAGTCATTATCAAAGACTCCAAGTCAGGATCAGGCTCAGCGGCCAGATCAAATTGCGTCTAGTGATGAAGATTTGGAAGTAGAGAGGATACTCATGCAACCATTGTCTAAAACTTGGCTTCGTAGACAATGAAAACTCAGAAGTACTATTATAGCTACCAATACAATGTCGATATAAAAGACTATTATGATCAGTCTCAAGCTTGCATGATCCTCTAGCGGGCGCTTGGACATACGCGCATGCGCATGAACGTGCATGTGCGCAAGTACGCCAGGTTGCTATTGGTTACGTTGCGGTTATCGATAGTTATCGAGTCTTCCAAGATAAGTTCTTTCGGTTCTACTACGATTTCAACTCTTACAGTGATCATGAAGCTGTTTCAATGGATCAGGAAGCTTTTTAAACGCAAGGAAGAGGCAAATCAAGAGCCTACAGATCATGAGGCAGCAGCTGCCAGCAGTGATGATCAGCCTACTCTGGTTGAGCCTTCTCAGAGTCAGCCCAACGAAGATCCAGTTCAGCTTACTGAGAATCTACCAGGTCCATCTGGCCTAGCTCAACAGGAAGAAGCAGAAGAAGAGAAGTGCTTAAATTGTTTGGAGCAATTCCAAAGAGTTCATGGTAAGAATTTTTTTCTAGACACAGTCATTGTTTATTAACTTCCATCTTTATTCTATAGCTTTAAACATCAAATATTACAACTTGTACTATTTCACTCGTGAGCATGATGAGACAGTTAAACTGAATAAAGCCTTGAAAAGGTATGCATAGTATACTCAGCATCTATTTCAAGTTTGTTGTTTAGACACTAATGTAATCCTGTGTACATATTGTACAAAATCTATTCCATAATACAATCTATTTATGACAAACTGTTGGAAACAAAGTTAAGCTTTTTTTTTTCTTCCTATACTAATAGAGCCATTAAGACTATCAAGGTTCAACAAAAGAAACAAAACGTCCTCAAAAAGAAGTTGGTGGAGGAACGTAGGGCCTATTTGGCTCGAATAGAGAATGCCTATTCAAAGCTACAAGCTGGTGGTCTTGTACAACTAAATGGCATGCCTCAGTGAGTATATATTTCATATCATTGTGCATGCACTCATGTTATTAAGTCACGTCTTTGAAACATTTCAATCTGTTGCTTGCAGTTCAAATAATTCAGATGTCCAGGACTCTTCCTCCCACATGCCAAGGGAATCAAATCAGGCAGCACTAAACAGCATGCCATTAGAGGACCCTGAGACTAGTGAGTCTGTGCCAAACTTTCATCCCCAAATGTAAGTGCACGCGATACGGACAGTTTAAATTTTGTTCATACAATTATACTTGTCTTCTCTTTGAATTTTGTATTCCCAACATTGACTATGCAGGTTTGTGGATTGGNGTACGTATTCTATTTCTCAATTTCTATAGATTTAACTATTTCTGATCAATTCAGTATGCACACACACACTTAATACATTGTATGTCACAAATACCTGATCAGTTGTGCTTCTATCTCTAACCATTGGTGGAGGAACTCTTATCGACTATTCAATACAAGCATTCAAAATAGTTGGAAGATTCAAAGTACATTTGCCATGGTCCTGGATACAGTACTACAGTAGGTTAAGACCACAGACTGATAGTGAATCAAAGAAACATCTCATAACTAACAATTCAACGATTGAAGCTATAATTATACTGAGAAGAAAAGAATATAATATTATTATCTTAAGATATTGAAAAGAGAAACTTTGAAACTGCATGAAGGAGAACATTAGAACACTAACACGTACCAGTCTCTACTAATCAACATCAACCACACCAGCAGGGGCGGATCCAGGATTCTAAGATTACTGGGGTTGTAAATAATGCGCGCAAAGCGCGGCGAAAATTTTAAGGAGCCACGCCCACTAATTAACGTAGCCCCGCCCAAAAATGCTGCCAGCCACGCCCATTTAGTTCAATGTACACCGTTAGCAGCGATTTCTCAGCGAGGTAAGTATCCACGTAGCCGTCCAGGCTTTGAGCCTGGCGCTAAAACGCTAGAAATATTTATTTCTGCCCATAAACTAAGCTTCAGCGGCAGTAGAAACAACTTATTGCGTAATTTAGCTGAGCGTGAGTACAAAATTTCCAACACAGTTGACTCGGTTTGGGGGGGTTGCAACCCCAGTAACCCCCCCCCTGGATCCGCCCCTGACCAGACTATTAAGTAACCTCTTCAATTAACCTAACAGCTTGTTATTCCTACCTTTCCACACATCCAAGCACTAATAAAGGCCGTCATTGGTCAATGTAATTCAACCAAAATCTTAAGTATCATCGATAACCTAGCTCTTTTGACAACAACTTATAAAAAACTTTGTTATGTTAATTGCTTTTATTTGTACTAAAAGCAAAAATGCAATACTGTTGGTTGTTATGCTTACTAGTTCGTTTTTGTTCAAAACTATGTACCAAGAAAAGACTATTGGTCTTCAAACACATACAGCCCCTTATACTTTAGTTTTTTGTACTACTTTTAAAATGTTCATTAGTTTATTAATCTTATTGTTCAATGCTATATGTATAAATAAAAAAAAACTCTTGTAATGTTACAAACATTATTTAAAGTGCTTAATTTTTATACTTTTGTGTTTTGTGCTACTTTTAAAATCCCCATTATTGATTCCATACAAGTAGATATAATATTATGTACTTTGCTGCTGAATTATTCCGAAAAGTAATTATTTCACTCTGAAAATAATGATCTCAATATCTCATATCCAGTCACAATATGCATGGCAAGGAGAATGATCACTACTAGTTTGATTCCCATGGGCTAACCCAGCTAACATGATACAATGGTTACAATCCACCATCTGCTGCATTGACCCTACATCAGTGTAGAAAGGTTGTATCAAGTTGAGCTGGGATTGGTACCATTGAGATCAGTGCGAAGAGATCATTATAATAGTGTAGATTTAATATTGAACCAAAACCACCAAAACCATGGATTATAACCTTTGGTCTAGTGCATTTTTTAAAAATAAAATTACCATCTTTTTCAAAATTAACCATATAATTATATCATTTGAAGGATCTCTTCATGCTCATTGTAATGCATTATGGTGCTAGTCCTACTTCAATTTTATTCTTGATCCTTCATATGGATCCTCAGTGTCATAAATGTAATGATCTATACAATACTATACCATAGCTTATTATTGCAAATTCGAATTCCTACTAATCAGTAGGCTAAGCAGCTAGTGGAGTAAACTATAACAGACAGGTAACTTAAACTGGACTGCCGGGTAAGAGTTAGGTATAAAAAATGAAGTAGTCATGGGCCGAAATTGAGACATATCCCTTCGCTTGCATGTTCCAATACTTTTTACCGCACAGCCCATTCCTACACTAATTACTTTTTTGAAATTTTTACTACTTGTTCATTAACTTTTTTCAACACTACAGTGTGGAGACTATCAGAGACTGGCTAGTCACTACAAAAAGCTTGAGTAGCAGCTATATGCAACACTCATACACTTAATAATGCTGGAAGAAGCTAATGCACATGTGCATAATAATGCCATGTGGATAATGACCTTTGAACTCTACCTACAAGATGGCTGCATTGTAGTACATGAATTTATTATACTAATTTTCAAAGCTTTCTAGTTTTTGTTTAGGCATATTTGTGATCAAAACAGGTATCAAGGAATGTAGTGCCTATGAAAAAAACTTACTTTGTGCTGTCAAAGTTGGCTCAACACATTCTGGTTCTCTAGAAATCCTTTTCAAGTAAGTCAGTTAGGAAGTACGTAAGTAAGTACGTTAGGAGAACAAAAATGGCACTATGGTGGCTTCCCACTAGCGCTCTCTACGAGTGCTTAGGAAGTTTTTGTGAGTTTAAAATAGGCCTTACATGCAGTTGGTAATCTGTCATTGAGAGCCTCTGAGTAACTTTGAAGTTTAATTTTGTTTCACTAGATTTTTATAGTGGCCAACATTTTGTATTGTGTCTATGGGACAGTCGATCGGCCCATTCCTACTATACGTACTACCGTACGTATGATACTAAAAGGTAACTCACATCTTCAGCAAAGTGATTCCTTGCTTCAGAGAATCTGATCTTAGTGGCTGCTAGTTGGCCAAGGTTTCTTTGAAGACCTAACTTCAGCCAGGCCTCACAGTTTGGAGTCTTTAACACTGACCACTTGGCCTGAGAGAGATACTGCATGGTCAGCATCAGATGTTGACATGAGGGGGGAGGGGAAGAGAGAGAGAGAGAGAGAGAGAGAGAGAGAGAGAGAGAGAGAGAGAGAGAGAGAGAGAGAGAGAGAGAGAGAGAGAGAGAGAGAGANTAGCTATAGCAATAATTAAACTTTGTAGTACATAATAACCACCAATGGAGAGTGTGTGTGTGTGTGTGTGTGTGTGTGTGTGTGTGTACAACTGGTCTCCTCCTAACCAGAAGGTGCATTAATTAGATATAATATGATAAAGAGAGCCATATATACAAGGTTTGGGATTGTGACATGATGTCTGATGTACGGTAGAGTGCGGCTCTTTGCTGGATTTTTGCTAACAGCTTTCAAAAGAGTTTTACATTCTGTGAGATCGAGACAGGAGGGTCAGGGAAGTGAAAAAAAAGTGAAAAAAAGTAGTAGTCAACTAGGAGGCTTTTGTTGTATTTAGCAGTAGTTCAATGTTGTACGTAGGTTAGTAAGCCTGATGCGCTTTGGCTATCTTGGTGGCTACTAGCCTCGAGGCCTCATGCCTAGGCTTTTGAGTTACTTTTTTATCTGTAGACTACAAACTCAGCTAATGTAAGAAATTTATACCTGCAGCTGTTTCTTATTCTGCTGGCTGTATTTTCTGCTGCATTGAAATCTTAAGCGAATGTCATACAAAGCTACTAGCTGTATTTTGTGCCGCATTAAAATCTTAAGCAAAAGTTATACAAAGTTAATGCATGCAAGTGCCTGCAATGCCATAATGCTTTCTCGAGTGGGCACAATCTTGTCTATCCTTAATGTCACTGCATGAATCACATGTTAGATTGGCACCAGCTAGACCCTCTGCTGTCCTTTTCGCAAATAAGCTATGGGAGGGTCCTGGGATTGAGGACATTATGCTCAGGCAAGTGTCTATAGTACTGTAAATTGGCAAAAGGTCTTACTCTCCACTTACAACTAACGCTATACTTTCAAAAAAGAAGCAAAAATGAGAGTGGTTTGAAGTCCATTGTAGCCATCTTGAACCTGAAAAAGCTCACGCCATTTGCTATGTACTTCTAGAAACAGAGTAAAAATTAATAAGCCCCAAAATTATACACATTTTATTGTTAAAGTGAAACGCTAGGCATGCTGGTAAGTGCTAGGTGGGCGTAGACTCTAACTTGATCAGTAGGCAAATACCTTTAAAGGGAGTTTTGTACAGTATAAAGCTCCGATACACTTTTGTACAACTGTGTGGCTGCAAAAAACAGTGTGGCTAAGCATTATTGTGCTAAAATTTGAGCCCAGTGAATGTTGTGTTCATAACTGTTGTGATGAGTCACTGGTGATAGCCAACGTCAAGGAACAAAATAAGAACCTTTTAATTATACTGTACTATTTCAAGACCAATGATATAAATGTACAAACACATAAACACAGCAATGCATAACATTTTAACATCATACACTAATCATATATAATTCTCATAATACAATGAGACTAAGTACTCAGAATTTTACATGCATATTATGCACCAAGGGTAATGCCTGAGACCGAAACACTTTATCGGCTCTATACATCTCAACCACATTAAACATTACAACCAACAACCCGGCAGATCAGGATATCTCATGCAGTTAGATGAATCTTGTGACAAACTTGATTTGGTTTTCATGGCAGCCTTGAAAACCATCCACATTATTAATTATAAATAAGAAATTGAAAATATTAAGTTATTCATAAAGCATTACCTACAAATTTTATGAGAAAGTTCAAGGTAAGTGTGGAAATTATTTGTTTAACAGTAACCGTTGTACTAACCATATATAGTTTGAAATAATTATATAACTATCTTGCATAATTTCACCACTTAAGTAGCTGGCCCCAGTCATGAGTATGAAACTAGCTGATGGATATTGCCATTACTACAGATGCAATTCGGTAAAAAGAAAGCTNTTTGACTTCATGTACAGTGAGAATGAGCAACAGCGCTGTGAGGTACCTGGCAATGAGCTAGCTACCTACGTTGACCATTTGTGCCCTGGGTACAAGTACCGTTTCAGGATCCGTTCTTCTAACCTTGCTGGCTGGGGGATGTGGAGCAAACCTGTTGTTGCTGAATGTCCAAATTTCCCCATAACACTTCAGTATACGAACAGGATCACTCGCATTCGAATACCATCCAAAGGTTACTATCGCATAACAGCTAAAGGTGCAAAGGCAGCCAATGGAAAATTTTGTTCTGGAGGGAAAGGAGCTATTATTTCAGCAATCTTCTTTCTGAGAGCTGCTGATACCCTTATCGTCCTGTGTGGAGGGATGTCTGCAAAGTTCAAGTATAATTCCGGAGGAGGGGGTGGTACCTTTGTTGCTGTCAATGACTTCACCCAGGAGAACCTTCTCATTGCTGCTGGCGGTGGAGGTGGAACTAGAGGAGTGGATGCAACTGACTTTGATGGGTGTGATGCTAGCTTGGAGCCCAGTGGCACTGATGGGAGAGGAGTGGAGCATGGCAAAGGAGGACTTGATGGAGCCGCTGGAGGTGACGCTGACTTGCCCGAGTTCGGAGAGCATTCGTTTGGTTATGGAGGGGCTGGTTTTGCCCAAGATGGTTCACGAGGTACCTGCTCCTTCCCTAACGGAGGGAGTGGAGGTCAGTCCGGTGGCTTTGGAGGAGGAGGAGCCGTGGGGATGTTTGGTGGTGGTGGTGGTGGTGGCTACTCTGGAGGGGGAGGAGGCAGAGGAGGGGGAGGGGGAGGGAGCTACGTGAGACATGATGGAAATTCTGTTGAGAAGAAAATTGGTTCCGATGGTCATGGCAGTGTTGAAATCTTTGTCACTCAATTTAACTACCCACCTGAAATATTTGTTGCACCTTCCAGTGAATCACGCTATTCACTGGCAAGTTCCTCTGCTGATCCACTTTTGAAACATTTGAGCACAAACAATGAATTAGGAAGCATCCTTGAAGTTGTGTCACCCACACTGAGTGCTAGTTCTAGTGCTTACTCTTCAAACTACTCTAGTAACTGTTCTAGTCCCCAACTCACCATCCAGACCACTGCAGATTCAAAAAAGCCTACATCAAGCCACATCATGGTAGAAGAAACAGCTGTTATGCAAGAGTTAGAAATGGGTTATAATCCCGATATCTTTCAAACCATAGGGCTTTCATCCGATCATGATGTAGATGAAATTCCTGTTGCTGTCTCAAGTAGAATGGAGCTATTAGAGGAGGCAAACGTGATTCCTCCACATTTACTACCACCTCCTCCAAAGACAAGTCCACCTGGGACTATTGTTAGTGACACTCTCAGCGCCATTAAGGACTGGGCCCATTAGGAAATGGGTAAAAAAATTGCAATGTTTAGTTGACTCTAAGTTCTCTTAGCTAAGTGCTAACTTTGCAAATAATGGATCATAAGATAATTTCATCCTAACCTGACATGTAGATAAAATTCCAAAACCAAAAGTTGAATATTCATTAAAAAAATTAAGTTTTGAGCTTCACCCCTAATTAATGAATAATTAATTAGGCGGATATGAAAGGCTGTTGCTATGGTAACGAAATTATTATCAACTGAATCGGAATAGTCTAAACTTGATTTTCACAGGATAGATTTTTAATATCTTGTTGCTAAGGTGAGTTACGGCTGTTTATATGATTTCGGCTGGTGTGCATTTAATAGAAAACAGTCCGTATCTCACCATGGCAACGAGATATAAAAAATCTACTCTGTCAAAATTGGTTTTGAAACGTTCCGATTCAGATGATAATAATTTTGTTACCATAGCAACAGCCTTTAATATCCGCCTAATTAATTTATTAATAATATGAATATTAATGAGGTCACATGACTCCAAATTTTTTGGACAAAAACTTAATTAAGTAAGGAACACTATCCTAGGTTTCCATGGCAATAGCTAATTTGTTTTGAAAGTTATGTCGAATTCGAATAATTTTTTTACCTTAATTAGCTAGTAGGTATGACCCAGGCCTTAATAGCGCTGAGCTGTTCCTATTGTACCTGGAATAAGTTCAAGTGTTGCAGCTGATAGAGCTAGCTCGTCTATTGAGAATCAAAAGGTTCCTGATATTCAGTCTACTACCCATCAATGGTGAATAACATGCACAATAATACATATAATGTATAATACAGTAACATATAATTATGTTAATTTTGTTCATTTCTTACAGACTACAGTCACTGATTATGTGATTGTTAGGTTACTATTGATAGTAATTTTTTTTGCAATAAACTATGCTATTATCATTCAGGACACAGTTGGGTGGGGCTCTATACTTTCAATCATGATTGGGCAATAGAGATCAGGTGGCTCAGTGCATGGTCCAGTACTAGACCAATCGCCAAATGGCAAGAGCACCTGGTTCAATTCCACATATATATAGAGCCATTTGCAGTTTTTTTAATTTCCTGATTCATGAGCACTTTCATTTCTAGAAAAATCTCCCCAAGTTTATAAAGAGGTATTAATGACCAACAAATGAGTACCATAAGCGTGGAAAAATTGGCGGTAATTTAATTTGGCGATTCTGGTCTGGCTGTTTGCAACAAAAATATAATATTATATTGGTGGTCATTGATCATGACTGAACACTTGCATGCGAATAATAATAATATGACGAAATATTGGCGACTTCCAAGATGATCGCCAAATTGCCAAATTTAATGTACCCCCAATATTTCCACATATATGGTGTATCTTCACAGCTTTAAATGTAGTATTAATAAGCTAGTTAAAATTAATGAGTTAAAGATCAAAGAATACATAATGTATGAAGTAGTATAAGTGTACTGGCATAAATTACTGTCATCAATAGTTTTAACTTAAGAGTTCTTCGTAAGAGGTTCAAGAAGTCTTGGAGGGACAGCAGTTATCACTTGGTTGAACCATGATCAACAAGCTCTTTCACATTTTCTCTTACATATTCTTGATGATTCTACAGAAGAACAACCAGACCAGGTAGTTAATACAAATTAAAATTATAATAATATTATGGCTCTACAACAAAAAAGTATAGCTTATTTTCTGAGTTCAAGGGCTGTACTGCTAATACAACTCAAGGCCAAGGGTATGCATGCACAACCTTTCAAATTACTAGTTGACTCCAAGCTGGAGAAAACAAGCTGCCATATGGCACCTTTCTTAATCAAGACAGTGAAGCTACTGGTCACCCCCACTGGCCCACTCCCACCCACCTGTAAAGCTGCAACAAACTTGGTCAGAGCCATGATGTATTCCTTCAAGTGGTCACAGTTGTCCTTAATTTTCTCTCAGCTCTTTTGCCATCTGACGACGTCTTGAGTCAGCACTATACAAACACACACACACACACACACACACACACACACACACACACACACACACANATTCTGAGCGGATCCAGCGTTTTCAGATTGAGTACGAGTACCTCCCTCATGTGAATGACAGACAAGCCAATGCATTTGACTTCATGTACAGTGAGAATGAGCAACAGCGCTGTGAGGTACCTGGCAATGAGCTAGCTACCTACGTTGACCATTTGTGTCCTGGGTACAAGTACCGTTTCAGGATCCGTTCTGCTAACCTTGCTGGCTGGGGGATGTGGAGCAAACCTGTTGTTACTGAATGCCCAAATTTCCCCATAACACTTCAGTATACCAAAAGGATCACTCGCATTCGAATACCATCCAATGGTTACTATCGCTTAACAGTTAAAGGTGCAAAGGCAGCTGATGGAAAGGTTCGTTCCGGAGGAAAAGGAGCAATCATCTCAGCAACCTTCTTCCTGAGAGCTGCTGATGTCCTGATCATCCTGTGTGGAGGGATGTCTGCAAAGTTCAAGTATAATTCCGGAGGAGGGGGCGGTACCTTTGTTGCTGTCAATGACTTCACCCAGGAGAACCTCCTCATTGCTGCTGGCGGTGGAGGTGGAACAAGAGGAGTGGATGCAACTGACTTTGATGGGTGTGATGCTAGCTTGGAGCCCAGTGGCACTGATGGGAGAGGGGTGGAGCACGGTAAAGGAGGACTTGATGGAGCCGCTGGAGGTGACGCTGACTTGCCAGAGTTTGGAGAACATTCCTTTGGTTATGGAGGGGCTGGTATTGCTCAAGATGGTTCACAAGGTGCCTGTTCCTTCTCTAACGGAGGGAACGGAGGTCAGTCCGGTGGCTTTGGAGGAGGAGGAGCCGTGGGGATGTTTGGTGGTGGTGGTGGTGGTGGCTACTCCGGAGGGGCAGGAGGCAGAGGAGGGGGAGGGGGAGGGAGCTACGTGAGACATGATGGAAATTCTGTTGAGAAGCAAATTGGTTCTGATGGTCACGGTAGTGTCGAAATCTCTGTCACTCAATTTAACCACCCTCCTGAAATAGATCACTCAATGACATTGTCTGGCTCTTCAGATAATTCTCCGCCACTTTCCAACAATGCATCACAAAATTAATTTAGCATCGCTACAGCGCCGTAACAGCGGCAGATCCAAGGAGGGTCACGGTGTTGAGGTTCTGAAGCACCACCACCCTAATTGCACATTACATACAGGTTCATATTATTCCAGTTCATGTGTTGATTGTCAGTTTATCCGATCCTTTTCATTATTACATGCTAAGCATGTGTCTAATAATAAAGTCTTATAGTCTAGACACTTTTAATTTTTGTCGGAAGCTTGACTTCTATGGTGTACAATGTCATTGTGATCTTTTACATTCATTTTTGTTGTGAAGTTATACTGCAATGCTACTTTTTTTGCGAGTTTTTCCAAATAAATGTATTTTGTGATCTTATGATTGTTGAGGCTGGCTGTCAAAAGTTGGACCCACCCATAATTGTCAACACGAAACTGAGCAAGAAACCCGTACAAAAAGATTTTGTACCAACAACAGAGATAGCCTTCATGGTCAAGTTAGCCTAGTAAGACTAATCACTGTGCTTGGTTTTTTGTATACTTTCTCGTATAGCTCTCTTCATGTCGTCTTGAGTCAGCAATACAAACATAATATCCTAGTCTATCGAGCTAAACCCATTTTTCGCTCCACTATGACTGACACGGCGAAAAATGGGTCTAGCTCGATAGACTAACATAATATCCCTACATGTATATACACACAAAGCAAGAAAGATAAATCTTTGTGCTGCTTTTGTGGAAAAATATTAGTAAACTTGAAGGTGAGTGCATCTCAATAATACTAGTAAGAAAATTGTTTTATGTATGCACCATGTCAGAACCGTTTGTACTTTAAAAATTCAACAACCCCTTATGATCATGAACCTCTTACTGTTTTTTAAAATTTGTTCAGCTCTTTCTGAGCATCAGATTCAAATTGTAGCTTCTGTTGTAAATCTATAAGTTGTTTCCCTGGTGCGTGTTTTTCATCCTGTTGGGACTTCATGGTGACCTCTATTTTCTACACACTGTGACAAGTGTACACACAAAAAGTACACATCAAAACCTAACCCAGCTACATGACACAGCCACATTGGATGTACCTTTTTCTTTTGGTTAAAACTTGTCTTTTCAATGTCAATATTCAGTGTATGCTGTAGGTTTTCAATCTCCAGCATGCGTTTTCACTTGCTCACTCTGTAGCCTCTGGAGAAAACAGAATTCATGTACTTGACAACAGAGTAACTACTACAGTATACACACATGCTAGTCTGGCCTAGCCAGCCTCATGTAAGGGGCTGGCTACGCCAGACTACACACATGCGTGCATGCAAAACATGCTTTATAGTTACAGTACTCTCTACAGATTACAAAGCTTAAGTTTACAGAGGATAGTGTTGTTTCTCCACTGATGATTTTGCTCTCCAGTTCTGAGCAGGATGTGGCTACTCTCTGCTGCAGTGGGCGTCTTGCTCCAGGTGCATGTGTCGTGGTGTATTACACTTTGGTACATTAGCTGTACAAAATGTGGTACACTACAGCTGTACAAAATTTGGTACACTAGCTCACAAAATGTGTGTATTGATGGAGTTACACCTCATATACTTCCGGTTACTTCAGGTGTGCCACAAGGCTCTGTTTTGGGCCCTCTCCTCTTTGTTACATACATTAACAGTGTGGCTTCTGTGATCTCTGTAGAAAGTGAAGTGAATATGTTTGTGGCTGATGATATTGCCCTCTATAGGGTCATCAAGACAAGTGTAGACTATTCTTATTTGCAGGCTGATGTAAACTCTATTTCTAAGTTCATGGATTCAAAGATCTTAAAGTAAATGCTGGAAAATGCAAACTTAATGTTTGTCTCAAGAAAACGCCACCGATCACTTAGTCCACCTTGTCTAACATTAAATGAATGTGTACTTAGTCAAGTAACCAGCTATAAATACCTTGGGATATAATTCTGACCTCAGACTTATCATGGACGCCGCATATAACTAACTGCACAAACAAGGCTAGAAGACTCATTGGTCTGTTGTTCAGAAGATTTCATCAGCACTCTTCTCCCCAAACACTACTGAAGCTCTACTCTTCATTTATTAGACCTCATCTTGAGTATGCAGCCATTGCCTGGAATCCAACATACACTGGTGACAGTCACACTACTAGATTGGAAGATGTCCAAAAGTTTGCACTACGTGTCTGCTTCAGAGCCTGGGAATCTCCCTACTCTGATCCGAGTGTTGGTAAAATCAAATCTTCCTACACTACAACAGAGAAGAGCTGCTGCCATGCAGTCTCTGTCACCTCTATAAAAATTTAATACTACATGGTCTTACATATTTTGACAATGCCCCATTGCAGAGTCGTGAGTGTGTGTATAGCACCCGATCCCTTCACTCATCTAGCCTAACCATGCCATTCTCGAGGTCAAGGTCTTATCAAAGTTCATTCTTCCCGGGGCCAAACATCATTAAGTTATGGAACACGCTCCAAGAGAGATTACAGACTGTGACTCATTTCTATCATTTAAACGTAATGTCGTCGCAATTTCTGAATTTCGGCACATCATTTTTATGTCCAAGTCTTGCAATTTAACCTAAGAGTTTTGAGGATTAACTGAAACAATAACATTTCGTAGGTAAATTGCCTGCTTATGTAGCTACTTAAGCTAACTTAGCTATAGCCATGCAATGTATTGGCTTGCACAATCTATGACATCAAGCCATTATTATAATAATATCAATGGGCATGTATATACAGTATTGTTTGAACCATATCAGTATTTATTTTATATGACTGGATGCATGAGGAATCGAAAATGAAAATGAAGTAGTCATGTGCCGAAATTGCAACATGCATGCCTTGTTTCCTTACTTTTTACAGCACTACCCATTCCTACCCCACTAATTTTTATGAAATTTTTACTATACTTGTATGTTCTAATGTGTTTCTGTTTCTATCAAGTTCAGGTCATGTCATGAGCTCATGCACTTTCAGGTAAAGGTCGACGAAATTTCAACATTCCTATGACTCACGAATGCATCATGCAAGTGTGAGTGCTATGTAAACAAAAAATACCCCTTGAATTGTAATGATACCAAAAGTTAAAGAGAAAGTAAGTTATCTTTGCAGTACGTACTGTCATAGATATTATAGCTAATATCCATGGTACTGTATTAAATAAGTTTGTACTGACTCAATATGTCAATATATAGCAGGGCCTGCAAAATGTATGATGGATGATCAAGATCTTTCCTATTACTGTGAGCGTGTTCCTCAAGAGAACCAATGGAAGTTAGACAGACTGATAGACTTTGAACATGAAGGTGTGTCTACTCACTTGGGCATTATAGCAGACTCAATGGATGAATGGGAGGGACGTGTATCAGAGGCACTGGGACTGAGTGGAGTGAATGTGTCCAGCATCAAAGCTAAACACCCTAAAATTCTCAGCTTACAAACGTAGGCTTACTAAGTTGATGCTTGAGATTAACTGTGGAATGATTATAGTTTCCTTTCTTGCTTCAGCAATATTTGTGATTGATTGATACAGGAGAGAAGCTCTTCGTTGCTGGCAAGAGAAGAATGGTGTGAAGGCAACCTATCGTAACCTAATGAGAGTGTTTCTCTATGTACAAAAGCCTAGTTTTGCTGAAGCTGTTACAAACTTACTTAAAACAAATGTTGGTATGTTGCTATAAAAAATGCAATCTTAATTGAATGTATGTCTGTGATTGTACGCTGAACTAGCTACCTCATGAGTGTGTTTATAAACATTAACTGTATAGCAATTTTTTCCCCTTCAATAGCAGACAGCAGTTCTCAGAAAGTATCTGACATAAAAGGTACATGGTCCATGCAGGTTTGTGTTAAGGATTGTATTGCCATTCATAATCATTAATTTAATTATTGCAGATGACAATGAAAACAAGAAGAGGATAGTTGAAGCTAATGAAGCTAAAATTCGAAAATCCTTTGGTCACTTTAAGCTCCAAGTACTCCATGTACTGAAGGGACTAGAAATTGACATGGATGAGTTTGTAGCATTTGTCAAAGCCCAATTTCCTCCTCAATCAGTTGTGTACATACCCACTGAGCCAGGAAAGATTTCTACTCTCTTTTTAGCAATCACTGACAAAGCTATGTGGAGTTACACCCATTATACCCCACTGAAAAGCATCGCTGAGGAGTTTGCAGAAGCTGATACTCAATCAATGGTCAATACTTATGAAGCAGAGTTGGCAAATTTCTATGCTACTGTCAAACTAGCAGACTACATCACTGTCTGTCAAGATGAAAAAGTAGCTGATCCAAAAGTGACATTGACTCTTGACCCTGCAAAGTACGACAGTGAATACGTCAAAAAATTGACCATCAAGCTTGATAGACAAGTGACGAGTGAAACACTCCAGTATGTTGCTGACTTGTGGAAAGCTGTTGCTAGGTTCTTTGTCCTGCCTTCTCTGACAGCTCTCTTGGATCAGGTTGTAGAAGGCTCACTGATCATTAGCTGGTTCATCCCTCATAGTTTTGCCATGAAAATCAGNGTAGCTAGTATCCTCTGCTGGCTCCACTGTTACTGTACTGGAAGCTAGATTGTCATGTGTGACAATGTATTCTATTGCTAGAGCACCAAGGGTTAAGCACCTTGGTGCCTTCATTTTATTTGTTTTTTGTTGTTGTTCAGGAGGTTAAAATTCTCGTGATTTTTATAGTTATATGGTTGAATCACAAACCACGAAATAATATTATTTACCCACGAATAAAGGCTGGGATGTGGTTAACTGGTTAAGACCGTATGTGACCACGGAATTTTTTCCATGAATCAGTGAAATTTCAATGACAACGAAAATCCCCCCCTCCCGGAAAAAAAACAAAAAACTTGCTATATAGTATTAGTGTACTATAAGAGGAAGAAGTGGGGGTCTGGGCGATAGACTAGGCTGTGTGGTACATTAACTGCTATTGGGTAGTCCCCGGTACTGTACTGTATATACACTCACTCTGCTGACTCAGCATGCAAGTGTATTCATGTGATTATTCCAATATGCTATGTTGTACTTTATGTTCAGTATGCTGAGCTGTTAATTTTTAAATCTGAACAATGATGTACCCTTGCCTTCAGGAATGTGTCCATCATTGACAAGGAGTGTCGTCACGTCAATGAGAAGCTCCATCGTCTGGCTGCTGTCCTCCCTGATGCTGCCTCCCTCTCTCCTCTATACTATGATACTAGTGACAGAGCCAACCCTGAGATATTGGAGAAACTAGTCAGCCAAGCAAAGACCCTCAGAGTGAGTATTTTGTAGGTACGGATTTACTGCATGGGGTACTGCATTGACGTTCACTTGAGCCTTCATTTCTTGCTTTTACTTGGATGTACTTTTCAATATGTACATCCAGGGTTTAGGTGAATAAGAACAGACAATTTGATTTTGTTAAAATGCTTCACAAATGATTGATCTAAGTGTATTATGCCTCTTTTAGCACTTGTTTCAAAGCCACCCCTGTTGAAATGTGCTTTCATGTACTGCATGGTGCTTTAATTACCAGTGGAGAGGTAGGAATGAGAACAAGATTGACTTCATTACTTTTTGAAAATAGCCTATAGTTATAAGTTTTCTTTACAAGTTAACTTTTTCAAAATGCATATGATTAAATGATGCTGTACATATACCTTACCACCCCAATTTTTTTATGAATAAACTATTGTGAGCATTATTAGGAAAAAATAGCACAAAATTCTAAACAGCAGTGATGTGATTTTTGTGGAGTTGTATGGTAGATAGTGCAATACACCACCACACATCCACCTGCAGCAAGAGGCCATCACACTGCAGCAGAGAGTAGCCACATCCTGCTCAGAGCTGGAGAGCAAGATCATCAGTGGAGAAACAACACTATCCTCTGTAAGCTTCATTACCACAGAACCATGTTTTGTATGTATACTGTTCTGTTGTCAAGTATACATGTACATTCTGTTTTGTCCAGCTACACAGTGAACAAGTGAAGAGGCAGCTGGAGATTGAAAACCTACAGCATACACTCGACATTGAAAAGACAAGTTTAAACCAAAAGAAAAAGGTACAACCAATGTGACTGTGTCATAGTGTAGCTATGGTTAGGTTTTGACGTGTACATGTACTTTCTGTGTGTACACTTGTGTGTGTGTGTAGAAAATAGAGGATGCCATGAAGTCCCAGCAGGCTGAGAAACATGCTCTAGAGAAACAACTTATAGATTTACGACAGAAGCTACAGTGTGAATCTGACGCTGAGAAAGAACTGAAGGAATTTAAAAAATAGTAAGAGCTTTTGGCCTTTAAAGCTAGCTCTGCTATCTACCCAGCAATTGTTCATTACACTATCCAAAATTATAGTATAATTATTGTGGTCAACCTTAATTTTTACACCACTGTCAAGATATACTCATCTAGTTGCTAATACCACAAAAGCACCACAAAGATTAACTTACTTTTTTGTGTGTGTGTGTGTGTTTGTAGTGCTGACTCAAGACGTCGTCAGATGGCAAGAGAGCTGAGAGAAAAGGACAACCACTTGAAGGAATACATCATGGCTCTGACCAAGTTTGTTGCAGCTTTACAGGTGGGTGGGGTGGTGTGTGATTAAGGGTGTTGACCATGTTGCTGTGCATAGGCAAAGATTTTTAAACCCTGCTGTATTCTATCTTTGTGAATCCTGGATGTGTTTTGCAAATCCCAGAAATAAATTTCTGCATGATTGATTATTGCTAGTTGTGGTCACATCAAAGAATTATAGGGCACTAAGATAATTCCCATACAAAAGTCCCTGTGGTTTGAGAATGCTGGTAGAAGAAAATTGAATGACTTACTATTCAAATTTCAACATTAAAATGCTGAAGGTTTCCCAGTTCTTTGGTTGCTTTTCAAGCTTGTTATGCCTTACCAGTCAAAGATTGGTGGACATATACCATAATAGCAGGAATGTTTCTTGGGGTTTCTTTTACAGTTTTTTGCAGATCACAATCCATGTACAAAATTCTCAGTAAGGTACGGTGTACATATGGGTATCACAGCTCGTCTGCAAATGTCAAAACACAAAATGTGTTACAAGTGACATCCATGAAAGCCTGCAAAAATTTCCTGCTCTTGTTCCTTAAGAAAAGTATTGTTAGAAAGTGTTTCAATGTCACCCAGGGAATATTTTGAAGGGAAAGGAATATAAGAGCACCATCCAGCTTTTCTTTTGTTACTAGCATACAGTGTATACACCATAAGGCCAGACCAAATTGATTTCATGGTTCTTGGATCCGGCGGGTCATAATTTTCCTTCTGCGCGGAAAAAAAAAAATTATTCATAGTTGTCACGTGGTCNTACACTGAATATTGACATTGAAAAGACAAGTTTTAACCAAAAGAAAAAGGTACATCCAATGTGGCTGTGTCATGTAGCTGGGTTAGGTTTTGATGTGTACTTTTTGTGTGTACACTTGTCACAGTGTGTAGAAAATAGAGGTCACCATGAAGTCCCAACAGGATGAAAAACACGCACCAGGGAAACAACTTATAGATTTACAACAGAAGCTACAATTTGAATCTGATGCTCAGAAAGAGCTGAACAAATTTTAAAAAACAGTAAGAGGTTCATGATCATAAGGGGTTGTTGAATTTTTAAAGTACAAACGGTTCTGACATGGTGCATACATAAAACAATTTTCTTACTAGTATTATTGAGATGCACTCACCTTCAAGTTTACTAATATTTTTCCACAAAAGCAGCACAAAGATTTATCTTTCTTGCTTTGTGTGTATATACATGTAGGGATATTATGTTAGTCTATCGAGCTAGACCCATTTTTCGCCGTGTCAGTCATAGTGGAGCGAAAAATGGGTTTAGCTCGATAGACTAGGATATTATGTTTGTATTGCTGACTCAAGACGACATGAAGAGAGCTATACGAGAAAGTATACAAAAAACCAAGCACAGTGATTAGTCTTACTAGGCTAACTTGACCATGAAGGCTATCTCTGTTGTTGGTACAAAATCTTTTTGTACGGGTTTCTTGCTCAGTTTCGTGTTGACAATTATGGGTGGGTCCAACTTTTGACAGCCAGCCTCAACAATCATAAGATCACAAAATACATTTATTTGGAAAAACTCGCAAAAAAAGTAGCATTGCAGTATAACTTCACAACAAAAATGAATGTAAAAGATCACAATGACATTGTACACCATAGAAGTCAAGCTTCCGACAAAAATTAAAAGTGTCTAGACTATAAGACTTTATTATTAGACACATGCTTAGCATGTAATAATGAAAAGGATCGGATAAACTGACAATCAACACATGAACTGGAATAATATGAACCTGTATGTAATGTGCAATTAGGGTGGTGGTGCTTCAGAACCTCAACACCGTGACCCTCCTTGGATCTGCCGCTGTTACGGCGCTGTAGCGATGCTAAATTAATTTTGTGATGCATTGTTGGAAAGTGGCGGAGAATTATCTGAAGAGCCAGACAATGTCATTGAGTGATCTATTTCAGGAGGGTGGTTAAATTGAGTGACAGAGATTTCGACACTACCGTGACCATCAGAACCAATTTGCTTCTCAACAGAATTTCCATCATGTCTCACGTAGCTCCCTCCCCCTCCCCCTCCTCTGCCTCCTGCCCCTCCGGAGTAGCCACCACCACCACCACCACCAAACATCCCCACGGCTCCTCCTCCTCCAAAGCCACCGGACTGACCTCCGTTCCCTCCGTTAGAGAAGGAACAGGCACCTTGTGAACCATCTTGAGCAATACCAGCCCCTCCATAACCAAAGGAATGTTCTCCAAACTCTGGCAAGTCAGCGTCACCTCCAGCGGCTCCATCAAGTCCTCCTTTACCGTGCTCCACCCCTCTCCCATCAGTGCCACTGGGCTCCAAGCTAGCATCACACCCATCAAAGTCAGTTGCATCCACTCCTCTTGTTCCACCTCCACCGCCAGCAGCAATGAGGAGGTTCTCCTGGGTGAAGTCATTGACAGCAACAAAGGTACCGCCCCCTCCTCCGGAATTATACTTGAACTTTGCAGACATCCCTCCACACAGGATGATCAGGACATCAGCAGCTCTCAGGAAGAAGGTTGCTGAGATGATTGCTCCTTTTCCTCCGGAACGAACCTTTCCATCAGCTGCCTTTGCACCTTTAACTGTTAAGCGATAGTAACCATTGGATGGTATTCGAATGCGAGTGATCCTTTTGGTATACTGAAGTGTTATGGGGAAATTTGGGCATTCAGTAACAACAGGTTTGCTCCACATCCCCCAGCCAGCAAGGTTAGCAGAACGGATCCTGAAACGGTACTTGTACCCAGGACACAAATGGTCAACGTAGGTAGCTAGCTCATTGCCAGGTACCTCACAGCGCTGTTGCTCATTCTCACTGTACATGAAGTCAAATGCATTGGCTTGTCTGTCATTCACATGAGGGAGGTACTCGTACTCAATCTGAAAACGCTGGATCCGCTCAGAATGTTCAGGAAGCTGCCAGGAGAGGCGCATCAAATTGTTTCGTCCAGGCTCACATTCCAGATCAATTGGTGTAGCTCCACCCCCCACAGCTCCAAGGGTCTTGAGCTGTTGGATGATGCTATCAGGAACAATGAAGGGAATATTGTGATCGGCTACTGGATGTAAAGGATGTCCATCTTCATTATTCTGGAGGAGAGTTTCTACAGTATCAGCAACAGAATGGTACTGAAGAAGAAACTCTTCGTCAGATTTGGGGATCAAATTGTTGAGATCGTCGTACACATTTCCAAATGCTCGATTTATTTTAAAGACTTTCTCCAATTGGCTTTCTAGCTTGTCCATGCGAAATTTACACTGTACACAATGAAAAACTACCATCACATGTGCAGAATTATTATCCTTATATAGATTACGTGCAAACATCATACTTGAAACTAGACAAAGAAAGTGGGTTTATATCTATATATATCTTTGTCATGCAGTCTGTATGGCACAGGCACATGTCAATACAATTAGCCGTATTATGTGAGAAGAAACTATTGCAACAAAGAAAATTGAAACCGTACAAAGCTAATTTCAAAAGGCCTAGCTGAAAGGCAAAAAGTCCCTCGTTCATTCCATCTGTAACCATGCAGGAATGTGTTTACTCAAATACTGCACTTGTAGAAATACATTGCAAGCCGCAAGAATACAGATCAACGATAATGAAGTTCATGAATGCAACCACAAGCATTTGACATGTGTTATGGCTTTGCTAGGTATATGCAATATGCAATTTTCTTACCTCAGTTTCAAGATTCTGAAGCAGACTCTGTTGCCTCTCTTGGATAACTTCCATTATTTTCCCAAACTTCACTGTGATGCTCTCCTTTGCTTTGATTTCAGCTGGACGTAACTCGCTGATAATTATATCAAGTCTTGCAATAGCATCTCTTAGCTTTCCAATGATCTCCCTGCTGTTCGTAGTAAGCTTTTTGGCTTGTATACGAAGCCTTGAAACAGCATCAGGAATCAGCTCAAACTGAGCTGTGTCATTTTGTTCACCAAAAGCATCAATACACTGTGCACAAGCAAATTCCCTTGTGCTCTCAGAGAAATGAGTAGCTTCAGTATTATTGTGACGGCTGCAAAACACAGGAAGGACATGCAGTGGAACCTGATCTATTGGGTATCTCCTATGTTTTCGAACAGGTCCAAATGGCCGATCATGCTCCTTTTGCTCACAGCTTTTACAAAACTTAAATTGTGAGCCTAGCTGGCAATCAATACACACTATGGTAGCTGGCGTTTTGGAGCACACTTCACATAGAGGAGTATCTGAAGGAACTGTCTTAACAACATCTTTTTGAGCCACAGTCCTGAGAACTTCAAGGGCGGCATAATTTGGTGGGAGCTGGGTGACAGCATCAGGATGGTCAACAGGAAGATCCAGATTGACATCACAAAGAGGACACTTGACACTTTTGCCTCTCATGATTTTCATCAGACATTTAGTGCAGTATGTGTGTCCACATTGCAAGCTTCTAGGAAGGTGGTTGAAGTCTTCACCATATTGTTCACCACAATTAGGACACTCCAAAAGAGCTAACTTTAAAGATAGCATCTGCATGCATGTGTAGTAAAAAATGGAAAATCAACGAATTAAAGTTCATCATTAGTAATCATTTACATGTACATTTAGTAAGCCTGATATGGCATACCTCGACATCTGAGTCATGCGAACTCCCGGTGACATTCCTACTAGGCGTTGTGTTGTGATACAAGCACTGATTTTCTATTATGACTTCAACTATCTGGTGTTCACGAAAGAATTCCTGAGCTTCATTTTCAGAAGATCTTTTCCTGATTTTCATGGCAAAACTATGAGGGATGAACCAGCTAATGATCAGTGAGCCTTCTACAACCTGATCCAAGAGAGCTGTCAGAGAAGGCAGGACAAAGAACCTAGCAACAGCTTTCCACAAGTCAGCAACATACTGGAGTGTTTCACTCGTCACTTGTCTATCAAGCTTGATGGTCAATTTTTTGACGTATTCACTGTCGTACTTTGCAGGGTCAAGAGTCAATGTCACTTTTGGATCAGCTACTTTTTCATCTTGACAGACAGTGATGTAGTCTGCTAGTTTGACAGTAGCATAGAAATTTGCCAACTCTGCTTCATAAGTATTGACCATTGATTGAGTATCAGCTTCTGCAAACTCCTCAGCGATGCTTTTCAGTGGGGTATAATGGGTGTAACTCCACATAGCTTTGTCAGTGATTGCTAAAAAGAGAGTAGAAATCTTTCCTGGCTCAGTGGGTATGTACACAACTGATTGAGGAGGAAATTGGGCTTTGACAAATGCTACAAACTCATCCATGTCAATTTCTATTCCCTTCAGTACATGGAGTACTTGGAGCTTAAAGTGACCAAAGGATTTTCGAATTTTAGCTTCATTAGCTTCAACTATCCTCTTCTTGTTTTCATTGTCATCTAATGAAATGAAATAAATTAGTTAATAATTATGAATATGCTAGAACTGTTGTCTGCTATTGAAAGAAAAATGTAATGTAGGTAACACACTGAGAGGTATACAGCTAGCAGTCAATTATACAATCACACACATACTTTCATTTTTTAGTTTGTATTGTTTATTGCAACATACCAACATTTGTTTTAAGCAAGTCTGAAACAACTTCAGCAAAACTGGGCTTTTGTACATAGAGAAACACTCTCATTAGGTTACGATAGGTTGCCTTCACACCACTCTACTCTTGCCAGCAACGAAGAGCTTCTCTCCTGTATCAATCAATCACAAATATTGCTTAAGCAAGAAAGGAAAGTAATCATCGTACAGTCAATTGCATGCGTCAACTTAGTAAGCCTACGTTTGTAAGCTGAGGTTGTTAGGGTGTTTAGCTTTGATGCTGGACACATCCACTCCACTCAGTCCCAGTGCCTCTGATACACGTCCCTCCCATTCATCCATTGAGTCTGCTATAATGCCCAAGTGAGTAGACACACCCTTGTGCTCAAAGTCTATCTGTTTGTCTAACTTCCATTGGCTCTTTTGACGAATACGCTCACAGTAATAGGAAAGATCTTGATCATCCATCACTGATGCATTTTGCAAGCATGCATTGGCATATTATTATTAAAGTACTTTACAGTAACTGTGAAGATAACTTACTTTCTCTTTAGCTTTTGGAACCACTACAATTCAAAGGAATATCTTTTGTTTACATATAATTAGTACTCACATTGGTGATGCATTCAGCCACAAGAATGTTAAGTCCATTTAGTTTCGTCGACCTTTACCTAGAAGTACATGACGGTATGACATGACATGAAGTTGATATAGATAGAAACATATAAAGTACAACCACGCAATTAATTAATAATAATAAAGATGATTATTACAAAAATTGATAAGATAACTTTTTAAATGTTTAGCTGTGATAAAAATTACTGATGTGTAAATATTGTCAGAGTGTTTGAATTAGAAACAGGCTCCACCCACACCCATTCCACCAGGACCTCCTGGTCCACCCCTAGGAGCTTGTCTTTGAATAATGTGTGCTCTCTGTAACAGGGGAATATTATTAACATAACAACAAATTGTATGACATTGTATAATTATGGATCAGAACTTCTTACAATCATTTTGGCTGCCAATATCAGCAGAAATTTTATTTTGACATCAAGGTCATGTGGAACTGTATTATGATAATTTGTGTGTGTGTGTGTGTGTGTGTGTGTGTGTGTGTGTGTGTGTGTGTAATATACATGTATGACTTACATGACATTGTTAGATTATTACTACGTTTAATTGACTTGATTACACCAAGTTTTTGCACTCTTGATGACTGATTCCTTACTGACAATATCTATACAGTTATACAATTTTGTTATAATTATCTGATTCAAAGCTTTTTAGTCATAAAAAAGGTATCCAGTTCCTATGACTTACATTGTACTCATGATCAGAGGCTGAAGTAATGGACTCAGACTTTGATATTGTGAGTACAGTCTCATTGTCCATATCGAACACAGAGTACTGGTCAGGGTCTGGTGAATACCTTCTGGGTAGTTTCTTTTGCACACCACCAATAATGTTACCAATTGGAACTTCAGCAATGTAGGCATTTGACAAGTAACTTTCAGGACATGTACAGCCACAACTGGAATTGTCTCCAACTACTCGTGAAAATTTAGCCATCTATATAATTAAACATATGTACACACACTCACACACTGTCACACACACACACACACACACACACACACACACACACACACACACANCAGAAACAAACACACACACACACACACACACACACACACACACACACACACACACACACACACACACACACTCACACACACACACACACACACACTCACACACACATGTAGCCAATATTGATGTAGCCAAATTAACTTACCGCAATTTCATTTGAGGAGTTATAGACTGAATTAAAACCACACAATTATAAGAAATAATTATTAGCAATCATTATAACAATGAGGTTGCTTATATAATTTATTTTACGTACCTATGGAGTTGAGATCATCTACTGTGTAAATAGTACAACCACTTAATCGATCCACTTGATGAGCTATATTGTAGAATAAAATTTTTGACCAGTTAATTTGTTTGGTCAGAAAAAGCATGCACACTTGGCCTTGGGTTGTATTTGTAGTATACTATTACAGCCCTCAAGCATGCATAATACATCAATATATAATATTATAATAGCGTATTGAGACTTTAAATTAGGTACCCACCTGAAATTTTAAGAACACACACTCCCAATAAAACCTCCAGTGCTCGAGGGCAAGCTGGTACCAGTTCACTAGTAGCTGGAGGTGGGTGATGAGGTATCATTTGGAATTCATTCTCCATTGCACTTCTAGATCTGTCAGCTTCAGAATTATTGACATCAGATTCTGTTATAGAATCAAATGATTGAAATACAATGTCCAAGTGAAATCATGCTGGGATATGGTCATGAACTGGCAGCACTGCAAAAGTGCTTATGTTGAAATTATTGTTTCTAGTTTTGTCGACCCTTACCTGAAAATCAAGTTGATAGTCAAGTCGAGGTCAAAAATTATGAGCCTGATCATGAGTTGTCCTGGCAAACGAAGCGGAGGGTCTGTGTAGGCTAGCAGCTCAAGGCACAGAGATGGACAGTGTACTACGTGCTTTTCCTAGGATGAAGGATTATATGCTGTCCGATATCCTTGGTTCTGGAACGTTTGCCACAGTCTTTCAAGCACACAGAAAGGTACTTTTCAAAGTTTTCATGAGTGGAAAATTAGCCTAGTTGCATGAGTTATTGGTCATTATGATAATCGCCTTTCTGCGTTAGGCTTAGTAGGTATATCTTTTGCACATGTATGTGTTCACTTCAGTTCATCCTTGATGCCGAAAGAATTCTCTTTTTCTCTCAAGAACTGATAAATATAAATTATTACTAAAGGAACTGAAAGTGCTTGACATAATGGTGGCATTGGTGTGGAGTATTAAACTATGACAAACATGTTGTTCTGTATGGTAGAGTAGCAGGACTTTCCCAGTTCCCTCAATACAATACTAGGGCTACACTAAATGCAATCCTTGCTACCACTTTTAAGGTCATGTTCCTGGCAAAGATTGTCGCAAGTCTGGGCACCAGGGCAAAGATCTTCTCAGTGAAAACCTACTATCTATATAACTTGGCCCAAAAAGTCAAAAGGCCATTTTTTCATGATTTAAAGCTAGAGTTTAACCACCCAAGTTGGCCTGAGACTATATAGTTCATGTTGAGGCTAAGTGCCTTACTTTTGTGACCTTTTTCATGGACAACATGGTGGTGGCAGATCAAGGTAAACTTCGTGATGTATCTTGGCTGTACTTCAGTTTTTTCTCTCTTCAACCCAAACATAGCCTCGCTTCGCTCGGAATTTGTCTACCCTGATCAGTGTGACCCCTATGACCTTTATACTCTCCCTCCCTCAGGGTCGTTCTGGGCAGGTGGTTGCTATCAAGTGTATTGAGAGGAAACGATTGAACAAAGTTTCAACTGAAAATCTCTTCACCGAAATCAAAGTCATGAAAGAACTTGATCATAAGCACATTGTGAGATTGTTGGATTTTGAGGTTAGTCAGAATGTATGACAAACATGTATATAGTGTACAGTACTAATGCAAAAGTAGCTCTTATCAACTGCCAAATGTTTTGTTTGTTTAACTTTCAATCCATACTGATATCAAAACAAACAAAGTATGGCCTAGTAGTCTTTAGGCAGCTATTGAATACAAACTGTGGGAGGTAATGCTCTATTAGTTTCTTAATCTTTGGTGTTGTATTTCATACATCATCGGTGATTCTGTATTTTAATCTTGTACTGTATTATTGTATCTAACTTTTGTCACACTGTATCACCTGGGGTTGAACACTAACAACAGTACAGATCAGTAATGGATAAGTTTGTGTATACACTCACCCTTTGTAAAGGAGTGTTAATAGTCATGCCGGCTGATTGACCTGTCTACAAGCATTGTGTACATACCACTACTGATTTGTGTCTCTCTGTGTTTCCATGGCACCACTTATAGTGGGATGATAACTACATCTTCCTGATTATGGAGTATTGCAGTGGAGGCGACCTCTCCAGTTTCATCAGAAGTAGAACAACACTCTCCGAGAGGTCTGCTAGGAAGTTTCTCAGACAATTAGGTGAGTCACTTTAAGAGAGAATCTAAACTGTGGCTGTGTTCATTATGGCTGTGCATGTGTGTATACTGTAATTGTGAATGGTCTTGGTTTGAGAACGCCGGTAGGAAAAAATTATCCAACCGATTCAAAAAATGCTCTCAAACACCATTGACATGCGCTCATTCTCCTTATTCGTTTCCAGCTCTTACTATGCGTTACCAGTCAAAAGTTGATATAGGGCATAAGATAGTATTGACTGGCATGTGCATTATCAACATCGTGAATCTCATTCTCAAACCTGATATATAGACTTTAGCCTCTAGTTCCAAAGTTACTTCTCAGCACATCACTAAAAGGCTGGACACAGTTGATATGACATTGTACATTATATTTCTCTCTTGATCCATAGCACTGGCTCTCAAGTTCTTGAGGGAAAAGGGTGTAGCCCATATGGATCTAAAGCCACAGAACCTACTGCTCACAGGTGACAGGCCTCCGATAATAAAAGTAGCAGGTATGTTCACAGTAGCTGTACAGTCGAATCCGTGCTACTAGTTCACTGTTACCTGGATTGACATTGTTTAGATTTTGGTATGGCTCAGCATTTAAGTGTAGGTGACAGTGCTGGGTCTTTCAGAGGGTCGCCACTCTACATGGTAAGTAAGTGATCTTTGAACCACTTTGAACACCTTTACCAACTGTCTATTTTACTTCTGATTCTTAGGCTCCTGAAATCATGTTGGGTCAGCCCTACGATGCCAAGGTGGACCTATGGTCTGTGGGTGTCATCCTTTACGGTGGGTTGGCACTGCTACTGGTATCTGTAGAACACCCGGGTATACATATGAACCATTGAACCCTCTGCAGAGGCTCTATTTGGAAAGGCTCCATTTGCTTCCAAGACAATCGAAGAATTAGAAGTGAAGGTTTTGGGTCAGAAACCAGTTGAGGTGAGCAGTGTCATGGAGCTGTATCTAGAATCAATGGAATGACCTCTTTCCCAAGCAAACTCCCCCCTTTGACCTTCCCTCTCCTTTCTCCTTTCTCCTTTTCATGAATGAGAGGTCAAAAGGGAGAGCTAAGCTTGGAAACAAGATGGTGAAAGAATTTAGCTAAAGTCTATATACAACCTGACCTCTGATTTTTTTTTACCTTTGACCTTTGACCTTTAGATCCCTGACAGTGTCGGTGTATCAGATGAGTGCAAACATCTACTGCAGCAGCTCCTGAAGAGAGACCCTAATGAGAGACTCTCCTTTCAAGAATTCTTCGATCACCCTTTCATTGACCTCGAACACATGCCAGGACCAGAGTCCCTCTCAAAGGCAGTATGTAACATGCATGATTGTATATACATTCATGCAGGGTTGCTATTATAAATTCTGCATAAAAAGTGTTCACTGTATTGAATGTTTGTTCTTAGACAAAACTGATCCATCAGGCTGTCGCCAAGGACACAGATGGCTCTGTCACAGCAGCTGTGGACTACTACACTCAGGCCATTGAGTACTTCCTCCCTGCCATTGAATGTGAGTTACACCATGAAGAGTAGGCACCTATGTAGGACCATTATGTGAGCCTGAGGGTGTTGTTACTGTAGATGAAAAAGACCATGGTGTCCAAGATGCTCTTCGACAAAAGGTACGAAAGAATATACCTTTCATTATTTTAAGCCATCGGTTAGTGTCTGATTGGCCTAGAGCTTTGCATGCCAAACCAGCTCGACACGGGAGGCTCCTCCCTCACAACCATGCAAGGAGGAGAATTATTGGGAACCAGGGCTTCACATCAGTCCATCCATCACATGTACATGTACAATTGTCCTGGTGTATGAAGTTGATAGTGCTCAATGTATGACACCTAATATTCAGGTGGTGCAGTACATAGAGAGGGCAGAACACCTGAAGGGCATCTTGAGAAAAAGAGTGCCATCAATTCGTGGATCAAAGTCAGGGGCTGGAGGTAGATTGATAGGTATGTGGCAGGCTTAGCACAAATACGATAGAACTTCTATAAGTACCCCGTGCTTGAAGCCTCTCAATGCATGGAGGAGAAGCTTCATACCATAAATTGTATTTCCCTACACAAACAGAACCTCCAAGAAGAGGATAAACAAGCCTAATGTAGTGTCCTTAAATAATTGCTTGAAGGTTTCACTAAACATTAAGATTCAAAGGGGACGAAAATCATGAGATTTACTAACTGGGATTTGAACCCGAGGTCTTTTGACTATACATGTAGCTCTCATGGTATTCTTGTCCACTGGTCTTTCTCCTCTCACAGATGAGATGCAGGCCTCCAATCCCAAGTTGAAGGCAGCACTAGTGAAGGCCAGGAAGGCTGAAGAGGAGGAGCAGAGACACAGATATAAAGTAGCGTTTGAGCTCTACAAAGATGCTGTCTCGATTCTTATCCCTCTAATAAATGGTATACTGTCATGTACTGTGGTGTGATGATGACCATTGCTAAATCTCATGATAGTATATATGTCTCTGTTCTTTTCCTACAGAGGCTCCAACAAAAGAGCAACAGAAAATATTAAAATCAGAAGTGAGTGAATGAGTGAATGAGTGAGTGTGTGTGTGTGTGTGTGTGTGTGTGTGTGTGTGTGTGTGTGTGTGTGTNGTGTGTGTGTGTGTGTGTGTGTGTGTGTGTGTGTGTGTGTGTGTGTGTGTGTGTGTGTGTGTGCGTGTGTGTGTGTGACACAGAGAGAGAGAGAGAGAGAGAGAGAGTGGGTGAGAGTGTGGGTGTGGGTATGTATATTAAGAAAGAGACTCAGAGATCATGAAAAATCATTGGAAAATTTTTGAGATCTAGTTGAGACTCAAGCCCAGATCTTTCAAACCTCTTACCACTGAGCTACTAGACCTCACAGGCATTGGAACAGAGTATAGTACTAGTTGATCGACTTTCGAACCAGATCTCAAGGCCTACATGTAATATGGCATGACCCACATGATACAAACACATGACCAGCATGTTCTTCCACACACGACAATACCCTAAAACTTCAACTGCATAGTTTAGTTTAACTCATTTTATACTTCAGTGATTTCCCCACAGATACAGGTGTACCTCGATAGAGCTGAGGAAGTATCATTACTGGCTAGGGTAGGTTTCTCCTAATAGTCAGGATAACAACCGTGACCATCATACTGCTTCTCTCAAACTATGTGTAGAAATCTCGTTCCAAGCCAAGTATTTTCAACAGTTTGGGTGGAGACACTTCTTCAGAATCCAGTGAGTTCACTTTTTCATGTATGAGTGATAATTGTTGCATTCATGACTCACACAATATAATTATGCCACATCAATGTATATAGCCTCAAAAAAGTATACATCTGAATTGCATGCATGCAGGCGCGTGTATGCACTGCAGAGGTACATGTATATATACTTACATACTCATACAATATGCACTCTCAGGATGCAGAGTTCAATGATTGATCAAGATTGCATGCCTCAAACTTTTCTAGCCCTCCAATTTGTATGTCTTCTTTTTTTATGCACTTTCATGATCATAACTGTATAATACAATGTTTAATTGTATCACTAATATTATTATATTATTGATTTTTCTGACATGGTACATGAACATATATTATCACATGAAATCAAACACATAATACCACAGAAAAATTTAAGGAAGAAAAAAGCATAATATTGTTGGTGGGTCAAGAGCTATAGGCTGTTTACATCAGCTAGTTCTTGAGTTCACTTTCAATTTTCCTAGCCATTCCATTTTGGCTGATTGCCCTCAGAGCCACACACAGACTCCTCCATGTTGGGGGGCCACTGGTATCTGCCACATCATCCTCTTGTCTCAGCCAGGCATCCACCATCTCATCAGGAAGAGGGTCCAACCTCTTGAGCTTTGATCTCCGTAGACCTAGAGCCTGGCCTAGGAGGAGGATGTCAGAATTATCGAGAGCCCGAATGAAACAAGCAATTTTGAGATGATCTTTTTCTGTGAAAACTGAATGGAAACAAAATCAGAAACAAATCAAAACTTAACCCTTTAACAACCATAGCAAACACTGATGCATATCCATCTGATTCATAAATTTTGACAATACTATTGTGTCCAAAATTGCAATAATTTGAAAAAGTGTGTGTAGCACGCATTAATACATACACTTTACTATAATTATAGGGAAGGCCCTAGCTCTTGGACACTCCCAGCTTCATGCACATGATCATGCAAATTAAATCACATGCATGATTCCATGATTCCATATAATGTTTAGAAATATTAAGGCCCGCGGATAACTTGTGTGCATGAGCTGATTGCAGCATTGCTGATATTGGCAATCGGTTATTTGCAGTGTTTAGGAAACAAACAGTAGTACCTAACTGTAACTATACCTTGAACTTCTGATGTATTTACTGTTAAGCTTTTGGGGGTAGTACTGGCCTGTATAAATTTAATGACATTGTGAAAGTTATTAAATCTTTATCTGCTGACATGCATCAATTATAGTTGATTATTAAAATCAAAACGGTGCAAATTGATGTAATAATTAAACTTACATCAATAGATTGTGGTGCTGCTTCTATCTGCAACCACACTGAGTAGCCAGCAGGTAGGTCTGAGATTTCAACTTGTCCTGATTTCATACACCACAACACTGCTCCTTGCTCATCTCTAACATATTTGGTCGCAGGATGTGGGGGGTGGCTCTTGCTACACACGTGGCTTTGGCAGTAGAAACTCAGAGAGTATGCTGCATTGCTTGTGAAATTCATAAACATACATACTTGCTTGATTCCATGTTCAACTGATTGTCGAGCTTTGTTACAAATTCTCTTCGCTGATTCTTCAGTTGTCTTTCTAGCTGAAGAGTGGATGAGTTCCAAGAAAGTGGGGTGGATCTTGAGTGTGATGATATCACAAGAGCTGACAAGAAATGATACTTGATTTCTGAATATTTGATCTGTCTTTAACACCCATTTGAACTCTGACCCCATCTTGTTTGTGAGGAGGTATACAATGAGAGCTCCAGCGAGACCTTTGGGGCAATAGCCACACTTGAATGTAATCAACAATGAAGGAATGTCTGAGCTCTGAAGTAAGCAAGATTCACACTCTTCAGAATGGGCAAGAACACAGGGGATGAAGAATTTCTCCTGACCTTCTTCTTGAAATGGAGCAATTATTTGAAGATTTTCCAACAATTGCAAGAGCTTCTCTGGTGGAAGCAAGGAAGTAGACTCTTGTTGAAGTGCTAGGAAATCATCTAAAGTGAATATTCCTTTCTTTTCAAACTCAGTTGAACACAGCATGTCTGCATTTTCAAAAGTAAAAGTGTTCACAATCAACTTTGTGACCATATCAAACAGGATTTGTGGGTCACGAATCACAAACTCTTGTAGACCAGGTGTTGGGAAGTGACGGATTAGCCCAATCTTTGTGTGCAGAAACCACAGTGCATGGTCCAGCTCTTCAGTGTCTGTAATGCCACAGTCTTTGGCAATAGAGAAACATTGCTCATAACTGATGATGCTATCTTTTATCATTTCTTGTCGAAGAACAAGGCTGAAAATTAGCCAGTGAGTGGGGAAGAGAACTTTGAATCGATTGCTAAAAACAACACGTTCAACACCATGCTGAATCTTCTTGAAGTCAGAATAATCTTCTGAGAAATTGTTGACTGTGTAGATGAGCTGAAATTCACTGGCAAATTGGATAATCTTTTCTTGATAGTATGATGTGGGCTTGATGACTCTCTGAAGAAACTGGTCTATCTCCTTGATCTCTGAATCAGCAGTAGCTGGGTTGAGCTTGTCTTTGTGAGTTCCAACAATGAACATTTTGGGTTTTAGGGAGACATTCTTCATTTGTGGACCTTTGTAAGTGAATGTTCCCATTGAAGCTACACTGGCGAGGGTTTGAAGGATTGCTTCCACCACAGTGAGGGTAGACTGGTATGGCTTTGACCTTCCACCTTCAGGAAGATGGTACTCAATTGTGAATCGTTGGTTGAGGTCTTGATCAAGACGAAATGTGAAAAAGAACACAGAAGGTCCTGACACCAACAGAGGAATCACTTCTTGGAACTCCACTTGTCCTCCAGTATCAGTCAGATAAAACGACCAAGAATTCTCAAAGTGTTGACGAAGGGACTCTAAACCTTTTCCTTCAATAGCAGCTTTAAATACTTCCATTGGAGGTATGTATCCTTCTGGGTATGGAGTTACGTAGTCTTCTTTTAAGAATGGAGTTGTAACACTCTGTTCAGTAGCAGAGAGAGGCTCTCTGACAAGGGACTGCTCCATAGGTAAGGTAATCTCCACTTCACTTTGCATCAAAGTGGAAGTAGGTTGTGTTATCACTATATCAGTGAGTTGGGTAGTAGCTGGTTGCTGTGGTTGCGATGTGATGTTCTGAGTGGCTAGTTTCATCAGTCGAATGGCTTCTTGGTCATACAGTAGTTTAAACCAGATGGTATCATGAACACCAAGGGCTATAGAGTAAGATTTTCGAACTCCAACGACTTGAATGACCTTTTCAGCTACGCCAGTACTGGGTGAGTCAGATATAGGCATTTCACCAGCAAGACGTGACATCAGGGAGCTCTTCCCTGATCGAGCAGGACCAACCATCACTCCATGGGATAGAGTGTGTTTCAATGTTCCTTTTTCTTTCATAGCTTTCTCGACAGCAGCAAAGTGTTCTTCAAGGTTTGGATCTTCAGTGTTCTGTGTACTGCTTTCATCTTCACTGTCTGAAATGTCCACATTCTCTTCAGTATTATTCTTCTCAGCTTCCTCTTTCTGCTCCTCCACAGTGTCTTGGTCCTCATCAGGTTGGTGTGTTTCACTGGCTGGACTTACCTCATTGCTACAGTACTTCTGACGAATTTCTTCTGCTATACTTGAGTTGATTGGTTCAACTGCTTCAGCTAGTGATGACCATGTAGGAAGAGGGTCAACTTGTGACAACCATTGTTTGAGCATCTCATGAAGGCATTCTCTGTCAGTACCACTAATAGCATTCAAGATTCTGTCCGGGAGCTTTACTAGTTTACCTATGTTACGCCATTCTTGGGCTGAAGAGAGAAAGAGCTGGACAGCTTTTGTTAGTGGAGGCTTGTCATCAGACACTTTACTCTGTGCTTCTTGTATTGTTTGAATCATACGATGGCTTGGTTTTTTGTGCTGCTCATGTGCAAACTGAAGAATGTCTTTGCCATCTGGTGTAAGTTGGTGAACATCTGCACCTTCATCCAAAAGAATTTTGACGATTGTTGGAGTATTAGATTTCACACCACAATGAAGTGCTGAGTGTTTTTTCGTGTCCAATTTTTCCAATTCAGCATTGTTTGCTAGCAAAATTTGAACGACACCAGTATGACCACTTTTACAGGCTATCATGAGGGCTGTGCACCCAATGTCATTCTGGATGTTTAGATCAATATCCTTGACTGCCACCAACTGTTGCACACACTTTGTGTGACCTCCTTGGCTTGCCAACATTAAGGCAGTATATCCATTTTTGTTTCCCACATTGACTTGAGCAGAATGTTCCAATAACAGTTTCATGTGTTCCTCTTTACCACGTCTGGCTGCCTCCATCAAGGCTGTATTGCCTGATTTGAGTCGGACATTGATATCATGTACATGTGGTAGAAGGACTTTGGCAAAGTCATGATCTCCATCTACAGCTGCCTGTACCAGATTATCATTCATTTTTTCCAGCAAATGTTTCTTGGCATTCTTTAAAACAGCACTCATCAGGATTGGGTTTCTTGATTTGATAGAAGATAAAAGTGATTTTGCCGTGATGTCTACATTTTTATTCTGGGCGAGTACTAGAAGAGCAGTATTAAATTGCTTCCGTTCAACTATGTCAGTCAAGGCTGTGTTGCCTAATTTGAGTTGGATATTAATATTGCCACGGCATACATAAGGCAGAATTGCTTCAGTAAATTCATGGTCTCCATCTACAGCTGCCTGTACCAGATCATCATTCATTTCTACTAGCAAGTGTTCCTCAGCATTCTGTAGAGCAGCACTCATGAGGGTTGGGCTCCTTGATTTGATTGCACTTGATAACACTCTAGCATCAACTACTACCCCACTCTGTATGAGAGTTTGTGAAATATTGTATTCTTTCCTCTTAATCAAGCCGCTCAACAAAGTTTCCTGAGCCTTCTCTGGTAAAAAGTTTACATCAGTTCCATTCTTGATCAACACTTCTGCTACTTTAATACGATTATGTTGACAAGCTAAAAAAAGAGCATGGGCCAAACTTGGCATGCTGAAATTACTACAGCTATGAACGACATGTTCTAGAAGTAATTGAGTGATACTGGCCCAGTTTACAGAAGAAAATTTATCATCAGAATGACTATTAACCCCTGCAGCCAGCATCAGTGGGGTGTTGCCATGTAAATCAGGTATGTGTACGTTAGCTCCTTTCTCTAGTAACAGCTGAGTACATTCTATGTGGCCATTCTTAACAGCATAAGTCAATGGAGTTCCACCATTCCCATCGTAGCGATTTATATCAGCACCATCATGTTCTAGAAGTACTTTAGTACATTGTGCATAACCCCTCTGGCATGCTAGTATCAATGCAGAAGGCCTGTATTTCTTATGATCAGCACCATGATCCAACAGGAGTTTAACTATCTTAGCATGGCCATTTTCAACAGCAAGTACAAGAGGAGTCTGATTATTTAGTGTATACAAATCTACATCGGCTCCTTTCAATAGCAAAAGTTCAACAGCTTCATAGTGACCATTAGTGGCAGCAAGCATTAGGGGACTATAAGGCCACACCACGGCAGCCTGAGACTCATACACAACATTCAGTCTTGGAGTTGGAACATAATTAGCCAAAGCACCATGTTCAAACAGCAGCTTCATAACTTCAACATTTCCACGAGAAGCAGCAACACAGAGTGGGGTGTCAGTACTATATTTAACAGCATTGTTTACATGGATTTTGTTTCGAATTAATAGCTCTCTCACCCGTTTGTGTTCTCCATCTCTGCACATATGGAAACATTGCACTGTGATTTGGAAGATAATTACGATCGGCAAAATATGCATATGACGTCACGTTGATGACGTTGACCCAATACAATTTACGGGTACTTGCTAATTTTTCTTACGCCTACTAGTCTACTAAGTGTTTCTCAGAGACTATGAGCGCTTTTGACTGAGCTACATGTATCTTTCACTCACATTGTATCCTTTGCAACTAAGCCATAAGAACTATGAGTCACTGTGCTAACCTCCGAAGGCTGGAGAGACTTGATTACAAAGAACTTACTGAAATTAAACCGCTCAGAGCAAAAAAGGCGAAGCCTGAAGACCATGATGCCCATGAGACACACATATAGCCGGCTGAGGCTTGATATATATCTTACTTGTTAATTGGGTAGCAATATCTATCCATGATACCTCTGGTCAGCAGTTAGTAGGCCCTTGTTTACTAGAATTATTCCAAGCCAGCTGCTTGAGTCAAAATTAGCACCCGACAAATGCTGTTCAAAGCGTCTATATTTGGTATCAAATGAAAGCTAAACTTCCTATGATATCATAGAAATGCGTAATGGTGGGGTATTCCCTTGCGCTTTGATAAAATACTATTTTTAGGTAATGCACCATATTGAGCTTGTACTATTAATATATGGGGAAGGGTCTGACCTCATAGCCTAATATGCAAATTAGCACTGTAGTGCACGCTTCAAATTCCAGCTTGCGATCAACCAGATGATAGATTAATGGTGTCTGAAGGTACAGGTGAGCGTATTAGACAATTGTATGACAATGTAAAAGTTTGCAGGTCTATTTTGTTCAAAATTAGAGATAGATTTGCATATAGCTCAATACAAAACAGCTTGTACTTTCTGTAGTAAAACATGAGTGGCAGCTGTATGGCAAATCTGACACAATGTTTCCATATGAAGCTCTGACCAATTCTTTCAGTGCTTGTTCACTCGCAAACAACAACGGACGATCATCATCTGACGATGGAGAATCTCTGTAAGCCATTAGGCTTTGTCTCAGTTTTGTCTTTCCAGGTCTCTGACTTGTGATTTTGGTATGCACATGATGGATGCCACGCCCACTCTAGCAAGGAGACAGCACTGCATGACTGAATAGCCTCGGTGGCTCGTTCCCACCGTCCCAGCTAGGCTCTATTGCTGCATCACTATTATTTATCGAAATCCATTTATTCTTTACAATCTGTTATGCAACTTATAATAATGCCTACAACTTTTAAATTATAAACACAAACAGTGTCATATCCAGAGACATCTAAAATTATTATCGTACCATAATAATTATATTATTATACAAAATACTGTACACAATTATTTTATCACATATCAAGTTGGTATTATCGGTGCTAGGATTTAACTTTTGATCCTTCCAGTCTACAAACTTCCAGTCTGATCAGCGCTCTGTTTCTGTGATGTGACCACCTAGAATGAGGGACTCTTCATGGCATCCTACAAGTATGGAAGAAACAAGATGACGCACACAATCCAAAGAGCTGGCTCCAACTCACCATTCTCTTCTCTCTGTCTTCCTGCTCTATGAGGTATAGAGCTATGAAGACACAAACACTCACAGACTGTTCTCAGCCACAGAGAAACACCTCTCACAATGGAAGGAACATTGAGGAGCTCTTGGCGGCCATGCATGTTGGCATTGAAGGTGGACAAGTGCCACTTGGTAGGGGATATGCTACATAAACTCTGCTGTTCTCTCTCTTCCTCAGTTGAAGTCTCTCTCTCTCTTCAAACTGGGACTGGGGGCCAGGCTATGTATGGTAGGGACATGATAAGTCACTGCAAATACTCTGTAACAAATTATGTTTTAAAGTACCTTAGTTATTGCCTCTGGCCACACTTGTCTCTCTCAATATCATCAGCAACACCTGTCTGGCCAATTTTCCTAAGTGCATCGATTAAAACTTGCCACGTAAGAGGGTCGCCAGATTTTTCAGTCACTTTTCCCTCTTTTCTCAGCCATGCTTTCACCATGTCTCCAGGAAGGTTGGTCATATTCTCTAGTTCAAAAACGTTCAGGCCTAATACTGCACCAAGTTCCTCAATCTGACTTCTATTGGGTATCTTCAGGTACCCAACAATCTCAGCATAGTCACATCCATCTACTATCCCAGCCAAATCTGCGTGTGGAGTGAATGTGTTTGTGTTTGTAAAAAAAAAAGACATTACAATTAAGCTATACTATTTTAATATCTCTGATCTAGCAGAGACCATAGTTTCTTTCCCAGAATGTCCTGAGCTATCAGGTCAGATGAGGATTGCAGGTGTTGTTCACTACAATACTTTTGTCTGCAGATCTCAACAGTGTAACAAATCACTAAAGTATTTGTCTTATGAAAACCCTCTCAAGAGGTCATCAATGGAGACTCCCCTCATGTCACAACCACAACACATACCACATGAACACACACTAGAGATGTGTGTGAGCCACAACTATGAGAGTCAGTCTACACATCAGTGTTGGTGAGAGAGAGTGTGTGTGTCAGTAGCTAACCTTGAGTCTTTGGTGTCTCTTCATTCGATTCTCTTGTCACATCTCTATGCTCCAACTGTATGTATGGGCAAGGGGGAAATTATTAACTTATTATGAGTGAAGGGCTACATGTATAACACATAGAAACATTCCTAAGCTATAGTGACCTGAGAATGAGCTGGCTACTACGGGGGGGGGGGGGTTAATATTGACAGATTGGGGTTTGGTAAGAACCGCAAATATTAAATGTGCCAAATCAAAACTGCCACATGTAGCTTCATACCACCAAAATAAGATCTGCCAATCATGAAATTTTTGACAACCCACCAGATTTTATTCCTGCCAATATTTCGTGCTATACGGTATGATGATTTACATGCAGCTTGCTAAACTAGCAAGGCAGAAATTTATATGCTGATCGATATAGATTACTGTTTGTAGATATGTGGCAAAAGTTCACTTACATATTTTGCACCACGATGAACATGTGCTGTCTTAGGTTCACTGTGAGAATCTAACTTGGAGCCATCAGATTCTGTATGCAATGAAATTAATGCATAATTAGCATTCCACATACCAATTTAGGTCATGAGTATATACACAAATTATTTCTATCATACATGTGTGACATGTGCAGGCAAGATGTGTATGAGCACATACCAAAATTATTACAAAGCCATTATTAAAACAATGCTTCTCAATGCATAGGAAGTATAAAGAGAAATGATAGATTGGGATTTTTCGCTGTTAAAATTTTTTTGCCGAATTGGTCGAAGTGACAAAAATTGAACACACAAAACGAAACAAACGAAAATTTATAGCAGCAAATATTTCTCGCTCTACTGTACTAACCAATTATTTGTAGTGAAGCATTTGGATAGGAAGTAGCTTCATAGAGGTCACAATCTTTAATCTGAGGAAGACACACAATAACATTGTTACAAAATTTTCACCAACATCAGCAACGACATAATTATTATACTCACCTGATTGGTATCCAATTCTTTGTCATTATGTCCATGACTACGAATCACCAACACTTCACTATTGCTTGATAACATATCAAGAGGGGCTGCTTCTTCCTGCATCCAAACTGAGTAGCCATCAGGTAGGTCTGAGATTTCAGCTCCACCTAATTTATGACACAACAACACAGATCCTTGATCATCTTCAATGATACTTGTAGCTGGATGTGGAGGATGGCTTTTATTGCAGACTGGACTTTGACAGTAGAAAATAATGGAAGATGTAGCACTAGAGGTGAAGTTCATTAGTGATGATACTTGGTTGATTCCACTTTCAATAAACTGTCGTGTCTTGTTACAAATTTTTTTTATTACTTCTTCACTCGTCTTCCTAGCTGAAGAGTGGATGAGCTCCAAGAAAGTGGGGTGGATCTTGAGTGAGATGATATCACAAGAGCTGACAAGAAATGATATATGATTTCTGAAGATTTGATCTGTTTTCAATATCCATTTGAACTTTGATTCTTCCTTATTTGTGAGAAGGTACACAATGAGAGCTCCAGCGAGACCTTTGGGGCAGTACCCACACTTAAATGTAATCAGCATTGGAGGAATGCCTGAGCTCTGAGGTAAGGAATGAGATTCACACTCTTCAGAATGGGCAAGAACACAGGGGATGAAGAATTTCTCCTGACCTTCTTCTTGGAATGGAGCAATTATTTTGAGATTTTCCAACAATTGCAAGAGCTTCTCCTGTGGAAGTAAGGAAGTAGACTCCTGATGAAGTGCTAGGAATTTATTTAAAGTGAATATCCCTTTCTTTTCGAATTCATTTAAAGGCTTTTTACCAACATTTTCAAAGGTGAAAGTGTTTACAATCAGTTTGGTAACCATATCAAACAGGATTTGTGGGTCACGAATCACAAACTCTTGTAGACCAGGTGTTGGGAAGTGACGGATTAGCCCAATCTTTGTGTGTAGAAACCACAGTGCATGGTCCAGCTCTTCAGTGTCTGTAATACCACAGTCCTTGGCAATAGAGAAACATTGGTCATAACTGATAATGCTATCTGTCATAATTTCTTGTCGAAGAACAAGACTGAAGATTAGCCAGTGAGTGGGAAAGTGTACTTTAAACTCACTGTGAAAGACAACACGTTCAACACCTAGCTGAATCTTCTTGAAGTCTGAGTCACTCTTGGAGAAATTGTTGACTGTGTAGATAAGCTGTGATTCACTAGCAAATTGAATGATTTCTTCTTCATAATATGATGTGGGTTTGATGACTCCCTGAAGAAATTGGTCAATTTTCATGATTTCTGAATCAACAGTAGTTGGGTTAAGCTTGTCTTTATGAGTTCCAACAATAAACATTTTGGGTTTTAGTTCAATACTCTTCACTTGCGGGCCTTTGTAAGTGAATGTTCCCATTGAAGCTACACTGGCGAGGGTTTGAAGGATTGCTTCCACCACAGTGAGGGTAGACTGGTATGGCTTTGACCTTCCACCTTCAGGAAGATGGTACTCAATTGTGAATCGTTGGTTAAGGTCTTGATCAAGACGAAACGTGAAGAAGAAGACAGAAGGCCCAGACACCAACAGAGGAATCACTTCTTGGAACTCCACTTGTCCTCCAGTATCAGTTAGATAAAACGACCAAGAATTCTCAAAGTGTTGACGAAGGGACTCTAAGCCTTTTCCTTCAATAGCAGCTTTGAATACTTCCATTGGAGGTATGTATCCTTCTGGGTATGGAGTTGTGTAGTCTTCTTTTAAGAATGGAGTTGTAACACTCTGTTCAGTGGTAGAGAGGGGGTCGCTGACATGGGACTGCTCCATAGGTGAGGTCCCTTCACTTTGCATTAAATTTGAAGTAGGTTGTGTTATCACTATATCAGTGAGTTGGGTAGTAGCTGGTTGCTGTGGTTGGGATGTGATGTTCTGAGTGGCTAGTTTCATCAGTCTAATGGCTTCTTGGTCATACAACAGTTTAAACCAGACAACTTTCTGACATCTGATGCTCTTATGTGCACCAATAGCTATAGAGTAAGATTTTCGAACTCCAACAACTTGTATCACCTTGTCAGCTACACCAGTACTGGGTGAGTCAGATAGAGGCATTTCACCAGCAAGACGTGACATCAGGGAGCTCTTTCCTGATCGAGCAGGACCAACCATCACTCCATGGGATAGAGTGTGTTTCAATGTTCCCTTTTCTTCTATGGCTTTTTCAACGGCAGCAATGTGTTCTTCAAGAGTGTTAGTCCTAGCTTTACCTTTTGCTTTCTGTATGGTTTGAATCATACGATGGCCTGGCTTTTTGTTCTGCTCACGGATAAACTGAAGAATGTCTTTGCCATCTGGTGTTAGTTGGTGAACATCTGCACCTTCTTCTATGAGCATCTTGACTATTGCAGAAGAATTCGACTTGACACTATGAAACAATGCCGAGCACCCATTATTGTCTAAAATATTCAGATATGTAGCATAGTCTAAAACCAAAGTTTCAACAACACCAGTATGTCCATTTTTACACGCTATCATGAGGGCTGTACATCCACTGTCATCCTGAATGTTCAGATCAATGTCTTTAGCTTCCACCAAATGTTCTACACACTTTGTGTGACCTCCTTGGCTCGCCAACATTAAGGCAGTGTATCCATTTTTGTTCCGCATGTTAACTGATTGTTGGGCAGATGTCAAGTTTAACAGCAGCTTCACATGACTCTCCTTGCCACGTCTGGCTGCCTCCATCAAGGCTGTATTGCCTGATTTGAGTTGGACATTGATATCACGTACGTGTCGTAGAATTACTTCAGCGAATTCATGCTCTCCATCCACAGCTGCCTGTATCAGATCATCATTCATTTCTACTAGCAAGTGTTCCTCAGCATTCAGTAGAACTTCCCCCATGATGGTTGGGTTCCTTGATTTGATTGCATCTGTCAATGAAAGTGATGAGGTGTCAATTGTTGCTCCACTGTCAAACAGAAACTGGGGAATATCTAAGTGTTTTTCTTCAAGAAGTTTCATCACGGTTGTACTTCCAGATTTCAGTTGAACATGCTGCACATGTGGTAAAATTACTCTGCGTAAATTGATGTCGCCATCTACAGCTGCCTGTACCAGATCATCGTTCATTTCTGCAAGCAAGTGTTTCTCAGCATTCTGTAGAACATAACTTATGAGGGTTGGGTTCTTTGATTTGATCGCACATGTCAATGAAAAAGGGGTGATAGGAACTTTTATTCTGTTTTGTATAAGAAGATTGGCAATATCAGAACTTTTTCTTTCAATTATCTCCATCAAGAAAGTATTGCCAGACTTAAGTTGAACATCAAAGTCACGCACATGTGGTAGAACTACTTTAGTAAAGTCATAGTTTCCATCCATAGCTACCTGTACGAGATCATTATTCATTTCTACTAGCAAGTGTTCCTCAGCATTCTGTAGAACAACACTCATGAGGGTTGGGTTCCTTGATTTAATAGCAGATGACAATGTTTCTTGAGTAATGTCAACTTTAAAATTAATCTTATTTTCAATGAGAAACTGGGCAGCATTGAAGTGTTTTCGTTTAAGTATATTACCAGATTTGAGTTGAACAGCATGACCTATATGTGTTAGAATTGCTTCAGCAAAGTTAGTGTCTCCATCTATAGCTGCCTGTATAAGATCACCATTCATTTCTACTAGCAAGTGTTTCTCTGTATTCTGTAGAACAGCACTCATTAGAGTAGGGTTCCTAGATTTGATTGCCAATGATAATGACCTTGCATCTATTGGTGCTTCATTCTGTATCAGAAGGTGAGCAATATCGAAGTATTTCCTTTCAATCATCTCTACCAGGGCATTACTGGCTTTCTCTGGGATATGGTTTACATTTGTACCGCTCTTGATCAACAACTCCACAACTACTAAGCGATGATGAGAACAAGCCTTATAAAGAGCATTGGCCCTATTTGATATGTCAGTATCATATTCCAGGAGGAGTTCAACTATACTCCGAAATCCACGTTCAGCTGCTTCCATTAAGGCTGTGGACCCATTTTTGTTTGGTACCTTACACTGAGCAGAGTGTTTCAATAGAAGCTTCACATGTTCCTCTTTACCACGTCTGGTTGCCTCTATCAAGGCTGTATTGCCTGATTTGAGTGGGACATTAATATCATGTGCATGGGGTAGAACTATTTCAGTAAAGTTGTGGTCTTCATCCACAGCTGCCTGTATCAGATCTTCATTCATTTCCACTAGCAAGTGTTTCTGAGTATTTTGTAGAACAACACTAATGAGGGTTAGGCTCCTTGATTCTATTACACTTGATAACACTCCAGTATTAACTACTAGCCCATTCTGCAATAGAAAACTAACCACATTGGATTTGTTCCTCTTTATCGCATCCCATAAGGTTTTTAGAGCCTTCTCTGGGAAACAGATCACATCAGTACCATACTTGACCAAAACTTCTGCTACTTCAGTATAATTTCGTTGACAAGCCAAGTATAGAACATTGGCTCGGCTTTCCATGCTGGTATCATGTTCTAGGAGGAGCTGAACTAATTTAATATTGAATGTGTAGTGACGTTCACTGTCAAAACTTGCTACCCCTGCAGCTACCATCAGTGGTGTGTTGTCATGTGAATCAGGTACGTGTACATTAGCTCCTTTCTCAAGCAATAGCTTAGTACATTCAATGTGGGTATTCTTAACAGCAGAGATCAATGGAGTACTGTCATCAACTGTACGAGTCAGTTCCAGTGTGGACACATGCAGTTTGGAGTAAAACATAATGCCGCAATGCCTATGATTAATGTCAGCACCATGTTCTATTAGTAGCCTAGAACATTCTGTATAACCATATTTACATGCTAAATACAATGCATAAGACCGAGGCTCCCAACATTTAGCGCCATTATCCAACAATAATTTAACTAGCTTGGAATGACCATGTTTAGCAGCTTCGTCTAGAGGAGACATCTGAGACTGATCTACATCTACTTTGGCCCCTTTCAGCAGTAGAAGCTCGGCAGCTTCATAGTGGCCATTCCCAGCAGCAAGAGATAGGGGCCCATATGTAAATATGATCATTTTCTTTTCATAAAACCCATATGTAGTACCTGAAACAAAATTAGGATCCGCACCATGTTCAAACAGTAGCTTCATAACTTCAACATTCCCAAGTTCAGCAACAGCAGAAAGTGGGGTATTACCTTTACTACCAGTAATATCACGGGCGGGCCCTAGACTGTGGTTTAATGGAATTTTCTCGTGTACTAATAGATGTTTTACTCGCTTCAGTTCTCCATTTCTGCAAGCTTTCATCAATTCTTCCAGCTGATAATCCCGATAATGGTACCTTGAGCCAGATGAACTTGGGAGAGCCATAGATTGTTTGGGCGAGGAATTCGAAACTCAGTGCAGTGATCAGGCGTTCTCTGACCAGTTTATAATTGCGGCCTGTCAGATCATGTGATAATTTTGATTTGATTTTGATTTTGATTTTGATACGTCACCAGGAAGCCTGGATCCGGATATCCGGATACATTAATTAAAAGCTGAATCGCCATCAGCATCAGTATAATAATTACAAGGAGTGGAGCTCGCTTCGCTCGCCCACTCCTTGTTTGTGTATGTTTATAGGACTCAGTTACTATACTCACAATAGTAAGATGCTCCATGTGTATATGCACTGCTTAGTGCTACTTTGCTTTGGCCAGCTCAGCAATGCAATTTACCTCACTGCGTGACGTCACAAACGACCCTTTTCCGACTTCCGCCATTTTTGTAATCAGCTGGCAAAGCAACTCGTTATCTGGCTAGCTGTGTTTCGTGTACAGCGACAGAGAAGCAGACTTCTAGAAGCGAAAGCGCTCCCCTCGCTACGCTTCTCTTGTGAAAGATTGGCTTCTATATCACGCTTCTTTGTCGGATACGGATGCCACTGGTAAGCCTTGTCAGGGATCTCAAAAAAGTTAGCCATACTTGTAGCGCCTGCCATTCTACATTAGGCTTGGACTATCTAAGCTGGCTCTCTAGGCACACTTTTCATAGTTTGAAATTTTCACAGTCCAGAGAAAAAGGGGTACTTATAAAACCAGGAACGGGAAATGAGGAAATGGGAAATAGGAAATGAAGAAATGAAGAAATGGAGTTGTTTTAGGTTCCTGGCAGGCTGTGCTATATTGAGCACCATTTTTCTTTTGCTGGAATGAGTGATAATCAGATTATATAATTTGCTGTCACAGTATGACTATTATCTGATAATATATAGCTTTATGACAGATTGTGATTGAACATGTCATGAAATTAAATAATTTAATTTCATGACATGTTCAATCACAATCTGTCATAAAGCTATATATTATCAGATAATAGTCATACTGTGACAGCAAATTATATAATCTGATTATCACTCATTCCAGCAAAAGAAAAATGGTGCTCAATATAGCACAGCCTGCCAGGAACCTAAACAAAAACATGATTAAAAGCACAAAGAGGAGGAGTAAACACTCAACTCTGCAAAAGCATAGCCTGGTAGAGGCTACCAAACGGCAGGCTTCTAAGCTGAGTAGAATTAAATGGACCACCGTCAGTGAAATGTATGCGGTCATGAATTGATGGTAGCCCTGTGCAATCATCACTGAAGTGTTGAGATGTGGCTTTACTCAGTAATGACATTGTACTGGCAGTACGGTAACACTCCTGGTCGAGATATAACCTTCAGAGATGACCATCTTTGTTCAAAGTTCAAATTATGTGTACTTGGTCAATGTTTATACTGAATTGAAGGTACTGAGTGTCTGGCTCGTGACACTAGTTGAGATCATATAGCTCATCTGTCAAGCTGACAGTTAGATTTCAGCGTAGATGTCTTTACAATACGTCAGTCCAGACTCAACTCACGGATGGTTTGCATCATCCATATCTTCTTTGCTTCAGCAGCATGATTTTGGAGATAGAAAGGTGCACATTATATAGAAATTATTGCATGGGCAACAATCTTTCAAGCACCACACAGTCTAGCTGTGATCTTTGTTTTGCTCACAAGACACGTAGGCTAGACTTGATGTGTACTCTGTAGCTTAGCTAATATTCTGACTCCGAGTGACTCTGAGCGTGTTTATCAAACTTCTACACAGCTACCAAATCACTCATTTCCTCATTTCTTCATTTCTCCATTTCCTCGTTTCCCATTTCCTTATTTCCCGTTCCTGGTTTTATAAGTACCCGAGAAAAAGTAGCATTTTAGCTCGAGGTCGCATCACTTCCGGTGAACTCCCGTGACACACACACACACACACACACGCACACACACACACACACACACACACACACACACACACGGACAGACACGGACAGACACACAAAACTTTGCTTATAATATGATGGCTATACAGCACACAAAGGCTTAGGGTCTAATATTGATCCTTGTAGTTAGTTTGACCATGGCAATGGGATATATTTGTATGAGTCACACACAAATACGCATAGCATACTATATAGGAAGACAAACAACATAAATGCAATAGTTTTACTATAATAATAATTGGTACATGCTAGGGTTTTAAATTGGCTATCTCTCTGCTAAGGTTGGTTCTTGCCTTCTCCTCATACTCACTGTGAAACATCTCTGTGCAGTAGATCTTTGGTACCTTCATCATGTTCTTTAGTACCTGAACACATTTACGCAAAGGTAAAATGTAGCTTCATACCCAGGCTATTTCCTCCTTTTAGGGTTTCACACAAAAAAGGGAGTGCCTGGGTACGAAGCTATAATATAAGTAAACTTTACATAATAGACACTGTCATAGACAAAATCCGTACTGTATACAATTCGTCTATTTCTTCTCAAGGCAAGCTTTGTCAGAGAAGAAAATGTGTCAAAAAACTAGAAATATGAACCCAATCACCTGTGCTCTTCTCGTACAGTAGTCTTCCTCTCTGATGTGAATGTACTCCTGGCGAATATTGTCAGCATAACGATCATAGACTGCAAGAACACATCACAACATTGTGGGAGGAAGCATGATTCAAATTCAAAAGATTAAACACTATTATCGATCTGCAGTACTGAGTAAGTGTCCAAAGGTTTCCATAGAAATCTTTGCACATACCTACACTGAAACTAAAATTCTTCAGCCATGTACATGTAATAACGTATTGTGTGTGTCAGTTTTAGCGTAAGATTTTCCTACTCTGAGTGTTGCTTGTTTTTGTCCTTGTTTCTTTTTTTTTTCAAGCTCTATGCATAACACTACTATTTAGTTTGAGTTACATGTACATGCATACAAGAAGTGTACTAATCATTGACCCATGCTATATCATCACCATGTACCATCCAACACACACACACACACACACACACACACACACACACACACACACACACACACACACACACACACACATACAGTCGTGATAATATATCCTTTGCAAGCTCATACCACTTCTCTCCTGACCAAGAATAGCCATGTCAATGTCCAACAAATAGTGTCTGTCTTCAGTTCCATAACTGTATCAATTCAAGAAAACAAAATCAGAATTAAGCATATTGCTCCACACACACACACACACACACTAAAGTCTATCTGGTTTGAGAATGCTGCTAGCAAAATTGAATAATATCCAACCGATTTCAAAATTTCAAGCACCATTGGAAAGCACTCGTTCTCCCCATTCTTTTGGTTGCTTTTCCAGCTTCTTTACCAGTCAAGAGTTAGCTATTTTGCCCCATACAAAAAGTATTGCATGAATCTCATTATTTCACTTCCGGCGGGGCGGTCTTGTTCTCAGGCTCTCTATGTGAATATTACACGCTGAAAAATAGGATGGGAGAGAGCAAGGTACGTGAAACCATGTGAATGACATAGCGCATAGAAAATCAGGATGGCATAGTAGAGAGTGGGAACAAGGCTCAAAAAAATTTGTATTCCACAAGTATTGTGGTCACATGACTAGAATGCAAAGTAACAGACCTGTCGGCTCAGCAAAGCACCAGCCACAACTTAGGCATGCACAAACTCAGAGGAGGTCCAACATCCACAGGCCATTTCGTAATTAAATGGGTCACGTGATTTTTGACTGATTTTTGGATTGAGGCACCTTCTATAATTGATTACTGACTTTTTTGGAGACAAAAGGATCCTAGCTTTATTCAATGCATGAAAGGGGAGAAAAAAGTGAGCTAAAAGACCTGGAAACGATATCACGTGATCTCACTAATATTGCAATTAGCCTTCAATGGACCTCTTCTGGCACATCTTAGCTCTGATTTCAGCTTTATATACATGTATAAGCAGGTTTTGTTGATAATGATCATATGCATGAATGTGAAAGTGTGACACATGGCTGTTATACCTCCAACCTACACATGTACCTGTCTTCACTGAGGTGGTGGTCAGTCTGATGACTCTTGGTCAGCATGATCATCTCAAAGACGCCTTTCACGTTAACCACCACATCAGGTCCATCATCATCCTGTATACACACAGACACACATAGAAGAACAGAGAGAGAGTAAGATTTGTATGTGTCCACTATGTACAATGCAGCAATTCTTCAATGGAAATACAATGGACACACGCTACTATCCTCACCTTTTTCAAGCATTCATCAGCAAACCTTTGGAACACTAGAGCACTCTGGTCTTCATTGTCACTGGCCTTGGGGTCGTAGATCACACTGTAAGGAGAACAAGATGAACAGGGAACAATAGTATCACACTCAGCACCAGGAACACTCAACCTGGTTTGGTCTATAGATGCTACTCTTCCCTTAGCCTTCAGAGGAGGTACGACACACATGAGTGGCAATTCAGAGCCAGTATTACCTAAACTAAGCTTGCTAAGACTTTGAATTGGCATTCACGTGTTGCATCTTGACTTCCCTGCTTAGCAACGCCAGCAAATAACTTCTAGTAGGAGAGGAGACTAGGACGAGGCCAGTTCTGCTATCTTAGATATATGTGCCACCCCCACCTGCAACCCCAAAGCGGAAAAATTGTGTGGATGGTGGCTTGTAAGGTGAAACCCTCTTGGTATCAAGGTATCATTTCACATACCCTACGGTGTATATATAGTGGGTAAATTTGCTGGCCTTAAAATTTGGCAAATTTGCATTTTAGCGTGATTGCATGGCGATTTCAAATTTGGCAATTTGATTCTACAAGCTGCACTGTTTACATGTGCATGCATGTGTCTGTTTTGCGATTTTTAATTTGGTGATTAGCAGAATAATTCGCCAAATTTACCCGCCATATTGTACTTTATCAGTGGGGAAGAAAACTCTAGTCTGGTTGTCTATCAAGTATTGATCCTACAGTTATAGTCAGTGATGATGATTGATTGTGCTCTTACAAGACAAGTGCTAACATGTAATGTGACTAATTTCTATAGGGTTCTTTGCAATAGCTGTGTCAAACTTACACATGACTTGTACGCCACACACACCAACTGGTGTCTAGACATATCACTGGACAATGGTGATCAGTAGGTCTCACTCCTACTGTACAAGCTAGCTCATTGATACACCAACCTGACGCCACTCTTAAAGGAATGTACAACATACTGTACCAGGCAGGCCATTGCTGCTGGGAGACATACATTCTTTCAATCAGATTTCTATTTTTAGGGTACGGATATTTTTAAGTTTGAATGTTACCACGACAACTACAGTACTGCATAGTGGAGGAGGGAATACATATAACACACACTCTACTAACAATCACAGATGTCACTGTGAGATGTGCATCAGATCTGGAGGCCAGTCTCTTATGACACTTAGATAAGATTCTAGCCAGCCAGATCAATATATGATTATCAGCATCAGCATACGAATCTCAAAATTTAATGTACATGGTAAAATTAATGGGATATTTTGTAACTAAGCTACAAAGAGCTATGATGAAATAAGATGGAAAGAGCTATATTGTGTTTAGTCTCATCATGGGCAGAGAAAGTATGAGGGGCTGGTTTTATGAGACTAGGTACAAGTGTAGGACATACCACAGGATGTACAGGTACACTGTATGTGTGCATGGAACACGTTCAACACCAACTTTTTAGCAACTTGAAGTGACCCAACCTTTAATTTTACGCTGTGTATAGAGTACCGGCAGTCCGTATACTTTCCTATTGCTTTTGCCATAGATACCCCTGCTATATTATCTATGCTTTTGCATTGCAAAGTTATGTAAATTATATACAGTATCTGGATTTTGCCGGTGCTGCATTAAATAACCGGCACAATCAGTCGAACCGCACACGAATATCCGCGCCTGATTTTGTTTGCAACGTAAGTGGGCGTGACCAGGAAAATGGCGACTTTTTGGCCGTTTGGAGGCATATTGAAGAATGAAGTTTCAAGCTGGATTACACGGAGATTTGGCCGTATCTGTGCTCACCATTGGATAGTCAGATGTCCAAAGAATAAAATAAGTCTTCATTTACGAGCTCAGGTGTTATACTAAATGTCTGCTTGCCATGAATATTTGCACTAGGACACCAGACAAGCAGTGTGTGGTGACTATTTCCAGGAGAATATCACTCGGTAAGCAAGGGACACAATTTTGGCTTGCTTATTTATGTTCTACGATGTCCTAAGCACCTTGTGTGCTATTATTGCTATTGCAAATGTCTCTAAACGGAAATGTCCAAAGCTTTTGTAAGGGCACTCACCCTGATCTACATATGAATGCATATAAATTCAATGTATTGTGTAGTACACGACTACTTTCTAAGTTATTGTATTTTGCCACTGAATTTGAAGCACAACAAGGCATACTAAGACTTGTACAAGGTATATCTGCCTGTCACTAGGCTCTTTCAATGTACTATTTGACCTAGTCAAGTTTATCATAATAGTATGGAAAAAGTATATCATGAATATTCATATACTGGTATTATAATAGTTCACACATAGTCTCGATTCTTGTCTTCTGCAGGCTCTGATTCAGGCACATCTTCTGACAGTTGAAACCACTTTAGAAAGTACTCCAATTCATATAAAAAACAGTGTTATGTTTGTGACTTGTACCTACCATTTAGACTTTTAATGTACATTTATGTAAGCTGTTAAATCCATCGATTGCAAGCATTCTAATAGCTGGACACAAACAAAGAGGCCATAATTCTTTGGATTGGAGTCTAAGAAGGTTGAAAACTGGTTTTTGTCTGCTGGCTACTTTTAAAACAGAAATGTCCAAAGCTTTAACTTGGGGGTTAAAGTTTCCTATCTTCAGTCTGTTGGTGATTGCCAGAGGAGGTTGGACATGCGTAATAATTACGTCATAGTAGCGAGTTTAATTAGCATTCCTGGATAACTGTCCTTGCTTATTTCTGCCACCACACCGAATGAAGCAGCTTATTATGGCTGGTCTTTGATTGTTGGAGCAACAAAGATGTAGGATACAAGTCAAGAAGCCAAGAGCACAACTTTTTGCTAATTGTGTTCACGTTCTAAGCAGAATATCTGAGAATTTTGCAGGGGCTCGGCGGGGCTTGGCTGCTGTCTAACCTTTGCTGTCCAAGGTCTATCCAGAGCAGCAGCTTTGTTGATGTGCAAAGCTGCAGAAAGTCCTGAACACGATAAAACTGTATAACATAAATGGTTTTGCAATGGTTTTTCCACTTTTTTTTTTAATTTGTAAGTAGAACATCGTCACAGATGAGCGTATTTTCCTCAGGCAGCTTTATTTCATCCCGACCACTTCCATTTCACTATTTACAAATGACCGAGAGCAGTCGATGTACATGCAAATTAGATTCGCACGTGATGCGTGTCCAACCTCCTCTGGGTGATTGCCATGAGCATAAAATCCCATCTCTGGACACTAAACTTTGTTGAAAGTTAAATTATTTAATGTACAATTTGCATACCAAGTTTGGAACAGCAAAGCAAGAATCTGTGGAAGAAATAAAAACAATGCGTTGCATACTTCATAATCGCGAATTAACTGTACTTGACCTTATGAATAAATTCATTTGCAATTAAATCTCAACGTAGGAGCGTTTCCGCGTACGCGTGCGGTTCGACTGCAATTGACAACAATGTATTTTACGGAGCTGGTGCAGTACCCACAACCTTAACATAAAACATACACTTGATATAATAATACATTTGGCTTACTCGTGAAAGAACACAGCAAGGATTACATCACTGGGAGATGACAACAGGTGCTTGCACGATGCCACATCCACCAGCATGTCGTGCACATGCTTCAGAGTATGATAGTACCTCTGGTCTTCACTGTATCTGGTGGCAATGTACTCCCACCACTTGACACTCATATCATGTGGCACCCCCACCTCACTGCAGGTGGTATTCCACTGCTGTTGGACGTACTGCTCCATGGAGAAAACAAACACTCTTTTGAAAGCCCACCATCCTATCATCAAAGCGCGAATGGGAATAATAATGCGTTAAAAGGTTGATAAACGGTGTGCTAAATAACCGAAAGTTTTGTCGTCCCATCTGCGAAATTTTGAAATGCATTAAAAATAGTGAGAAGTGAGTCATGTGGTCAGAAGTGGATTCCTTCCCATCGAATTAACTCTACTGTCTATCTGTCGGCTGTCTAGCTTGCGTCTCTCTCTCTTCAATCTTTCTCCTGCCCCTCCAGGCAAGAGCTGTAAGTTGATCACTCTCTAGATGAATGTATGTCTCAAGAACCACGTGCATGCGTGTATAAAAATCATGTCTAGTGGGATTGTACTACCTATTGTGCCATTTTGATCTTCTGGTGTAATAGTTCTAGGTGATTGTAAGAAATAGATTCAACCCTGATCATGATTTCAGGGTCCTTATTTTCTGTGCTATTCATACTGTGAGTACCCCATTGAATTGCAATGGCTTTTTGTTTGTGATGGCAGTAGTGTTCTTGCTGCCTAAGTTGGTGATCAAAATCGTCTCTTTATGAATTTTTGTTTCTTGTTTGGAGGGTGGATATTTTTTGGAGAGAGGGAGGGAAAAGAAAACACGAGTCTGTAATTAACCCTGGCCTACACAAGATGTAGAGTAACTAATTCTCTTTAGATCAGACCCATCCTTTGTGTCTCAAGCCTACTACTATGTATAGGCCAGTTATGTGTGTAGCTGTTCTGTATAGTAATAACGGCATGTTAGCTCCCTTCCCCCCCTCCCATTCTCTCTCTCTCTCTCTCTCTCTCTCTCTCTCTCTCTCTCTCTGAAGCTCATATGCTGTCTACTGTCTTAACTATCAACCCAGCTGTGATGATGATAACTGTAGAAATGTAGTTTTTGAATTTCAAATGTGTAGCATTCCGTTTTTTACCAAACTTGGAAAACTCTTTCAGCCACTGCCTCAACCACAGTCATGTACATGCATGTCTATGGTCCACATGTACAATACATGAACCACTTCCAGTTGTTCAACTAGCCAGGCAGGGTGTTGGTCACTAGTACTATACCTCCAGTGAACACTGAGGCTGTAGAGACTAACATGTACTCTACTTGTTGTGACTACCTGACGTTTGCAGTTCAGTTTAATGTGCATGAAGTGAGGTTTATGTGTGCATGTGCTTCCGTCCACAGTACTAGTACACTCAGTTTGTTATTGTCCAATGCCTGGAGTGTGATGACTAGATAAGTGTGTGTGATAGTGGTCTTGTTTCTTTACTTTACATGGAAATTCTCATGTAAGGAATGATACTTTCATGTTTAGTTATCGTAAATTTGAAAAACTGTGCCAGTGTCTGTGTGTGTGTGTGTGTGTGTGTGTTCTCTCTCTCTCTTTCTCTCTCTGCCACCACTTCATAGCTATACTACAGACCTTAGTCTCATGAGTGTACTATGCTTAGGCTTGAGAAGCCAACCCCAGTGTGTGAGCCATATTGAAGGCAGTGTTCTACTTCCCATATCCCATTTGTTCAACTTCCTCTCTCTCCCTTTGCATCAGAGAAGGTATAGAGACAAGAGACAAGAGGAGAAAACTACAGTAGTCACACATGCAAATTCAGAAGGCCCTACAAAGCCACTACTTACCCATCTTACAATAAGGATAATAAATTCATTATACTTTGAGTACGTACACTTGTCAAGTGTACACTTACAGACTACGTATCTTGCAGTAGCTCTTTCCCAGTCCTTCTTGTTGTGTGTGTGTGTGTGTGTGTGTGTGTGTGTGTGTGTGTGTGTGTGTGTGTGCATTACCCTTTTTTTCTCTTTCTTTAGTTCCTCCTCTACTAGTCATCATCATGATAGTATTGTACCACTCTATTCAGTGGTGTCCAATTCTCTACTGTACACACTTAATTGTGCCATTCAGTTCATTGTTTTCAGTGGAATATTCCATTTGAGTGTCTTCAAATAATGCTATTACTCTTCAAATTGTCCTTGCATTGTTCCTCACTCAAAGCATTGTGTGGGAACGTCCATTATGGTATCTCAGTGCCATTGACGAGAGTGTACCCACTAATGGTCCCACTGAATTCCACGCATAGCAACGAAGCCTGGCGCTGTGATATACTCTGATGCTCTAGTACAGGCACACTGTTAAATGACTGAACACTAAGAAATATTTATAATATAGTGAACCTTTGAACATTATCTTATGTATCTAGAATGTAAACCTACAAAAAGGTACTACTTTTAGACCGAACACTGTCGAGCAATATAGCCGTATGGCTCCCTAGTCACTGGGTTACAATAACATTTTTGTAGGTGTACTTATATATTATATAGTGGCATAAGATTAATGTTCACTATGTGCTGGCATACTGTGTTGATTTGGATACGGTTTAAAATACCCTAAGCAGTTTGAAGTTCCGATAAGTCGTCTTTGTGGTGAACTCTATCTAACAATGATTATTGTAGGACAGCCTGATGTTCTCACCATATTATTGTTACAGAATACTCCCATTCTATGTATACTATTATCGTAATATCCACGTATACCCACACACACTGGCAATATAAGTCTTACTACTGCATTCCAGACTTGTTGATTCTCTTAACTAGGTTACATGGCCTATTTGTAAGGGCATTAGTGCTGTTCCATTCTTGGTTCTTACTACCAACTCCACCCTCAGACACTACCTCTGGTCTTGTCCCTAGCTGTCCCAGTCTTGTCAGTCTTTGAGCTCCAGTAACTGAGTTAAGCGTGTCTAAATCTTTTGGGACCTTCAGCATGACTGTGTCATTTAGTGTAGCTGAAAAAAAGAACAGCACCATTTGTTTATCTTTAGCAGACAGAAGTTAATTTCAATCAAGTGTAGGTGGTCATGAGGTATGGTCAGTAAGGGCCCACCCTGCTACCTGACCTTGGTTGGCATGTATGAACCTGACACTTCAATGGCCTTGCATGCTTAATCATATCCAATCTATGTACTTTTGTGTATGTACAGTATTGTGGTACATACATACATGTTCATGTTTGTCCTATACCTGCACACAATCATGTAGCTATGTGTGTAAGGTTCCTGTAATGTACACCTGCATGGTCATTGGTTCCAGCAACAATTTCATAAAGTATCACTTCTTTACTGCTCTCTCTCTCTCTCTCTCTCTCTCTCTCTCTCTCTAGACTCATGTTGTGACCTTACCATTCTTTAGTATGTCTCAAGGAGATAAGGTACAGTGTATGCCCTAAGGGAGCTATCAAAATGATAATGTCTTGTTATTTATATAGCGGTTTCGCGAAGAAAGTTCAACTGGAGGTGAGAGCATTGTACAGTGTGTATGTATGTAGGTACTAATGGGGCCTGGCTTTAGTGTTCAATGTGTCATGTGTTCATCATAGGAACTGTAACATTCTTGAATCCTATTGAGCTGGACTCTGCTGCTAAAAAGGTCAGCTTTTGTGAATTGTGTGTTGTGAATGACACACTATCTGTTGAATACGTACAATGTAATTAGAGCACTATAATATACTAATGATAGGCTCCTCTGCTACTGGTTCACACCATTATTCCATTCCATTTCTACACTCATTTCCATTCTATACCATTTTCCTTTCTGATGATAGGGTTTTCCTCTTTCATTACTCTCCTTACATGTACTGTGACACCACCCCTGTAGTTCTCAAGGTCAGGCACGTCAATGGTTCAGCATTTTTACAACTTACTATAGACATTTCCTGAGCAGTCATTGGGCTGGAGGGTTGCTTTAGGTTTGGGAATGTTTGTAAAAAGAAGACCTTTTAAATTTTCAATGTTCACCCTGATGTGTATATTCCCCACCTGTGTGTGTGTGAGTGAGTGTGTGAGTGTGTGTGTGTGTGTGTGTGAGAGTGATTGTAGTGTCTCTAGTTTCCTTGAAGACTGTTCACAGTAAATCTTGTACGCTAACAATAATGTGTATAGAGTAGAGTTGTCCCTATATTGGGTGTTATGTTCAACACTGTATGTGTCTATTGTGGTGTGTGCATACTGTAGGTTCATTTTCCTTACAAGTGACATTGTAGGAAAGTATTTCTTTTAGTTCTCTCAAGTAAACTAATCCTGTATCTGTTCTTGGCAATGGAAAGCATTTATACCTTTTGTTTGAGATGCACCTGGAACAATAATTGTTATCACTTAGTGAAAAGATTTCACTGTGGTTAGGGGTTGTGATTTGTAATGCACACACACAGACACACACACACACACACACACACACACACACACACACACACACACACACACACACACACACACACACACTCTAACCTTCAGCCTCGAATGGAGGAAGCTCCCATCATCCCTTCTAAAGTTCTCCACCTCAGAAACCTCCCTGACAATGTCACTGACAGAGAGGTGGCTGTCCTGGGGATGAGGTTTGGCAAGGTGGTCAACATTCTACCTCTCAAGTCAAAGAACCAGGCCTTCATTGAGATGGGGGATGTCACCTCAGCTACTGCCATGCTCTCTTACTATTCCACTATGCCAGCTGTTCTTAGGTGAGGGGGGCTGGGATTATGTCATACACACAGATCTGTTGAGTACCTGATGGAACTAATATGGCATGACTTAATTTGTTTTTTCCAAATGCACTACTGCTTTCATGTTTAATGAGGCAAGGGGGGTTGGTGATACGTTTATAGTCTTTTGGGGTGTTTTGGGAGGGGAGCATTTAGTGTTTTAGCTTGTGGTATTTCACAACCCTTCTCTTGTATCATTGCAGGGATAAGACTATTTACATACAGTACTCAAAGCATCAAGAAATCAAAATGCAACCGGTAAGCAAAGCTACGCGTGTATGTGTTGTGTATCTTTTTTACAGAGTTACACAATTATTGCACGCATACATTGGTATATCAATAAGTCATCTACTGTAGTTGTGTATGTATTTATTGTACATAGACTGTGTCATATATGTGTACTTTAAATTTCTGAATTGCATGCTGTTCTTAACTGTTGATGTGATTTGTTCGATTGTGTACATATGTGCCAGTGCACCTTATTCAAATGTATATCACTCTTTGATCCTAAAGACTAGTGTGTTTCCATGGTCACACACACCAACCAAGATCACTGGTGCATGTACCAGGTGGTTGGTGTAGAGCTCAAGGTGGCTGTATTTGGTTGGTAGGTGGCTTACCATCATGTTTGCCCTGGGTCTGTTTTCATTGGCTATACTCCCCAGTAATTCTGTAGTCATGGCCACAAACAAGAGCTAATTAAGTTTTATAATTACATGGGCTTCCCCAAATGTAGATGAGATACTCTCTCCCAGTAAAGGCCAAGTAAGGAATGGCCTGGAACTGAAGCTCTAAGATTTGCTTAGAAGGACAAACGTCATGATCCCATGCTTGTAGTTGATTGTGGGAAGTCTGAAGACTTACTACGTAGCTCATTCTTGTAGGGTCCAATTTTCTATAGTTTCTGGTATGAGTGAACTCTGACCTCCCTTGTTGAATTGTTTTTAGATTAGCAGTGTGTGGGTTGGCTGCAAATGACTGACATTCCTGGAGGGTCGTGACTGCTGTACCGTGTCTTCTTGTAGCCCTGGGGCTGTGTTTGAGTCATTGACAAACACCCCTAGCTATTTGTTGGCAGGACAAGAATGTGTTGACACGGAAAATTTAATAGCCTCAGACTGTCCAGTCTAGTTGTACTCGACACCAATGGATTATCTATACACATACACACACACACATACACACACACATACACACACACACACACACACACNACACACACACACACACACACACACACACACACACTCACACACGCACACACACTGATAGCCCGTGAGCCAACCAGTCAGTGGTGCCTCCAACATGAGTCTGCTCACTCCAGTGATGTCCGGAGGAGCCTCTCCCTCTGCCTCTCCCTCTAACTCTAGCTACACCATGGAGCCCGCCTCCCCCCAGCCTCCTCAGGGCTGCCCCAACTCAGTGCTCAGGATCATCATTGAGAACATGATCTACCCCATCACCATCGATGTGCTGCACCAGGTGGGTCTGGGGAGATGGTGGATCAGGGGCAGGGAAAGGAGTCTGTAGCTGGGTAGACTAGTACCAGATACACTGTATGGGGGTCTGGGGGTGTACTGAATTAGTCTATCAGCTATATCCTCCTTTGTCATATTGCATGCGCTGAGAGAGAGAGAGAGAGAGAGAGAGAGAGAGAGAGTGTGAGTCTAGTAAATGTCACATTCTGAATGCAATTGATAAAACGTGAAATTGTAATTTTAGTCAGCGTGCATCATTTTTCAAAAAGACAGTTTACTGGTGTCTTACACCAGGTGTGTGGGTATATTTGGTGATCTGAGTGATAATTATTTTTAGTGACCTCCTACACTAGTAGTGGTAGGCTATTAGTATCAAGAAATGACTTGTACATGTAACTCCCCCATGATGTGTACCTAATGCGTATGGCATTTTGATTGTTGATGGTGAGCTGATTCATGTCAGTATCTTATCTCTGTACATGTGTAGATCTTCTCCAAATACGGTACCATTCTCAGGATTGTTACCTTTGTCAAAAACTGTAAGTACATGTATAATAATGAATACATATGCATGAATAAATATTAAATGTTCAGCTTAATGTATTGTACTTCACACGGCAATACTCTATACAGCTCAGTTCCATGCTCTGATTCAATACCCTGATGCCATTACTTCAACAACAGCCAAAGCAGTAAGTGTATATATTGTGCACCTATTCTTCTGTGTGACAATAGAGTAGGTGTAGCCTTTTGACTAGCTGTACTTCTAATTCTGGGGAGTTATAGCTTGCTAAGGAGAAATTGGCAGGAGTTAAAGTATGTCCATCGGTTTGGTTTGGTGGTCTTGTAGCCTCTGTCACACCTAGCACCCTCAATTCTTTCCTAATTGACTATATGTACACATGTACACATTGTGTGCAGTCATATACTGTAATTCCTTTCACAATTAGTTTGTGAAAGCCTGAAGCTTTTTTCCTAATTTGTGAATCATGATCTCTAAATAATGCCCATTGTGCTGTTGTACGGTATGTATCAGACTTAGATTAGCCTCGTTCCCAGGCTCTCACCTCTGACCTTACACTCACGGTAAGGAAGGAGAGAGCCTGGTCGGAAATATCACGTGAATTTCGTCATTGATGATACGGAGGTAGATGTGACCTTTGACCTCTGCCACGATCGTGCCGTTTTATGAGCGCCTAGCACGAACAGCTCGAAAGTAAGTAATTTTACTGTACTTACCTTGCTTATTTTCATAGTTTAGACAGCTTAAATCAATTTATGAACTGTAGTAGCGCTAGTTCAGAATCGCTGCAGCTTGCAGAGGTCAAAGGACGTGTCTACCCTAGTGTCTATCCCCACGTCATTCACGTGATATTTCCGACCAGGCTCTCTCCTTCCTTACCGTGAGTGTATGGTCAAAGGTGAGAGCCTGGGAACGAGGCTAGACTTAGATTACCATACTGTCAAAGTTAACAGCATGCAAAAATAATATCATATGATATGTCTCTGATAATGTACATTGAGATGAGTTATTGAGTGAGGTGTGTGTGTTCTCTCCTGCTCAGAGTCTTGATGGTCAGAACATCTACAATGGCTGCTGTACCCTGCGAATAGACTTCTCTAAACTTAGTGCACTCACTGTGAAATACAACAACGAAAAGACAAGGTACATCCTGCCCAAATCTAACAGGGAATGAAGCTATGTGAATTGTATTTATTTGACAAGGAATTTACCTAGGTGATATGTACACTGGATTTTGGGTACAAATTTCTATACCATAGATTAACTGACCAATGAGCATGTAATAGCCTCACATGATACAGCTATATGTGTACAGTATATTGTGCACTAGCAACAGTCTAATGGACACAGTGGCATACCATATTCAGTGTGTGTGTAGTCTGTGTGCAGTGCTGATACATCCTGTGTTTCCCATTCCCCCCCCCTCCCTCAGGGACTACACCCGGCCTGACCTGCCAACGGGAGAGGCTGATGTCAACCCTCCAGCTGCTGCGGGAGGAGGCAATGTGCCAGACATCTCAGCTGCTCTGGCCGGTGAGTGGAGCACTCTAAGTTAATGACCCAGTGCTACATGGGCTGTGTAGTATTACGTGTTGAATTCACAATGATTATTTGAATTGCTTTACATGAAAATTGGTCTTATCTTTGCAAACAATTCCATGTATGATCTATACCAATTCATATTTGGTAAGGGGTCACTGGATACCCAGACTACACCTTACAATGAGGGATGCTAATTGATGCGACTCTTACTCTTGAAATACAGATGGCTGTGTATACAAGTAGTGTCCAAAGAAAGTTTGACCATACACTAGAGCCTTTTTAATCTCCAGCTACCATGCACTCCCAGTCTCTGCCATGTGCTCCATAGTACAGTGGCAGTTTCTTGAGTCATTTGACGTTTAGAACAAAGGATCTTACCTGGGAGAGACGAGTGTACGTATTTCAGATGGGTGCATGTGATAGTATGGTGCTAACAGTAGCTATTGAGAATTGCTTCATTCAACACGTTGGTTGATGTTAGGGAGTGTATGCTATGAACCAGGATCAGCTTCATAAGACATTAGCTTCGCCATGTACACTGTACCTCATGGACTAAAATTAATAAAGAAAGACTTTCTTTGTAGATTCAATTTAGAACTTTGTACTCTTTATGTGATTGTGCACACTACAATTGAGTGATGTTTGTTTTCTATCTTCAGGTATCCCGCCAGCTCTCCTTCAAAATCCAGGTAACTAACTCTAACAAGAATTGTACTCTGTATGTCTATGTGTACTGTACGTATGTGTATGAATGAGTATGTGCACAGAATTAATGCATTGTTTTATGACTGGCAGCTCTTGCTAATTTACGTGCTGCTTTGGTTGCATTGGCTTCTAATTCTCCACCCCATTCTATGTCAGGGGGGATCATGATGTCGGGATGTGTGGTTCTCGTCTCCAACCTCAACGAAAAGGTGGGTGGGATAGGAGAACACATGGTGCATGCACATACATGTTGCGGCCGATGTACACTGTGAATGTATGATATGTGATGGGCAGTGTCTCTGTTGTGAAAGCATATCTTAAGAACAAAAAAAGAAGGTTTAACTGAAGAAAAAGAAAACAGAAGTTGATCCCTCTGTCACAGTGCAGTGGTAGTGTGACCTCTGTCCAAGACACTGTGGCTTCATACATTACATGTGTACTGTGTGCTGTCTACTTGTTGTGCATGTAAATGTGCTGATACATGCACAACTGTTTGTGTCACAAAATTGACTTCTTTGTTGTATTTTTCTCTCTCTTTCTCTCTCTCTCTTCCATTCCTCCTCCTGTCTGTCTGTCTCTCTGTGTGTGTACCTGTCTCTCTGTGTCTCCTCCGTGTGTCTCTGGACCTCCTTCCCTTCCTTCTCTCCTCCTAAGATGATTACTCCTCATGCTCTCTTCATTGTCTTTGGTATGTTCCATACCTCTACTAACTCACACCGCATGTTATATGTTATATCTGTGCCTACAAATCTGTAGACTGTTTGACTGGCCTAGTTTTTGGTCTAATTAAACCCACATAAATCGTGATTTACAGAAATCATGGACCCATTATGATAGAATTTAAATTGAAAATGTTTGTAAAAGACTTGTCTTTTACTGTAATTTGTGCCACAAGCATTTAAACTTACAATACACTCTGTGCAATCATGTATTGATGTGTGTTGTTGAATATGTGAGCCAATTTACTGTCCACAATACATTATCAGTCCCACCCAACTGTCCAATGATCTGCAGGTGTCTATGGTGATGTGATACGAGTGAAGATCCTCTACAACAAGAGAGACTCCGCCCTCATCCAGTTCAAGGAGCCACAGCATGCTCAAACAGGTAATGAGAGGGAGAGAAGCTTTACTATTTTGTAGTTGCAATGGCAACCAAAAGACATCAGAAAGAAGCTAGGGAGGTCAATAGGTCTGATGACTTAATTGGAGGGGGAGCAACTTCAATACACTTTTGGTGTCTTAGCTAGTCTATTAAACTAACGTTCAGTCGTTGTCCCTTTTGTCAGGAAAAGGTGTCTACCTCAATAGACTATGTTTTAGCATATGACACTTTCATCTTCTGTATGTGTAGCTGTAGCTGTAGGTGTAGAGATTTTGTGTGTGATTATCATTGTGGATTGTTACATGTACTTTTGCACCTGTAGCCATTGCAAACCTCAATGGTGTTGCCTTATATGGCAAGAAGATCCATGTGACACACTCCAAACATTCTCAAGTCCAGATGCCTCAGGCTGGCAGCAATGTGAGTTGAGTTGTGTGTGTGTGTGTGTGTGTGTGTGTGTGTGTGTGTNTAATGACCCAGTGCTACATGGGCTGTGTAGTATTACGTGTTGAATTCACAATGATTATTTGAATTGCTTTACATGAAAATTGGTCTTATCTTTGCAAACAATTCCATGTATGATCTATACCAATTCATATTTGGTAAGGGGTCACTGGATACCCAGACTACACCTTACAATGAGGGATGCTAATTGATGCGACTCTTACTCTTGAAATACAGATGGCTGTGTATACAAGTAGTGTCCAAAGAAAGTTTGACCATACACTAGAGCCTTTTTAATCTCCAGCTACCATGCACTCCCAGTCTCTGCCATGTGCTCCATAGTACAGTGGCAGTTTCTTGAGTCATTTGACGTTTAGAACAAAGGATCTTACCTGGGAGAGACGAGTGTACGTATTTCAGATGGGTGCATGTGATAGTATGGTGCTAACAGTAGCTATTGAGAATTGCTTCATTCAACACGTTGGTTGATGTTAGGGAGTGTATGCTATGAACCAGGATCAGCTTCATAAGACATTAGCTTCGCCATGTACACTGTACCTCATGGACTAAAATTAATAAAGAAAGACTTTCTTTGTAGATTCAATTTAGAACTTTGTACTCTTTATGTGATTGTGCACACTACAATTGAGTGATGTTTGTTTTCTATCTTCAGGTATCCCGCCAGCTCTCCTTCAAAATCCAGGTAACTAACTCTAACAAGAATTGTACTCTGTATGTCTATGTGTACTGTACGTATGTGTATGAATGAGTATGTGCACAGAATTAATGCATTGTTTTATGACTGGCAGCTCTTGCTAATTTACGTGCTGCTTTGGTTGCATTGGCTTCTAATTCTCCACCCCATTCTATGTCAGGGGGGATCATGATGTCGGGATGTGTGGTTCTCGTCTCCAACCTCAACGAAAAGGTGGGTGGGATAGGAGAACACATGGTGCATGCACATACATGTTGCGGCCGATGTACACTGTGAATGTATGATATGTGATGGGCAGTGTCTCTGTTGTGAAAGCATATCTTAAGAACAAAAAAAGAAGGTTTAACTGAAGAAAAAGAAAACAGAAGTTGATCCCTCTGTCACAGTGCAGTGGTAGTGTGACCTCTGTCCAAGACACTGTGGCTTCATACATTACATGTGTACTGTGTGCTGTCTACTTGTTGTGCATGTAAATGTGCTGATACATGCACAACTGTTTGTGTCACAAAATTGACTTCTTTGTTGTATTTTTCTCTCTCTTTCTCTCTCTCTCTTCCATTCCTCCTCCTGTCTGTCTGTCTCTCTGTGTGTGTACCTGTCTCTCTGTGTCTCCTCCGTGTGTCTCTGGACCTCCTTCCCTTCCTTCTCTCCTCCTAAGATGATTACTCCTCATGCTCTCTTCATTCTCTTTGGTATGTTCCATACCTCTACTAACTCACACCGCATGTTATATGTTATATCTGTGCCTACAAATCTGTAGACTGTTTGACTGGCCTAGTTTTTGGTCTAATTAAACCCACATAAATCGTGATTTACAGAAATCATGGACCCATTATGATAGAATTTAAATTGAAAATGTTTGTAAAAGACTTGTCTTTTACTGTAATTTGTGCCACAAGCATTTAAACTTACAATACACTCTGTGCAATCATGTATTGATGTGTGTTGTTGAATATGTGAGCCAATTTACTGTCCACAATACATTATCAGTCCCACCCAACTGTCCAATGATCTGCAGGTGTCTATGGTGATGTGATACGAGTGAAGATCCTCTACAACAAGAGAGACTCCGCCCTCATCCAGTTCAAGGAGCCACAGCATGCTCAAACAGGTAATGAGAGGGAGAGAAGCTTTACTATTTTGTAGTTGCAATGGCAACCAAAAGACATCAGAAAGAAGCTAGGGAGGTCAATAGGTCTGATGACTTAATTGGAGGGGGAGCAACTTCAATACACTTTTGGTGTCTTAGCTAGTCTATTAAACTAACGTTCAGTCGTTGTCCCTTTTGTCAGGAAAAGGTGTCTACCTCAATAGACTATGTTTTAGCATATGACACTTTCATCTTCTGTATGTGTAGCTGTAGCTGTAGGTGTAGAGATTTTGTGTGTGATTATCATTGTGGATTGTTACATGTACTTTTGCACCTGTAGCCATTGCAAACCTCAATGGTGTTGCCTTATATGGCAAGAAGATCCATGTGACACACTCCAAACATTCTCAAGTCCAGATGCCTCAGGCTGGCAGCAATGTGAGTTGAGTTGTGTGTGTGTGTGTGTGTGTGTGCGTGCGTGCGTGCGTGCGTGCGTGCGTGCATGCGTGCGTGCGTGCGTGTGTGTGTGTGCGTGCGTGCGTGCGTGCGTGTGTGCATGTGTGTGCAATGCCCATGAATACTTATGCCTTCCATTATACGTTCTCAATGTATTTCACACAGGAGGATGCTCTTACTGAAGACTACACAAACTCACCTCTGCATAGATTCAAGGTACTATCATGTATTCTAGCTGTTTACAAGCAGCTGGTAGGCATATCTGTCTTGAAGTGTACAGCATAGCTGCCAAAATAATTATGTTGCACGAAAGAATATACCATTTTATTAACTATTATCCCCCAATTTCTATAATACCCACATAGAAACCAGGCTCTAAGAACTATCAGAATATCTTTCCTCCTAGTGCTACTCTTCACCTTTCCAACATACCGTGAGTTCTGCACTACATTATATTACATTATAGTAGATGACTACAGTTTCATCAACTATGGGATATCTCCACTCCTTCCAGTGAATGCATAGATGAAGACTACATCAAGACTCTGTTTGGATCAACTGGTGGAGTGGTCCAGAATTTCCGTTTCTTCCAGTGAGTCTCACTATATACTGATCGCATTGCATTTAATAAGTGGGTATATGTGCCATGCCATGTATAATACCGGCTGTACACTATTAATGTGACTTTATAGTAGCATACAATGGCACCATTTTACTGTCTGGATGTTTGTCATTAATATTATGTGCTCTGTACTTTATTCCCCCCCCCCTCAGAAATGATCATAGAATGGCCCTCATTCAAATGGCCTCAACAGAGGAAGCTGTTTCTGCACTCATTGTAAGCTGTAGCCGCTAACTCTAAATAAAGACCATCATGTTGTACTTTTTTATGTACAACACACCATTAACTGACCACCATACCTGAAGCTACTTTACAAGTTGTTCTCTTTCATTCTCCCCCCACAACTGTACAGGCCATGCACAACTACAAGATCAGCGAAACAAATCATCTTCGTGTATCATTTTCCAAAAATCCCATTTCTTGACTAACTCAATTGCCTTCCAGGCACAGCAGCTAGCTAGGTCTTCTAGAAATTTTATTTACAGAAATCAAAGATGTTGTTTTGTGTTTCTAACTACAGTATCGTGTAACTTAGGAAATAAAGGCAAACCTTATTTCGTGTTTTCTCTGTTTTTACCATTATTTTTCGGACTTTCTCTTTTGAAATGTTCAGCTAGCTACTATAGTCTATTGTTCTCTGTGTCTATTAGCTAATTTCTTGCCCTTTATAGACTTTTCCCTTTGGTTGCTATTGGCTACATGTTTACTGTATTCTACTTAGATATTGTGCATAATATTGTGTAGTGCACTTTTTCATGGCTTTTGGTATCTACACAAACTTACACTCCAAATGTTATTTATAATGAGTGCTTTGTACATAATATTTAGGTGTTGTGTATAAATGTGTCAATTTTGTCACGGAATCATGTCAATATCATAATTATTATTATTATCATTATTAGTGTGAGGACTGAGAGCTGTAGAATATGAAAATATTAACCATAAATTTCTTGCTAGCAGATCAGCTATAGTAGATTGAATTACTTTAGTCACGTGCAGTTTGCATGTACGATCAATGATCGATATAATGACAGCTAGGATATAATGTTAGGCTAAATTTGTTATGCTAACATTATGTACTATGTACTGCTATAATTATAGTAAACGTACATTTTAATTATAGATAATTTGGTAGTCAACCAACTTGTAATTAAATAATTTGACCTAGCAGCATGTTTCTGCCACGTGCTATTGTCACCAATGTAACTTCAATAGCTTCCCAGATCATTAGCTGCAGATGTTCGACATGATCAGGTGAAGTGAGTAACAATTATCATGACTGGCAACAACCTTTAACCGAATTATCCATGCATGCAAGCATTCTATCAGTGTGTGTGGACTGGTTGTGGACAATGATATCTGTTTCAGTTTACAAAAGCAAGCATAAAACATACATGGCCTATAGGGAACCCAGCACCAAACAAAAACTTGACAGTATCAAAATTACTATAGCTATTGTGCTAGGTCATAACAATTATTTCGAAGAACTCGAATATAAAAACCTTCAAAACAATGCCTATACATGCAAGCTTTAGGAAATTCTGCTTCAGCACTGAAATTTTCAGCACACAAACAGCTACATTGATTCATATTCTTAATTGAGAAGGAGCTCAAGATCTTCCATGGAGATGCTGAAGGTGGCTACACTGCTGGTGGTAGTCACCTCCGCCCTCTATATCCAATCAGCCAGCAGTCATGGCTACACCAACGAGGTGATGGAGCAAGAGATCGATGAGGACAACTTTGAAGCAGAAGCCGAGATTGAGGCTCTGGAAGAAGAAATGGCCAATGTGATGAGAGTATTGGAGAATGAATTAGCATACATCAATGATAATCGAAAACCTAAATATTCTAAAACTAAACGCAAAACTCTTCAAAGGGCTAATCAGGTGAGAAAACAGCCAAAGAAATCTGAACCTATAAATAAGCCAGCTCCAGTTACACTTACTACTCGAGGTCCTGCTCCCAAAAAGAACTTTTGGACAAATCCTATTCGTAAGAAACAAATAGAGGAAAAGAAAAAACTTCTAGCAGCAAAGAAAAAACAGCAACAAGTCCCAAAATTATATTCATGCATCAAAAATGGCATGAATGATCCTGAAATATACAACGATAATAACCGTACGTGAGTTACAAACTCGAAATTATGAACTTAAATCATATATTAGGCATACAATGACAGGATTGTATGACTTTATTCATTGTCTCTTTATTTCAGTAAGGAAAGTGGCTGAAAAGTTCATGGTAGAAAACCCTGAATCAAAGCTGAACGATGCCACATGTGGAGAGGGTATTACCTTGCACAAATTGATGAAGATGATTGACTCGATGCGTGATGCTCCTCCCGACAAGCACATCTTTCACTTTTTAGCTGGCACAGCATCCTACGCATATCTTCCTAAACAGGGAGATTGTGATGGGAAAACGTACAAAAGTAATGAAGGCTGTCCTAAGTGTAACCCTAATGGAATAAATTACAACAAGCGAAATCAAAAGGACTCGGAGATTCAGCTAATCAAAGAGTGTACTACGGCCACTAGCTACTGGTCTGCCTGGACACCGTGCTGGTACTGCCAGTGGAGCCTGATGGACTGGAAGCCAACAGACAGGTCTGTTACCATATGGTTTGCCAGTTTCTATGAAGATACTACAAGTCCTCCTAATAAAATCAAGACCACAATGGAGCCCTGTCTTCAAAAAATGCACAACGAGGGATTCAAACTCAAACCATGGGATTGGGACCAGTTCATAAAGGATGCTCAACTGACAAATGACTGTAAGGATGTAGTTAATCTGGTCAAACACTGCCGTGAGATCAATACGTCATTGAGTGCAGTGACAGATGTGATCAACAAGGCTAAAGGAAATAAGTATACAGGTCAGTGCAATCGGCCTCCAGATATGAGTTCCCCAACTGCTAACACACAGTTTGCTAGGTGGATTCGCCGAATGATGCAGCGCTACAATTGATCACGCATGAGCCTTGATGCCTTATTTAATTATTGGAAGCTCATTAATTAGCTGATAGATTATTGTGCTGCAACTTACTGTGTATACAATGTCATATTGAACTATTATAATAATTGAAGTAACAGAGATGGATATCTATTAATCATGGATAAACAACACAAACTATAATTATGAACAGTAGTTATCACTAATAGATCTTAATTCATTATAATAATTATTGCAATAATTATCATACTATTAGGGTAGTACTACTCAGTGCCCAAATTGGCTAACTGATATATACCCTAAGTATTGGTAAAGAAGTATTGTAAAAAAATAATGTCACTAGCTATAATACCTATAGAGCCACCAATGCCAGTTAATTGGATATTCAATAGACACAATCATACACAATAATAATTATTACTAAGTAAAGATAATAAAGATACTAGTACATTACATACTGACACCAATGTTGGATGAATGGACATCATATATTATTATCATGATATGAACATAATTATATTATAGTGCGAGATGCTCAGACAATGCAAGGCGAGTTGACTCTCTTCTAGCCTCGTCTAGGCCTCCATGGAGACGAACTCTGTTCATATCATAATAATTATCTTATATAATGCCTATTCATCCCACACTGACATTGAGACAAACCCTCTTCCTACATCACGGTACATCCATAGTCAAATCATCACTTCATATGCATGCTGATCGAAGCAGTTAATTGATCATGAACCTGGAGAATCAACTCAAGTATAGCAGAAGCGTCAGACTATAGCAATGAGGTAAATCCAACCAGTGAAACACACCAACCTGATGAGGACCAAGACACTGTGGAAAGAGGAAGCTGAGAAGAATGAGAGAATTTGCATGGATGATTATAATATCAGAGGATGTGTAATGAAGATCAAACTCATCATCAAAGTATATAGTACGCAAAGCACTGATCCAAACCAGGCTTGAACACTTTATAATCAGGAAAGAGCTCCCTGATGTCATGCATACATGTACATGTCTTGATGGTGATTCTGAAATGTCAGACTCATATGCATTCCAGTGTAATCATTCAAACATTATACAAATTGTTGGTGTTACATACATGATCATAACTTGATGTTGAATACCATTTGGTTCAAACCGTGTATTGCAAGAAGCCATTCACTCATGTCACTTACCACTACATCACTAAGAACATCACATCGCAACCACATGTACACTACCTAGTCTAGTCCTAGACCCAGGCTATAATTATGCTACCTAACTCTTAATCACTGGATATTAAAATTGGGTCTATCTATTATCATGCAATTAATTAAGAACAGAGTACAGTCAATGTAATTGTTAACACTCTGTTCAGTGGTAGAGATGGTGTAACCAATGTAACTCAGATTCAGCTAAATTACAATGTAATTAACTACAAAGAACGGTTTGAGTGGATTCCACAAAATTTTTAACGGTGATTCATGACTTTTTTTACACAAGTTGTTGCTGTGGATTGCCCAATGATGCTTCTTTGTTCTGCTTCGTGTTTCCTAACAAACTCTTCAGCCAAACCCAAATCGATCTGCTCCTTCCACCACACTAGCCCAGCCTCCAGCTCTTCTTTGGTTGCTAGTGACCACATGCTATCTGATTTACGATAGCATTCATCAAATGGACCTTGAATGTTAAGTTACTTGTCCAAAAAATGATCCATGATGATCTCAATTTTAATGTCGTTCCAACCGGCCATAGCAAGTTGACGTTTGAACAGTGGAATGCCTGGCACTTTTGAAGCACAGATGCTTGATGCTTGTGGTATCAAAGCACTGTACCAACATCCACACATTAATTGCTTTGGAGTGTAAGATGACAGCCAAAACACCCCACCCGGTTTAAGGGTCCTATAAATGTTTGCTAATGCCTTGTTTTGCATATCCATTGAGAGGTGGTGTAGAACTTGAGTCATGATGACCACATCGTAGGCTTCAGTTTCGAAACATTTCTCATCAGCAGCGCTTCCCTGAGTGATGGTAACTCGATTATCATCTTTATGCTTGTTTGTAGCTGCTGCCAGCATCCCTTCATTGAACTCCAGTCCATAGCAGGAGCCCACCTTGTCTTTGAGAGCATTGATGTAGTTACCAGTGCCACATCCAACATCAAGGAGCTTGAGAGAGCTTTTCTCTTTGCCTAGGTTTTGAGATGCTATTTCAAGAGCCCTTTCCAAGGACTCTAGGCCAACAGGTTTTCGTTTTTGATCGTAAGTTTCAGACACTGTAGAATAATCTTCATACTCGCTGACTTTGAACCAGTGGAAGCCATCGATCTCGGGATTGGAAACCGCTCACGTGAGCAGTATAGTCCTGTACTTTAGGTCGTCGGGCCGGCAGGCCGGAGCGCCTTTTTGGTCGCCAAAAAAGGCAGCTGCCAGCTAGTACAACCCACACTAAACGCTTGAAAAGCGAAAACTAGGAAGCTTATACAAGTAAGTCCAGGCATAAAACATGTATACAAAGAATACTTGCATGCAACAAAAACATTTTTTTATAGCAAAATTTCTTAGATTTAGTACAAAAGTAAGTTGAACAGNAGGATTGGTCTGTAGCATTTTGGTTTTGTACATGTACCCAAAGAATTGATCCCTTTCAATTCGGATAAGAGTGTCTAGAAGGTAGTCAACCCTCCTATTGAGCTTTCCATTCAGATACATGGTCTTCAGCTTATTGTGAAAACTGTAGAGAATGTTGGGTACTCTTAAGTGCCAATACGATGTAGAATGTGTTTGGTAGAGTAAATATGTATATGTGTACATACACACACACACCTTTCCAAGAACATGTTTGTATCTGTGTCTGAATGGTTGAAATGTCGGTAGCTCTTTGCCCATTTCTCTGTGTGTGTGTGTGTGTGTGTGGCACGCATACTAATGTTGTGCACATGAATTGTTATGTGGGTGTCTACCTGGACGGGAAGCATAGTATTCCTTAAAATAGGTGACAAATTGTGGCTCTTTGGACTGCCAATATAGCTTTGAAGTTTTTCAAGAAGGTCCGTGAATACTTCTAATGATGTTTCTTGGAGGAGAACTCCAAGTGATTGATACATTTGGACTTTGTTTTCATCCTTCACACCATGTAGGTGGTTCTTCCATGACCTGTACAATGGGCGAGGATTTGTATGTATACATATTATCATAGTGATAATAATACAAAATTAGGCCAGTAACTCACCGGTCAACATGCCAATGGCAAAGCAAATGCCTCAGTTCATTTCCATAGACACTGATTGCAGCATTCCAGCCAGTATTATCTATTTTAATGTCCATGTACATAATCAGAAAAGATTATAATTTTAGTGACTGGAATTTACTACTTAATTTTCAATATACCGTCATCTGTCATCAACACACTGACCACAGTACTGGGAGACCTATCTCTGAGAGATAGCAGAAATTGTTCCATAACCTCTGTGTTTTCCCTGTCCGAGATACACCATGCAATAGGCTGGCCTGTTAGCCAAGTGTATGTGATTGCATAAGAGAAGGGACACAAGCATACGTGTAAATGTTCTTTGTAGTGGCACCCAAAGTATTGGGCACGGTTACTGCTACACGCTAATATTAGAGTGGCTCTATAATTGGAAAAAATGCGGTAATTAGAAATTGCAGACTGGCTTATAGGAAGATTTTTGAAGGTTGCAAGCATGATATTCAAACTCAGCACCCTTGCTTTAGTTAGAGATCACTTTATTTTTTCTTTTTGGGCTCTCAGCAAGGGATAATGCAAGCGTGGTAAAAAGTTAATTAACATTCCATTGAACATTCCATAGTCCAGTAGCGGGAGAACAAAGGCTCTGCAGAAGATAAAAAGAAATATATCCCCCTAAATCAATAGTACTCAGTTCAGAAAAAGCTTCGGAATACTTCAATAACCATTGCTTCTGGAGATATAAGAAAACCAATCAGTGACCTCATTAGACAAAGGTCAAGTGTGTCCTACCTCCTCTGGAAAAAAAACCATGCATGTCAAGCTCGATTGATCATGTTGATGTGCACAGGAATCTGCAGCATAGCTGAAAAGAATGGATTGCTAATAGGGTAAGTAAAGAATTCTGTTCTACTGCTAATTTAAGCTTACTAACATTTTCCAAGGCCATCTGGCACAATAATGCCACGAAATATCAAGTTTAGCTTGAGTCTGAGCCTCAGTGGTCTGTAGATACTGGTTTGTTTTTCTGTGGCCTACTTCACACACAGATCAGGCCTTAGGGTGCTCAGTGTCTATGTCTGAAGATATTTTTATACTGCATAAAATTTGAAAGGAAGAGAAGAGCTTGGGCCACTGCCTGAATATTCTATCACTAGGCAGCAGGGTGCATTAATTGTATATGTCTCTTTTAATCTGTGCACGTGTGCACATGTGTGTGTGTGTGTGTGTGTGTGCGTATGTGTGTGTGTGTGCGTGTGTGTGTGTGTGTGTGTGTGTGTGTGCGTGTGTGTGTGTGTGTGNCAAATTGGCTAACTGATATATACCCTAAGTATTGGTAAAGAAGTATTGTAAAAAAATAATGTCACTAGCTATAATACCTATAGAGCCACCAATGCCAGTTAATTGGATATTCAATAGACACAATCATACACAATAATAATTATTACTAAGTAAAGATAATAAAGATACTAGTACATTACATACTGACACCAATGTTGGATGAATGGACATCATATATTATTATCATGATATGAACATAATTATATTATAGTGCGAGATGCTCAGACAATGCAAGGCGAGTTGACTCTCTTCTAGCCTCGTCTAGGCCTCCATGGAGACGAACTCTGTTCATATCATAATAATTATCTTATATAATGCCTATTCATCCCACACTGACATTGAGACAAACCCTCTTCCTACATCACGGTACATCCATAGTCAAATCATCACTTCATATGCATGCTGATCGAAGCAGTTAATTGATCATGAACCTGGAGAATCAACTCAAGTATAGCAGAAGCGTCAGACTATAGCAATGAGGTAAATCCAACCAGTGAAACACACCAACCTGATGAGGACCAAGACACTGTGGAAAGAGGAAGCTGAGAAGAATGAGAGAATTTGCATGGATGATTATAATATCAGAGGATGTGTAATGAAGATCAAACTCATCATCAAAGTATATAGTACGCAAAGCACTGATCCAAACCAGGCTTGAACACTTTATAATCAGGAAAGAGCTCCCTGATGTCATGCATACATGTACATGTCTTGATGGTGATTCTGAAATGTCAGACTCATATGCATTCCAGTGTAATCATTCAAACATTATACAAATTGTTGGTGTTACATACATGATCATAACTTGATGTTGAATACCATTTGGTTCAAACCGTGTATTGCAAGAAGCCATTCACTCATGTCACTTACCACTACATCACTAAGAACATCACATCGCAACCACATGTACACTACCTAGTCTAGTCCTAGACCCAGGCTATAATTATGCTACCTAACTCTTAATCACTGGATATTAAAATTGGGTCTATCTATTATCATGCAATTAATTAAGAACAGAGTACAGTCAATGTAATTGTTAACACTCTGTTCAGTGGTAGAGATGGTGTAACCAATGTAACTCAGATTCAGCTAAATTACAATGTAATTAACTACAAAGAACGGTTTGAGTGGATTCCACAAAATTTTTAACGGTGATTCATGACTTTTTTTACACAAGTTGTTGCTGTGGATTGCCCAATGATGCTTCTTTGTTCTGCTTCGTGTTTCCTAACAAACTCTTCAGCCAAACCCAAATCGATCTGCTCCTTCCACCACACTAGCCCAGCCTCCAGCTCTTCTTTGGTTGCTAGTGACCACATGCTATCTGATTTACGATAGCATTCATCAAATGGACCTTGAATGTTAAGTTACTTGTCCAAAAAATGATCCATGATGATCTCAATTTTAATGTCGTTCCAACCGGCCATAGCAAGTTGACGTTTGAACAGTGGAATGCCTGGCACTTTTGAAGCACAGATGCTTGATGCTTGTGGTATCAAAGCACTGTACCAACATCCACACATTAATTGCTTTGGAGTGTAAGATGACAGCCAAAACACCCCACCCGGTTTAAGGGTCCTATAAATGTTTGCTAATGCCTTGTTTTGCATATCCATTGAGAGGTGGTGTAGAACTTGAGTCATGATGACCACATCGTAGGCTTCAGTTTCGAAACATTTCTCATCAGCAGCGCTTCCCTGAGTGATGGTAACTCGATTATCATCTTTATGCTTGTTTGTAGCTGCTGCCAGCATCCCTTCATTGAACTCCAGTCCATAGCAGGAGCCCACCTTGTCTTTGAGAGCATTGATGTAGTTACCAGTGCCACATCCAACATCAAGGAGCTTGAGAGAGCTTTTCTCTTTGCCTAGGTTTTGAGATGCTATTTCAAGAGCCCTTTCCAAGGACTCTAGGCCAACAGGTTTTCGTTTTTGATCGTAAGTTTCAGACACTGTAGAATAATCTTCATACTCGCTGACTTTGAACCAGTGGAAGCCATCGATCTCGGGATTGGAAACCGCTCACGTGAGCAGTATAGTCCTGTACTTTAGGTCGTCGGGCCGGCAGGCCGGAGCGCCTTTTTGGTCGCCAAAAAAGGCAGCTGCCAGCTAGTACAACCCACACTAAACGCTTGAAAAGCGAAAACTAGGAAGCTTATACAAGTAAGTCCAGGCATAAAACATGTATACAAAGAATACTTGCATGCAACAAAAACATTTTTTTATAGCAAAATTTCTTAGATTTAGTACAAAAGTAAGTTGAACAGCAACATTCAACAAACTAGCTGATTTTGCAGAGTTTTCAGGACTGTAACCTTGAGCACAGTGAATAGATTCTGGTTTTCTGGCCTGATAATGTTTCTTTATATACTGAGTCATTTGAATAGGTCCTGTATGTTGGAAGAAAACATTCATTTAGCACAAAAAATTAGATAGACAGTACAAAAAATAATACATTGGGTGCCTTGATATTCGGGACTGGAATTTCAACACTAGTGGATTGGACCCAACTTTAGCACCACATAAAGATAGTTTGTAAGTGCTAATAACAGAGTAGGGTTATTAAAAGCAGAGCACACAAACCTATCTTGAAAAAATTGAGTGCAAAAATCAATAAATTTTCACCTTAGCAACCATAAGCAGTAGGAAAAGGCACAGAGAAGACAACAGCAGGCAACAGACAAACTAGAAATCCTAACAGAGTTTCCTACCAACTTGTTTTAGCTTTGCAGTCTTATAACAGCTAGTCAAACCATTACTACCCCAGCATTGATATGGATATACCTCAATATTAAAATGTCTGAAGTTACATGAATATTGATGTACAACTTCTCTTGAAAACAAACATCTAAGGAACAGTCTCACGGCTCTCACATGATTCCCTACAATAATTTGGGGGGAAGGGGGGGGGGTTGCATAAAATCCTTACCAGCTTAGTAGAGAAGTGCCTTGTCTTTGTAAAAAAGACTCTTGATTATGAGCTTGATCACACTCTGAAATACTTCTCAACTCAATTAGGTCCTGCCATCTTCTTCTCAGTCAGCTGATTTATTCCCAGATCATCATTCTTTCAATACTTTTTCTTGCGCTGTAGCTACTTCAAGGGGTGGTCACGACCATACCCGCTGTACTAACACCCGCGACCGGGATCAAAATTTGATCCGTCCAATTTTTAGGCCTTGACCCTTGATTTCACTACTTTGGAAGGCCTTGATCGTGATAAATTTGAACTTTGACCCACAAAAACGTGCTATTTGCAGCTAATGGCCTTTGACCGTTGATCGAAAGCAAGCAGTAGAGCTTTCTTGACCCTTGATGGGCCAATTTTTGTTGCTTTGACCCCTTGATCGCATCTTGATCCCGGTCGCGGGTGTTAGTACAGCGGGTATGGTCGNTTATGGCGTGAAATCAAATTCTCCTACTGTAGTCAAGATGCTTTTAGACAGAGGAGCAGATGCTACACGAAAAACTAGAGATGACAAAAACATAATCCAGTATGCATATGAATGTCAGAAGGAACCAGACCAGCTCATTATTATGATGCTGAAAAAAGCACTGGGGATGCCTTCAGCCAATGAACTTGATAAACCCATGCTGGAAGTAGTATTTAGTCTCTTGGTCCCCATTGCTAGCAACTGGAAATCAATTGGCGTTTTCCTTGGAAAATCAGACAGAGTCTTAATTAACATCAAGGATAACAATGATACTGTGGAAAGCTGCCTTTATGAGATGCTCAAACAATGGTTGTCACAAGTTGACCCTCTTCCTACATGGTCATCACTGGCTGAAGCAGTTGAACCAATCAACTCAACTATAGCAGAAGAAATTCGTCAGAAGTACTACAATCAGGTATGTAAATCAGATGTGTACACCCCTAGCAACAAACATTTCTTGCTATGGGAATACTTGGCCAAAAGAAGGTGTGAGGTTCTGTGTGATTTACACCATAGCTTTTTATCCCAGATGTAATTGGTACTTCAAAGGAAATTTCAAAGTGATAAATTTGTTATTTTCAAGTGATAAATATGTTATTGCCATGACAGTAGTAAAGAAGAATAATACACAGCTATATACACATGATACTATAAATTACATCTGGGATAACTATTACTTGTCAGACACTTGTATAAACCATTGCTAGTGTTCAAACAAGTGACCCTTGGTACCATGTGTAGCAATTAATAGCGTCTTACCCATATAGGCTCTCTCCTTTGACCTTACACTAAAACTAAACCCACAGTCCTTGGGCTAAGAGGTTAGAATAAGCAATTGTATTCTCGTATATTTGTTATGTTCAGTTTTCGTTTAACCCTTTCTTATCTCAGTAGTGTCAAGTAGAGGGCTGAATGTCTGGTTGGCTACAGAGTACAATTAAGTAAGAGAGTCTAGTGGTGGCATTACTTGGGCCTTAGCCAATTCTCTCTTGCAAATTTCTACCCTTGTCTGACAATGCATGTAAATGTCCGGGAATAGCTTGACCAAGGGTCACAATAATATTGCATGTGAATCTACATTTGTAGTATGAAGCCTTATGACATCAAAGGAAAAACTATTACTTTAAATCCCATACTATGTACAGAGTAAACGCTACTAGACCGCAACATCCTGTGGTTGGAAAATAGACCACGGCTAGGGATAATAGAGCACGGCTGGGCATAATAGAGCACGGCTAGTGATAATAGAGCACGGCTATAGGGATAATAGAGCACAGTTGCAGCAAATACAGTTTGTTTTAGAGTTAGAAAGCAAATTAAGACTGATACAAGTTCACCTGTCTTTCAATGGAACCACTCCTTTTGCCGCCGCTTCATTGGCCTCTTTCTCTGAACCTGGAGCAGCAAACTTAGATGTCAGGCTACTCTTGGCAATGCGCTGACTTGAGCCTCTTCTTTGGAGGGCTATCTAGCTCCAAAACTTTGCTTCAAAAACACAGAACTGTACTCAAATTGCTCAGCCATTCTAGTCAACGAAGAACTGTTAGACTTTTTCATACTACAAACCAGTTAATGCACCGTAAACGCTCGTACTCTACGTAAATTATTGGGTTCGGGAAAGTTCTCGAATGGCTCATGTAGCACGAGGTGAAGCCTCGTGCTACATGACCTTCTTGAACTTCCCCTCACCGAATAATTTACATGGAGTACTCGCGACGGTGCATTAACTAATACGTGTAGGACTCCTTATTTTCAAAGGAAATTCAAATAGAGGAAATAATCAATGTCTGGACAGTTTTTTTTACTGCACCAATGTACTCCAAGTTCGCCAGTGTTGGGGATATTGATATAGTACTGGTGCATACTTCAGACATGTATACCTCTCACACGTACATAGTTGCCAACCTCCAACTCAATGCTAGCGGGACATTAAAACCGTGCTGCGTGAATATGGTAAACACCACACCTCTTTTACGTGGTGACATGCCCCTTTATCATGCAATAGTTCAAAGTGCAAAATGCTTCTTAGCGTAGCGATTGCGAACTAGCGCTTCAGAAAGCTCAATATTCGGCTTTTAAAATTGATTTTAGACATTATTTGTCACCATAGAGTTGCTGAAAGCTAAATTTTAAGGTAAAAGGCTGCATTTTTCAAGAAAAGCGGGACACTTAACTGCTTTTGGAGCAAGTCGGGACACGGCAGGACGGAGGTAAAAAAAGCAGGACTGTCCCGCCAGAATCGGGACAGTTGGCAACTATGCACCTACCCCACAAGCCTATAGTAGGGAACAAGACTACTTGCGTATGACACAAAATCTCACTACAGCTGTGCATCCTGCTGAGCTAGCTTTTTATTGCACGTGATCTTTTCAATACTTATGCCCATATTATGGTCAATGACATGTGTTTCGGAACTTCAGCTAATCTTGCACATATAATGCCAAAAATCCAGAAATTAGTGCGTGTTAAATTATTCACATTTTATTTTTCCGCATTATCTATTTTTCGCAGTGTAATGAAAGAATATACGTAGGAACAGGTCGTTTGTTTGTATTTTTTGCGGTAACCTCAAACCACAAATGACAGCGAAATTTTCCGCATTTACGGTATATACCGTGCTTTATGTGTACATGCATGGTCCACCGGTGTGGGCAACTCTCGCATGTGGAGGCAAAAAAGAAATACAGAATGTGATACAGTAGAACTTTGATTATTTGAACTCTTGATTATGTTGCAGACAGAGCTGAAGACCAAATTTTGGTTAATTAGAACTAATCCAAACAGAGTCCACCCTCTTTTCTAGTTTGAGGCTTAATCGTGCATGCAGTCACTATTACCGTAAGGTTACTATTAATTGCGGCAACTAATTTTAGCGATTTTAGCAAGAAGCTTGAAAATCGCTAAATTAAGTATGCGCAATATTTTATACCGTAATTGAATTTCACTTAATTAGAACAATAATATTAAAAATCGCTAAAATTAATATCCGCCAAAAGTGCATATATGCCAAACCGCTAAAATTAGTTGCCGCAATTAATAGTAACCTTAAGTTATTCAAGTTTGATCGAAGAAAAATACGCTCTACTCATGATGCTATATAAAGAGCTAGTAAAACTATTGTAGCTACTGCTAGAGCAGCAAAAACAAGGATTAATTTATCGCTTTAGTTATCCGAACATTCGGTTTTCCAAACACTTAAAATTAACCTGAGAGTGTGTTTCGAGGTGTTCGGATAGGTACTATAGTTGCATGACCCTTAAGTGAGGGGTATATGATGCACCTCCTCTGTGTATTATTATTATTGGCTATATAGCTACCAATATGAACAGCCTCAAGGACTAGGGATGATCTGAATCAGAGGAGGTACGACAGCCCCGTGTCATGCTGAGCTGGCATTTTTAGTTCACATGTACTTTTTGCTCACAATTTGCACGTGACACTAGGAGCTTAAGTACTGAAATGATCACGTGTGGTAAAAATGCCAGCTCAGCATGACAAGGGGCTGTCGTACCTCCTCTGAATCTGAATACATTAAGGTTAGGAGTCAAAGTGTGGATATGAATAATTCATGAACAATGTTGAGCTACATTTAGAACATAGATGCCTATATCTATAACACCAGAACTGGAATGTGGGACTCTAATATTCAATTTGGTGTCATTGTGCAAGCATTATGTCAATGTTTTGTTATATAGATGCAGGTTGATACACTTGCAGAGGAGCCTGTGTACTTGGAAGACGAAATAAAAGAAATCATTCGAACTCACAAGCCTAAACCGAATAAAAGTGTGAATATCAAACCTCTAGTAAAAGCAGTTCAACTGATTCTCCTCACTTGTAATGAGAAAGAAAAGTGGGCTGTTTATGAAAAACTGAAACCACCGATTGCTACATTGATTAGTGGTGAAGGTGAAACCCTACATAGAGCTCTCCTTCTACCTGAGAGTAACACTGTGATTGGATGTTTTGGTGGATACACAGTTGCAGTTTTGACAACAGAACAACGCAAGAAATCAGAACATAAGCTCAAATTGGCTTTGGATTTCTTTCCTAATGCAGTAGCCATTATTGCTGTTGGAGTCGGATATGGAAAGGACCGAGACTCTATCAAGTTTGCTGATGTAATGGTTTCAGATCATATTGAAGATGCCTCCCAAGTCTCTGTGTTGCAGAATGATGCCAGTGAGCAAATACGAGTTGAGCAGAGAGGCCCACGTACTGCAATACAAAACGAACTCCTCAGATATTTCAGAAAGACTGAGGAGTGGGAAACTGAAAATGATTTTAAGGTATCGAGAGAAGGACGAACTGCTATTGCCAAAGTAGGTACTATTGTGAGCAGTGAAGCATTAATGAGATCAGAAACTTTGAGAAACCAATACATGGGTCTTGCAGCTCGAACCATTGGAGGAGAAATGGAAGGTTGTGTACTGCTGAACATGGTTAAATGGATGCAAACGCAAGGCCGGTCTCTCAGTGTGATCGTGATCAAAGGAGTTGCCGACTATGGAGACAACCAAAAGGACAAACGATGGCAGTTCACTGCAGCCAAAGCAGCTACTGATTTCGTTCATTACTGCCTTGAAGAGACTGGAGGGTTTGGAGCATTTGTTCCTGGTACTAATGAGCAAGGCAAAGGTTGGTCAACTTATATATTATTATACTGTAATTTGGGATAAGTTTAGTCATCACCAAGTCGGTTGTGTGACTTAAATTTTGCAAAGTAGTGGGTGAGGGTGTGTAACGTAGTGGTACTGTCAAGAAAATTTTGGTCCACCAAAAATTTTTGGCTGAAGGACCAAAACTCCCAGTGAAAATAGTCCGGGGCCCCCTCTAAAAATTTGAGCCCGGGCAGTTTTTAGCATGCAGCCAGTGATAAATGAAAACAAATTATATGCAGTTTATAATCAATGATGCATGCTCACTATCGGAGTTACCTGTCGTGCATAACTACCCGGGCAAAAATTGTCCCGTTATAACACGTTTCTAATGCGTTAGTATTGTGTTTATAACGCGTGATTGATTTTTAACGCTCTCATTTTAAATGACGACCCTTACCCTCTATATTCATTTGGAGGGTAATTGTCGTCATTTAAAATGAGAGCGTTAAAAATCAATCACACGTTATAAACGCAATACTAACACATTAGAAACGCGTTATAACGGGACAATTTTTGCCCGGGTGAGTTTCAATCAGAAAATCTTGTTCATAATATGCCCAAAAACATGCTCAAGAAGAGTATTGAGGCTAAATTTATCTATATACAAAGTATAAGTCAGTAGCCCTTCTCAGCTCCTTCTGTGTTCTGTCAAGTAAAAACATTTAGCTTTCAGTCAACTCTAAATAATAACAAATGGGCGTAATCAGCACGTGTGGCCTCAAAGCTAAGCGCTCAGAGATGCTGAAAAGCCTCAGATCTCGGGAACTACAGGTTTTGTTTAATAATACATATAATTTTTTCTATTATTTTACCTTAAAGGCGCAGTCGCACGGAAGTAAATTTACGTGACGTAATGAAGCCGTATTTTGCACTTAATTCCTGCGCGCAGAATATAGACCAGCGCTAATATGAGTCTCCACGCTCTTCAAATACAGCCAATGCTCATGAAAAGCTCTAGTGTTACTCTTCGCTAGTTTGCTAGCCTACTCAGCTACTGTTTTTCCTAACTGCACAGGTTTTCAACGCTAAATCTACGCGTTCTCGATCGCAAACACGTGGACAAATAATATGCGATTCTCCCTAACTGCGCGAAATAATTACATTCCAATGACGTATTTCAACCAATCAGATTGAGTTTTTGATTTTTGGGTCCAGAATTCAAAAAAAATGGCGCCGTAATTACTTCCGTGCGACTGCGCCTTTAATTGGTATGCCCCTTTAGAAGACTAGAGCTGCCGTTAATTCTTGAGATATTCAGTGAACAAAAAAACTCTACAGATAGCAGTCGTTTCGCCAGCGTACCGGAAGTCCAATGGTCCCCATACAAATTTATTTGCACGGGAAGTAAAAAATGGCACCAACTCTGCTAGCTATAGCTAATTAGATATTCAAGCCAAAATTTTTGCCTCCAAGATTCAGCTGCAGATACAAATGTAGTTTGTACTGAAACTAGCATCCTTTAGTTACTCATCTTCAAGGTTTATATAGCCTAGACTTGATTTCTACGGTGATTTAGGAGGCCTCAATGACAACCTACCTACAGCAACAAAACCCGTGGAGAAAAATTTTCTGACCAAGCTGTTGACACAGTTTCTCTTGTACTAAGAATAGATGTACTGTAGAATCTTTTTTTGCAGTCTTGCGGACTTGTTCCCATGGAAAGGAGCCATGCAATAAACGGTTCAAAATTTCTGTATCACAATGTACTGAAATAGGTAAGGGTCATTACAAAACTTGTTGAATTATTAAAAGTTGTTCATAAAACAGCAGTGTGATCATTGTGCAATGAACAATTGACCTACAAAATATCAATACCGAGTTGCAGAATGAATATAATAGTGCTGCATATAAAGAAATGTATATTAATCTTGCATGGTGAAGCTGTTTTCAGCGAAGAAAACATGCATCACAGATTTGCTTACATGAATCAATGAAGGCACCGATGGTGCATAAGCCTCGGCACACTCAACTAGCTAGCACAGTTACATGCATACATTCTGTAAAAGAGTGTATCATAACTCAGTATTAAGAACTTATCCGCCACCTGGCCCAGCCTGGCATATAGGCCAGAGAGAGCCTTCAGCGGAGTTGTTCACAATACACTTTATACATATGGCCCAGGTTAGCCACATAACTAACTATGGTAAAGCAGCAAATGTCACAGATGATGAACCAGATGAGCTTTGCTATGATTATTGGAATGCTCACCTGCTGTCAGATAGTGAAGTCTAACTATAAATTTGAACCACTGATGCACTGAAAATGTATGAATACCCTATATGCTTACATAGAAAGCAGGCCAACTCCTGTCTGTCTTGCCAAACAACACTGACTAACAGCAACAGCAGCTATAACTGAATCTCTGCTGTGCTTCTATTCAACACGAATCAAGATAACGCACACCAAATCAGTAGGCGTGGTCTCGAAGCTAAGTGCTCAAAGAAGCACAAAAGCCTCAAATCTCAGCAACTACAGTGTTTTGGAAAGAAAAATATTATATATTATGTTTACAAGATCATTAACGTAAGTACCATCAATTTTGTCGCTATAGAGCTGCCTTTCTTGAGATTTCGATGGAACAGACAGACAGACAGACAAAACGACTACCGTAATCCTCTGCACGTGCTACGCACGTGCCGAGGCTTAATAAATGAGCACTTTTCTTACAATAATCCATACATAGATACAAAGACTTGGTGGAGAAATTTTTCAGACAAACATTAGGCTTGCAGTTTTCATAAGCAGATGCATGGGTAGCTGCTTAACAATATACTCAAGTTCTATCCTGTTCTCAAGGTTTTCATGGATGCAAGCGCTAGACTAATACTACTACTCTTAGGCTAGGGTGACTCACAAAAAGTTCAACAGGCATGCAAAAAATATAGTGCACGTACTATGGGCTTTTTATCACTCTACGTGTTGAAAAATAATATCTGTAACGTTCAATGAAGTTTCCTTGGCTTTCTCTGCTCTAGAAATAGCATAAGGGATGCTTTTGTGACACTACTTGACAATTGTGATTTTAGCTCGATTTTCCCTACAAAAATGACGTAATGCTGCAAATAAAATTGCGCAAATTTAATGCTGGCGAAACGACTGATAGAATTAAAGACAGACAGACAGACATACAAACGACTACCGTAACCCTTGGTGCGCATGGGCAAGGGTTAATAATGCCACAATTTTAACACCATGCACATTTATAATCATTGCAGAACAAGTGGTTAAAATCGACGTCAGTGATGCTTCTCACATTACAAGATACCTGCAGACACTGACCAACATTCAGCTGAGGGCCTTTGGTGTAGCATTGGGCTTGTCACCTTATGATGTTCACAATTACCCCAACGAAGGCCTCTGTATGACGATAGTACTGGCATGGTTGAGACGGGAGTACCAGGTCAATAAGGTGTTGGAGGAGTACCCCTTTAGTAGCAATCTCACTTGGAATGTGCTGGCTGCAATACTGGAAAATGAGGGACAGAACCACATCGCCATGACTATACGTAAGGATAAAGGAGCTACACTAAAGACTAAAGGTAATCCTCCTAAACCAAGCCTTCCTTAAACTTCTGCTAAGTTTTGGAGAAAGTGTGGTATTATTATTTTATTATACGTATAGTTTTTGAACCATGCACAATTGATTGGCCAGATATAGATCCATTTTGCCTCACTCTCACCTCCTTGGAATGAGACATGAGCCTCTGTAGCTAGAATTTTTCATGCAAGTATGATCCTCAATTTTCATGAATTGAAAGCTATAAGCCCATTCCTCAGCTTATAGGCCTTTTATATAATTATATGCTTCTATACAAATTGTTGATACTGTACATTCACAATCATTATCATAATTAAATCTAAACAATTTTGTTGCTACAGTACATGATATTTGCGCATGTAACAACTGGCCATATGGTACTGGATACTAGAGTAAACGATCAATTTTCGGCCGTCTCAATTTTCGGACGCCGTTTCTGACTTGTCTGTAGATGCTACTGCTTCGAGACTACCACCACACGATAGCCCATGAAAAATTACCTAGGGTTGTGCAAACTTCAAGCCCCACCCACCTACTGTAAGGCTTCCTTGTGCCGAAAAAGGGGTGTGTCCGAAAAAACCTAAANAATAACTCTGCAAAAACTGATGGCTTGGCACTAAAAGGCTTATAAAGCTACTATTTAGCTCATTCTCTTTCTAACAAGCCTAAAAACATGGCCTAAAGCCATCGCTAAGGTACCAAACTAAAATATACCAAACCTCCAATTTTCTCCTTCTTCTTCTTCTTCTTCTTCTTCTTCTTCTTCTTCTTCTTCTTCTTCTTCTTCTTCTTCTTCTTCTTCTTCTTCTTCTTCTTCTTCTTCTTCTTCTTCTATGTTATTTCAGCGTATCTCAAAGACTGTTCACTTTCAGAAGCTGATTCTTGAACGAACAAACTTGGTACCATTGTCTTCACATATGCTTTTGGTATCGTGTGCTCGAGTCTCCCGTTGAATGGCTAGATACAAGGCGAAAAGCGCTTGTCCGTATGGCAGCCATTCAGTTCTACGATATGCATAAATTCATAAGCTACTTGAAAAGTCAAGTTGACGTCCCTTTTCCTGGTAGACAAGTGTGCGTTATTTGGAATCCGAATATTCGCTGCCTGCCCAGCTGCCTGCCTGCTTTACCTGAAGATTTCTGGTTGTGCTGAACAATGAAAAAATGAGAACAAACAAGTAAAAAAACACATTGGAAATGTAATGATGAATGTAATGTAATATATAAGCAAAGTTGTGTGCATGCATGTGTGTGTGTGCAACGGGAGTTCACAGGAAGTTCTCCGACCTTGAGCTAATGCACTACTTTTTCTCTAAACTGTGGAGAATGCAAGCTATGAAAAATGTGCCTAGAATATGGAATGCTATTTGTTTTAAAATTCATGTCCAAATATTGGCACTAATTTATTGTTGACAGTGGCGCTAAATATAGAAATAGTGGCGCTAATGTACTACAGAGTTAGTTTAGATACCGTATAGCGGGAAATTTTCGTGGGGGAAAATTTTTGCGAATTTCGTGGTTTGGCAGCTTTCCGCGAAAATTTTCCCCTACGAAATTTGTAAGGTATGTGGTCGTCATGTATAGTTGAGACGCAATCCACGAAAATTTTCCCCGCGAATTTCTATTCAAGACGAAAACGCAAAAATTTTCCCCCACGAAAATTTCCCGCTATACGGTAGTACAGGCGCTACAAGTATGGCTGACTGTTTTTGAGATCGCTGACAAGGCTTACCAGTGCCATCCGTATCTGACAAAGAAGCGTGATAGAACAGCCAATCTTTCACAAAAGAAGCGTGGCAAGAGGAGAGCTTTCGCTTCTAGGAGTCTGCTTCTCTGTCACCGTACATAAAACACAACTAGCTAGATAACGAGCAAGGGGTGGCGACTCCAGTATGCATACACTGTACTTGCATCTGCGACTGCGGTCAGAATAACGGTCAACGGTCAAAGTGAGATTTTAGTGCTGGGCAACGGTCAGAATAGGAATTCATAACGGTCAAAATGGGTAAAGGTTGTCAAAAAAGACGTCATACATTTAAATGTGCTAAATTCTACCTGTACGGTCAAGGGTCAAGCTCGAATTTTAGCGCTGGTCAAGGGTCAAACTGCAATTTTTCACAGCCAAATTTTGACCGCAGTCACAGATGCGGAGTCGCCACCCCTTGAACGAGTTTCTTTGCCAGCTGATTGCAAAAATGGCAGAAGTCGGAAAGACTCCATCTGTGACGTCACATAGTGAAGTAAATTGCTGAGCTGGCCAAATTGCAAAGAGGAGCTGTCAGCCTATGCATGCATACATAGTTACCTTTCACTGCCCAGCTATTTACTATGCAGAAGCCTGTATACTTGCATGCATCTAGCAGTAAACATATATAAGTATACTTCATACACAAGCCAGGAGCGTGGCGAGCAAAGCGAGCCACACTCCTTGTATATACTATAATTGCATGGGTTTGAATTAATTATATTGATATTAATATTAATATAATCATTTATAATGCAGATATTATCGACAATTTTAAGCACTATGAAGCATATCAACAGGCTCTGGAGAGAGGTACAGATGTGTCAATTAGGTATTTTAAACTCCTCTTTTCTGGTCCTCCACGGGTTGGCAAAACATCAGCAAGACGTCGACTTGTCGGAGAAATCTTGAACCTTGACACAGAACAGGTTAAAGTGAGTCTAAGCACTGGAGCAGCAGAAAGCAGTCATATCATAGTTCAGCTTGAGGAACACAAACATGTGACTACCCTGTTGGTTCCGAAAGCTAAAAATGATCCTTATAAGTGGGTGCCTGTTACAACCTTTGGCAATAAGGGAAAAATTGATCTAGACAATGAATTGATTTTGCTTTACAAGTTTATATACGGACAACTCCCTGCTGAAACAAGTAATCCCAACCTTCCCGAAGAACCTGACAGGTCATCTAAAGATGAAGAACATGTCTCACAGCAAGATAGTGTAAAATTGCAAGAAGCTATAGAAGACAACAATACAACAATACAAAGTCCACCTAATTACGTCACTACACAACAAGAACCAAGTTGGAAACGGATCAATGAAGAAGTATTCATTGCCTTCAATAAAGTGTTGAAATCTGAAAATCGTCACGAACATCTTGATGAATTACTCAAGGGAACATCTCTAATAAACATGATTGATGTTGGTGGCCAGCCAGCATTCTTAGAAATGCTTCCTGTATTGACAGTCGGACCAGCAATGTACCTTGTGTTTTTAAATTTATTCCAAGAGCTTAAGAGGAGTTATGAAATTCGGTATGTAGACAGTGCACGTGAGATTTTGCTAAATACCTGGTCATATTCAATTCAGGAGGTCATCTTTCAAATCCTTTCAAGTATTGTTGCATTCTCTCGCATTGAAGCAAGTAAGGACTTCCCAGATTCTTCACAGGCTGTTCTTATTGTTGGCACACATAAAGACAAACTGTCTAGTCCTACTAGTGATATTCTTAAAAAAGACCAAGCTCTCCGTAAAGACTTGGAACACATTTTGATGAATGACAGCGAACTCTTGTGTAAAGCATCAGATTCTGAAGAAAGTCTCATATTTGCTATTGACAACATGACTGGTGACCAAACTGAAGTTGAAACCATGCGTAAACGACTGGAAACTATTATTGAAGAGAAATTTAAAAAGCACAAAATTCCTGCTGCCTGGCTAATGTTTAACATTTTACTTCGGAAAATTGGCATGCGCGTCATGCCCCTTGAACAGTGTGAAGACATTGCAATAAAGCTGAAAATGTTTGCAGATATGAAAAATGCTTTATGGTTTTTACATCACATAGTGGGAAGCTTAATGTATTTTCCACAAGTTGAAAAACTGAAAAACTTGGTTATCTGTGATGCACAGTTTGTATTTGATTGTGTTACGTCATTAATTGTTCAAACCTTCAGCACTAGTGACACTGCAAGCAAGCAATTTGCAGAAACAGGTCAATTTAGTTCTGAAGATATTGAGAAAGCACTCAAAGGAAATAGTGATGAGTATCTTTCTCCTGACAAGCTTGTTTGTCTTCTTGAGTATCTCAACATTATTACTCCCATTCAAGCTCCTCCTCATAGCCTCACATCAACCAAGTTGTATTTCTTCCCAGCCATATTAAGGTGTGCAACAAATGAACAATTACACGAATTCTACCAAGCCAAGAGGCCAAATGACCCTCCTCCTCTCATGATCCACTTCAAGTTTGGTTTTGTTCCAATGGGTTTATTCTGTGCAATGATAGCCAGGCTTGTGAGCCTAATCCATTCCCAGAGATTGGGATGGGTACAAGACTGTGATAGTAGGGATTATCAGAGACCTTGGTACAAAAATAGAGTTTCATTCCGTCTTGGTCAAGAAGCTGCAGAATGTGTTACACTCATATCACACCCAAAGCGATTTGAAGTTCATATTAGACAAAGTGAACACAAAGAGGCTGATCGTATTGTTGAAGTTTGTCAAAGTGTTTTCCTGACAGTTTGTGATACTCTTGATGCAGTCATATCACAAATAAAGCATTTGAATGTAACAAGTTTTAACACAACAGAACCAATTTACCAGCTTGGATTTAAATGTCCTCGGCATTCACATTTAAACAGTGATGATTTAGTACTTAACAAGGCCAAGTCTAATCCTTTAAAGTCTCCACAACTTTTGTGGTATGATTTTCTTGAAAATAACTCTTTCTTCCAGTGTCTTCACAGTGACGAGGAACTATCAAAGAATGAATTATTTAATCTCAAGTACCTCAACTGTTTGCCATGGTTTGGTTTGTCAAACCTTAATAATCTGAGACTGTTACTAATCACGAAACAACCCGAGAGCCAGTCAATAATATACGGAAATAAACTTTCTTTTAAAGTAGAGGTTTCTGCTGTTGGAACCAAGCTAAATGAAGACTCATTCCAATACCAATGGTTTAAGGACAGCACTGAAGTTACCCTTGAGAGCCATCCCTACTGCAGAGGAGCTCAGCAATCCACAATATGTATCGATGCTGTTCTTGCACAGTATGAGGGTAGCTACAAGTGTATCATATCAGTGGAAGGACAGAGTGAGGATGGAAGCCAATTTAAAGAAGTTGTACATTCTGATAATGCCTCACTTAACGTTGGTAAGTATAATTGTACCATGGTTGTAGTTAATTGACCAATCCTATTTTTGATCCAATCCGAACAATAGTATAAGAAAGCATTTCCCCCTGGGTATATGATTGTCAACACCCCCTCTACCTAGAAGCTATTTATGACACAGCTACAGTTGTAGACCACTCCCTCTATTCTGTGAACAGCTAATTTGGTTGGTTCATGGTACAAATCAGTTACATCACTGACTCGGTTCTGCACTGTGTGGTTTACACAACCTCTCGCCTCTGGCCCTCGATGTATAAATACCACATAGAAAACTGCACTTCGTGATGTAACCTACCGTATAGCGGGTAAACTTAGCGAGAATTAAATTTGGCGAATTAGCAAATTATTCTTCAAATCACCAAATTAAAAATCACCAAACAGTTTAATACACACGTGCGCCCATATAAACTATGCAGCATAAGGAATTGAATCGCCAATAATCCCAAAATAGGAATTTGCCAAATTTTAAGCCCGCCAAATTTACCCGCTATATGGTATGTACATATACACTTCAATAATATTTATAAACTTAACAAATTACTGGTTAAAACTTTATCTAGGTGATTATCACCCAATATACCGTATAGCTAGAAATTTTCAAAGAGTATAAATTTCGCTGTTTTTGCGGATCGTCGGCGATTTGCGAAAATTTCCAGATCGTATATTGCAATATAATTTATGGGTGGGGCTGATCGATCCTCGAAAATTAAATCACAAAAAGTTTGGCGATTGCCTTTCCCCGAAAATTTTATTCCTCGAAAATTTATACGGTATAATTGTTTGTTTCCTTAGTGCATGTGTAACAATTGTATCATTCATGTATATATGCAGTTACTCCACTGTCTTGGCTGTTACATGGATGTACTAAGAATACTATGACCCCTTCTGAGCGTAACCAACTCCTCCCACTAGTACCGCCAAAACTTGAAGTGGTTGATCACAAAGGGAAAATGATCCTAGGACCAGATGAGGGAATGACTATCAATGTCCCAGCAGGAGCAGTGGCAGAGAATGATTTCATTTGTGTACAAACCCAATCCTTTGTCCCATCGTCAAACAATACCATCTCTCTTCCAAAGAGACTGAAATTGCTAAGTCCTATTTATGGCATCTCAACTTTTTCCAAGAAATTTCTAAACAAAGTTCAGCTATCAATGTTACATTATGGAAAGCTTAACTCACCAAAAGATGTTTCTGAAGTAATGTTCCTTCACTGTACTGATAAAGAACCACCATATAGATTTGTAAAGCTACCAGGTGGAGTGTTTGATTTTAATTCTCGTACTGGGACAGTTTCCCTTCAATCATTTTGCAAAGTAGCTCAAGCTGGACCCGAAAGTAAGACTAGTAATAAATAATAATCATTATTGTATAAGTATGACCAGCTGTGTGCATAAAGCGTTTTCCTGTGATGATTTAACTCAATGCAGGTATTTGTGAGGAATACAATGTCTATTTCATCCACCCTATCCCAGCACTGAATCCAAAATGTATGTTTGCTATGTTCAGTGCTTGTTACAGGCACAATGCATTTCTTAAGGTGAGATTATATAGTATTGTCTTATGTATGAAGTGCCTAACATATGCATGGACAAATGTTTCCTTGTAGCATCTAAAGGGTGAAATGGAAACTACATTTCCAGATGGAAAACCTTTCCTTGCTGATTTTACACATGTGGAGCTGGCTCAGGATTCCAAAGGGTTTGAGCTCATCATTCCTCATAAATCTATTGAGGAACAAGGATACCAAGTCAAGATCATGGGACGCAGGACAACTAAGGTATCTATTATAATATAAATGCTAATAGGTACCGTATTATACATAATATTGGTAGCAATAAAATTTGGCAGTTGCATGCATGCCAGAATAAAAGCTGTTTCAGGATGCTATAGCTCTCTGCTACACGTGCTATATTATGATAGTAGTGGTGACAGAATACCCAGGCTGAAACTGCATGGGTATATATAGAAATGCCTAATACATGCATATCTGATTGGATCATAATAATTATAGATCCCACTTAAGGACCTGCCTCCCCAGCCAGCTCCTGAGTCAGATGCCTCCCCTGGCTACCCAAGCACCTGTCCTCTTCCTAATCGTCTGTTACAAGTTAAGTCACTGCACAAGTACTCAATGATAGAGGATGATCTCGAGTGTGAGTTGAGAGTGGGTGGCATCAAAGGTGAAGAAGTGTTTGTGCTAAGAGCCAACCCTCCGGTTACTAAAAAAAGAAACAGAAACAGAGATCATAGTGATACATCATCCCAACCTAAAGTACCAGAGTAAGTCTAGCCCTTATTATTCTCATACATCTAGTCCTTGGTGTTGCTGTACAGGAGATCTCACGATCAAGATAGGGATAAAGATCGTGATAGGGAACATGGTGGTGGGAGGGGCAGTTATATTTCGTACAAGAAACAGAGCAGCAGAAACGAAGGTCACATTTCAACCTCTGAATCAACAGAGAGTGAGAGTGATAGTGGTGGTTTGTCATCTTTACCAAAATTGTCAAAGTGTACTACTGAAAGATCAGACTTTAAGTATGTTGTTTTATTGTACTCTTGTATATACATGTGTATACATTTATAACACTGTAAGAATTTTAATTTTAATGATACATTGTGTGCACATTATTAATTGTAATCCACAATAATGTATACAGGAGCTCTCGCTGGCAAGACAGAGATAGAGACTGTGATAGGGAGCATCGTAGTGTAAGGGGCAATCATAATCTGAGTCTGTACAAGAAGCAAAGCAGCAGAAGCAGAGGTTACAAGTCAAGGTCACCCTCTGAGTCATCAGAGAGTGAGAGTAATTGTTTGTCATCCTCACCAAAAGAATCTACCTCTAGAAAATCAAACTTTAAGTAAGTTATTCCAGTTACTCTTCTACATGTACAACAGTGTAGAAATTAATAGTAAAATTAACAAGTGTGTATGTTTTTACTGATCTACAATAACATAGGAGCTCTCACTGGCAAGATAGTTATTATAGTGATCTTGACGGTGACAGGGAGCATGGTGGTGGGAGAGGTAGGCGTAGTTCAAGTCCCTATGGAGAACAGAGTAGCAAGAACAGGTCACCCTCTGAGTCAGCTGAGAGTGAGAATGATGGTGATTGTTTGTCATCCTCACCAAAGCCACCAAAGCATACCTCTAAAAGATTGAAGTAGGTTGATTCATGTACTGCACATGTGCATGCATGCATGTATACGTATGGTCTAAGATTGTAAGAATATATTAGTAATGTGTTTTATGCATGTCTATAATGTAGGAGTTCTCTCTGGAAAGATAGAGGTAGAGACTGTGATAGGGAGCATCGTAGTGGGAGGGTCAGTCATAGTCTGAGTCCCTACGAGGATCGGAGCAGCAAGAGGAGTAAGAAAAGCAACAGACAACGACGTCGAAGTGTTTCACCCTCATTTTCAAAGAAGAAAGACCATCCTCACGAGGCACATTCTAAGAGGAGTAAACATAGAAAGAAATATTCTTTAGAATCTTCTCTTGCTCCATCCTCCTCTTCTGAACAATCGGACAAAAGCAGTAAAGAGGTTTGCAAACTCATTGTAGCATAATATATTAGAACCTCCAAATAACAGTCAAGTTGAGAACACGACTTTTGTCCTTTGTAGAGAGCTTGTCCTCTTTCAGTGCCATGGTAAATCTGACCATGCAGTATACACTCTTATGTGGTGTTAGCTTCCTGAGTGCATACTTTCTCATTCTATGCAATACAGTTGATCGATGGCTCTGTTTTCTTTCACTGATGACCGATGCAAAGCCCATGCATTTAATTATGTAACAGAGAATTAACATATCCCGGCCTGCATCAATTTTGCTCGTGGAGTCCAGATGATCATGAAAGTCTCATTTATATGGTGTATATCTCCATGCAAGCATTGTGTGTCACAATATCCATGCAGAATTTGAGCATTCAGTGGATATATCATATATGCTCTAAACAGCATAGCAATATAGCTATATACATGTAAAACAGATTCTAATGGAAGATTTGTGTGCCTGGTACACATGTAGTTTGGTACACCAGCAAGGCAGCTAGCTTTCACCATGTCTAGGCAGTTAATTTCATGTGCATGCATCAGTTCAATTGGTAATTCCCCAAATCATAAATTTAAGCAAATAGAAAACTATGCATGACTGTCAATCAAATCATGCAGGGGGATTACTGTCTGTATTATTTTATACAGGAACCATCCGGGAAATTTGTTAGTGATTTCCAAAGAGCCACTCCTCTTGCGGGGTCAGAAATTGATCCTTCTGCTCCTGCAATTTGGAAACTGAAAGAGATCCATAGCAAACTGAATGGAGAAGGCATTGTAATTGCTATAATTGACAATGATGTCAACTCTGATCATGAAGCATTCTCTAATGCTTGCGATGAAAACCGATTGTTTGGACGTGGATTCAAGAAAGGCAAGAAGGAGGAAGAAGAGAAGGAGAGAAAGAAGAAAGATGAATGGGGTGCACCTGAGAGAGGTGAGAAGGCTAGCCACGGAACTATGGCTGCTTTTGTTGCTGGAGGAGAGCCATTTGGTGATGTCAAGAGTGGAGGGGTTGCCCCTAAATCAACTCTATGGATTTATTCAGTTGGAGCTACGTATGACAAAGAGTCCATTATCAATGCTCTGAAGCATCTCATCAAAATGAAGAAGAAACGCAATGCACCCGATATCATTTCAATGTCATTTGGCTTCGATTATACCCCTGGTGATTCAAAGCGGGATTTAATGGCCACCCACATTCAGACTCTCAGGCAACTAGGAGTAGTGATGGTAGCTGCTGCTGGCAACAGTGGAGTGTTTGAAGGAGGTGTTCAATTTCCTGCTGGTGAACCAGAAGTGATTTGTGTCGGAGCTCACAAACAACTGGGAGGAGTGATGGATCTCAGTCCTCCAATGGATCGTATTGATTGCTTTGCCCCTGGGGAAGCTGTATGGCACCCAGGTGCAACTGGTAGTGTATCGTCACTCGTTAGTAGTGGCACTTCTTGTGCTGCTCCAGCCATTGCTGGACTAATAGCTCTCTTACTTCAATTCTCAAACAAGCATGTGACGAATGAAACAGAGAAGAAGGAATATCGAGATCCTGGCACTTTGAAACGGTTGTTCAAAGATAAACTTAGAAAAAGAGGAAATGAAATTGTGCTTGCTCCAGTGGAATACTTGAAACTTTCCATACTCGAGTGTGATGAAACGAAACGATTGGGAAGAGAGCAGGATTAATTTATAGTAATATTTGAAGTTGAGTTGTGTGCGTATACAATATGTGTACTACTGAATTAGCTATGATTGTGTTTTGTGATAGTTTAAACTGAATGGGTAGCCCTAGCTATGATGATAGTATTGATACAAACTTCAATTCAATCTAGTAAGAATATTAATATTGATTACTATCCCAGACATAAAGTAATGTGTGTATTCAAGTTTTGTTTGTTGTGGTCATCTGGTAGGAGGTCTCTGGCTTTTGCAGCTCTTGCCGGCCTGGATATTGATGTGCATGATGTTGTTGATATTCAATTGTGTCATTCATTACTAGTTAGTATGTTATTAATAATTTTTGTTTACACATTATTGCATGTTAATTTGTATATACATGATGGTGCATCCGTTTTCATGTCTGGTAATGGTCAATACGTTCATATACTCTTTGTTGTTCAAGTAGATTTCTAATTAGTGAGCACTGCTTGTAACAAGGCATGGTTTGATGCTAGCTCGACTGCAACACTACTTGGAATACTTGGTAACATCAGTATGGAAAAGAAAATAATCCTATCACAAAGAGAAGCTGTGAGTGCTGCTGCTACAAATGGAGACGTGAAAAGTGTTTTAGCCATCTTGGAAGAGACAAGAATAGACGTCAACTTCGTCCACCCTAAGTTGTCCTTTTCCCGTTCATTTCCTCCCCCACTCATTGCAGCCTGCCAAGCTAATCAACCCGAGGTGGTAAAGGCTCTTCTAAAACGTGAAGATGTGAACATTGCCGTTGAATATCGTGTTAAGACTCCTCTATCTACTGCTGCTGGTGGTGGGTATGTTGAAATCATGAATCTTTTGTTTGCTCATGGTGCTAGTGTAGGCAATGACTTGGTGGGAACTAGAAACCCATTGTTTTGTGCCGTACAAAATAACCAGTACGAAGCTACAGAGCTACTTCTGAAAATGGGTGCCAAACCAAATCCACTGGTGTTGCCAACTGGTCACAAGACTCCCCTAATGATTGCAGCACACAATGGTTTCTATACTATAGTTGAACTACTACTAAACAATGGTGCCAATCTGGAACCCCCTGACAATTCAAACCAACTATCCGCTCTAACTCTAGCTTGTTCTAATGGACACACAGATTGTGTTAGGTTGCTGATAGAACGTGGAGCTGACCTCAATGCCAAGAGTAACTATGCCGATGGTACCCCACTAACATGTGCGGTTGATAATCACCACATTCAATGCACACAACTATTGCTTGCCCTGGAAAATAAAAAAAGAATTGATGTCAACCAGCCAAAGACAGTACTCATCCGTCTAGAAATAAAACAGCTTTAATGATTGCTAGTGAAAAGGGGCATCTAGAGGAAGTCCAGCTGCTACTCAAGTGTAAAGCAAATGTGAGTCTCGAGGGAAACAGACACACTGCTCTTTACTTGGCTTGTAAAGGAAACCATTTCAAAATAGCAAAACTGTTGATTGAGAATGGTGCAGATGTAAATCAGATTCCAGATATTGCCCACCATACTTTACAAGCAGCCATTAGAAACAGTCACTCTGATATAGCTTGTCTCATGATACAAAGTGGAGTTAGCATAGAAGAATTCCGAGATCAGATTCCACTGATAAGTGCTCTTAATAGAAAGGACAAACAGGTAGTAGAAGAACTTCTTCATCATGGAGCACAGATCGACATCAGGGGATTGTCACAAGCAATACAGTCAAAGGACTCGACTATCATCAGTCTCCTCCTAGAGAAAGCAAATAAAGACACAGTGTGTACAATGAATGAAAATCTGGTACAGGCAGCTGTTGATGGAGACCATGAGTTTGCTAAAGTAGTTCTACCACACATACACGATATCAATGTCCAACTCAAATCAGGCAATACAGCCTTGATGGAAGCAGCCAGACGTGGTCAAGAAGAACACATGAAGCTGTTTTTAACACATTCTGCTCAAGTCAACATACAAAATGGAAATGGAGACACTGCCTTAATGACTGCAAGCCAAGAAGGTCACACAAAGTGTGTTGAACTGCTACTAAAGCAAAAAGATATCGATGTTAACCTACGTCCTGGTAATACAGTTTTGATTGAGGCAGCCAAACATGGTCAAGAAGACCATATAAAATTGTTTCTGGAGCATTCTGCTCAAATTAACATACAAAATGAAACTGGAGACACTGCGTTAATGATGGCCAGCCAAGGAGGTCACACAAAGTGTGTTGAACTGCTACTGGAACAGAAAGATGTTGACATCAACCTACAGAACAACAAGGAGTGTACAGCCCTCATGTTAGCCAGTGAGAAGGGACGTGTCAGTGTGGTGGAACTATTGCTAAGGAACAATGCCAAACTTGAAATTTTTGACACCAGAGGATGCTCAGCATTGTTTTATGGTGTGAAATCAAATTCTCCTTCTGTAGTCAAGATGCTTTTAGACAGAGGAGCAGATGCTACACGAAAAACCCTGGATAGTAAAAACACAATTCAGTTTGTATACGAGTGTCACAAGGAACCTAACCCACGTATTATTAAGATGCTGAAAGAAGCAATGGAAAGGGTTTCGATATCTCCTGAGAAGGAGAACGAACCAACTCTGCAAGAATCGTATCGGCTCTTGTTCCTTTTGGCTAGTCACTGGTATAACATCGGAGTTATCCTTGGTATTCCAGATGGAATCTTGAAGAACATCAAGGCCAGCTATGATAACGAAGTAGAAAGCTGCCTTCGTGAGATGCTAACAAAATGGTTGTCACGTGTTGACCCTCCTCCTACATGGTCATCACTTGCTACAGCAGTAGAATATTTTGATGAAAGAAAGGCGAAAGAAATTCGTCAAGAGTACTGTGGCATTGAGGTTGGTCCAGCCAGTGAGGAACAGAAGAAGAAAGTCAGAGAAAAGCTAAAAGTCTCTGAACAAGCATTGCTTCACATGGAAGATAATAAAAGTCACCTAGGAAATTCTAAGAAACCTGCTTCCAGACTTGAAAAACTAGTTCATCAAGAAGTATCTGCTGCCTCTCAAGATGTAAGTTTATAAATTTTAGGTCCTATAGAAGCCATGCCTAAGTTTTGGTATGGGAATAAAATACCTTTGACCAGCCAGAATGGGGTGAGGTTTCTTATCATGGGTTTGTACTACACCTTGTGGCAAGACACTTCATAGGCATGCAAGTGTACTTGAATTTTGTGTGGCTTGCAATTGTAAACATATGCAGTTACCTAGCAACTAATTTTTTTTTTTAAAGGAAGCTGTAGAGTAGCCTCATCAACCAGGCCCTCCCCGCGATGCTTATTGCTAAGTCCGATGCTTATTGCTAAGTCCGTACTTAGCAATAAGCATCACGGGGAGGGCCTGGTTTACAAGGCTAGCTGTAGAGGTCAGTAGCCTGTAAGGGGTGCCACATACTGAGGTAGTCCTGCATGATTGACTCTGTATGAGTGCTGGGGTGATTGGCAATGGCATGTATGTGCATGTATGTCTTCCGTAATGTTAATAATTATAAAATTAAGTGGGTACATGTATTAAAAATTATACAGGATGAGGGACCTAGCACTCCTCCTGGAAAAAAGCCATGGCCAAAAATGGAGTCTGAGGAGCAGCCTTTGTACAAATTTAGTGATTTAGGAGCTCGTAAACCTGAGCCCAATAAAAATGTAAATCCCAGGCCTCTAATTGAATCTGTTCAACTGATTCTGCTCAATTGTAACGAGAATGAAAAGCAGGCCGTGTACGGAAAGCTGAAACCACCAAAGATTAAAGGTAAAACCCTTAAACGGCCTCTCCTTCTTTCCACAGATCTTGGTGCAGATCACTCAGACTCACCAAAGAAAAGTGTGACAGTCATCGGAACATTTGGTGGATACACAGTTGCTGTTGTGACGACCAAACAAGGCAAGAAATCGGAAGCTGGACTCAGAGAGGCTTTAGATTTTTTCCCTAATGTAACAACCATCATTGCAGTTGGAATTGGGTATGGAAGAGATCGAAAATCTATCAAGTTTGCTGATGTAATGGTTTCAGATCACATTTTTGATGCTTCCCAAGTCACTGTTGATGAATCAGATGCTTGTGGGACGATTAAAATTACACCACGATCCTCATGTACTGCAGTAAATACCGAGCTCCTTAAGTGTTTTGGAACAATGACCAAAGAATGGGAAATTGAAAGTAAATTTGTGGTATCTAGAGAAGGACGAATTGCACAAGCTAAAGTAGGTACTGTTGTGAGCCGTGAAGAATTAATAAGATCTGAAAATTGGAAAAAGAAGTTCATGGATCTTGCACCTCAGGCCATTGGAGGCGAAATGGAAGGTTCCTCGCTGTTGAACATGGTTGAGGACATGGAAAGCAAGCGTCGACCTCTTGGTGTGATTGTGATCAGAGGAGTTGCCGACTATGGAGACAACCAAAAGGACAAGCGATGGCAGTTCACTGCAGCCAAAGCAGCTACTGATTTCGTCCATTACTGCCTTGAGAAAACTGGACATTCTGAGGTAAGTCACTCAAACTTTCTAGCTGACAGTGTTGAGTCATTTATTTTTGCTGTCATTTTTCAGGTACAAGATGATAATGTGACTATACCAGACCAGTCTGGCCGTTTGCAAGAAGTTGGTAAGCCATCCTGGCTTCTAGGTTCCCTGAGTACACGCACCAACCTCAATTGAGTATTGTTTACTAAACAATCAGTTTATGGTAATGGCTAGTCACTACCCATGGTCATTTGCATGTGGTTACAGTGAATATGACCTTATGCATATTGTGTTTATAAGCTTGCAGACTGAGGTGGTTACAACTTGTGTCTCTAGAGATCACCATTATAGCTATTGTAGTCTTATAGGTTATACAACTAGGCCAATCAGCCGAGTCAACAAAATTTCTACTTAACCACATTAAATTTACATGACTTTCATTCTTTAAATTATTGGAGTGAGCCTGAGCCAGCCCTATAGGAATGTTAAAACATGAAGAAGTGTAATACATGCATGCACCAAACCGGAAATAGCTCAAATTACACAAAAAACTAAATATCCTGGCCTTAGTCTTACGGTATTTCTATTTACATGCACGCACACAAAATCAAAGAACGTTGAAAGCTAGCCTCGTGGGGATGAGACTATGCTGGATGTGCACTTACAGATCGATAAGTCTTTCAAATTAGTGTCTTTAGTCTGACAGCACTACCACTCACAGTCAGCTCAGCCTAGCTATATAGCTGCTCGTTTCTTCACTGTCGCAGCCTCGTTCCCAGACGAATGGACAGCTACACAGACAGATTAAACTATAGCCCGGGTAGAATCAGTTCAATATAAATTTTGCTTATAACAAGATAGATAATCATGCTCTTATCTACTAATCGCATGGTCCTGTGAGTGAAGATTTTTCGCTCAGGCTTGCCCAACGATGCTTTCATCTAACTAGTTTAAAGTTGCTTATCTCAATTCCTATTCCCAGAGCACCACCACCCCCCATCTCCTAGCAACTCTAATCCTTCATCTCCAGTGGTTCCTTCCCACCATCAAAGTCACCTCCACACTAAACCAAAGACACTCTCACCAGCTGCACCTCCTCACCTCCAAACAGTAAGTGAAGAGGTATAAGCATGTATGAATACATAACTATACAATTCACTTTTAGTTGTATTTTCCAAATTTAAAAATTATTATACAGCACTATGATATACCCCTATAGCTGGTAGCCATGGCCCCTGAAAGACATGTCTAGTCCATAGGTATTAATTTTTCTATTGCAATTACCATAGAAACAGAAAGGAAAATAAATAGGCATTTTTGCAAATTTTGGGGATTTCGGATGGCAGTGATTCGAAAAAATCTGAGAATCCCACTGCATAGAATGGTAATGGCGAGCAAGACAATCCGGGGCATGAAAATTTAGATCCACGAAATTTGTTTCCCTCTGAAATAGTGCCCATCCACTGCCCGATATATTTTATGGCTTCCTGGTACCGATATACATGTCACTATCTCTGACCACATTTAGGAATCATCCATGCTATTTGTTGGTGATTTCCAAAGAACTACTCGAGTATCTCTTACCGAGTCTGGAAGTCACAGGTCAACCTCTGAATCAAGAGAGAGTGAGAGTGATAGTGATGAGTTGTCATCCTTACCAAAATTGTCAAAGCGTACATTGTCCTCTTCTGAACAATCGGATAAAAGCAGCAAAGAGGTTTGCAAACTCATTGTATAGCATAATATAATTATTAGAACCTCCAAATAACAGTCAAGTTGAGAACACGACTTTTGTCCTTTGTATAGAGCTTGTCCTCTTTCAGTGCCATGGTAATGTAGCCTAAATCTGACCATGCAGTATACACTCTTATGTGGTGTTAACTTCCTGGGTGCTTTCTCATTCTATGCAATATAGTTGATCGATGGCTCTGTTTTCTTTCACTGATGACTGATGCAAAGCCCATGCATGTAATTATTATAATTATGTAACAGAGAATTAACATATCCCGGCCTGCATCAATTTTGCTAGTGGAGTCCAGATGACCATGAAAGTCTCATTTATATGGTGTATATCTCCATGCAAGCATTGTTTGTCACAATATCTATGCAGAATTTGAGCATTCAGTGGATATATCATATATGCTCTAAACAGCATAGCAATGTAGCTACATGTAAAACAGATTCTAATGGAAGATTTGTGTGCCTGGTACACATGTAGTTTGGTACACCAGCAAGGCAGCTAGCTTTCACCATGTCTAGGCAGTTAATTTCATGTGCATGCATCAGTTCAATTGGTAATTCCCCAAATCATAAATTTAAGCTAATAGAAAACTATGCATGACTGTCAATCAAATCATGCAGGGGGATTACTGTCTATTTTATTATGTACAGGAACCATCCGGGAAATTTGTTAGTGATTTCCAAAGAGCCACTCCTCTTGCAGGGTCAGGAATTGATCCTTCTGCTCCTGCAATTTGGAAACTGAAAGAGATCCATAGCAAACTGAATGGAGAAGGCATTGTAATTGCTATAATTGACAATGGTGTCAACTATGATCATAAAGCGTTCTCCAATGCTCTTGCTGAAAACCGATTGTTAGGACGTGGATTCATGAAAGGCAAGATCACTGATGAATGGGGTGCACCTGAGAGAGGTGAGAAGCCTAGCCATGGAACTATGGCTGCTTTTGTTGCTGGAGGAGAGCCATTTGGTAATGTCAAGAGTGGAGGGGTTGCCCCTAAATCAACTCTATGGATTTATTCAGTTGGANATATACGGCGCCCAAAATATTGGCGGATTTAAATTTGACGATTTGGACTTTGACCGTCAAACCGTCAAATTAAAATCCCCGTCAATATTTCCGGCTATACGGTACTGAGTTTACGGAGTGGTCCGCGGAATTTCTATTCGCAGACATCGGTATGGCCAGCTGCTCGAGTAGAGAATGGATGGAGTGTGCTTAGCTCTACTTCTGGCAAAGAAATTGAAAAATCAACACGAAAACGTTCAGAAGAGATTACGTTTACCTCGGGACTTGATTTAGTTCTGATGCTAACGTCTACCAATGGATCTAAATGCTACTAGTGGCTTATACTTCGGTTATGGCAGTACTTGTGCAGGGCTACTCAAGTTTCTATAGCCAGTTCAAAACAGTGCTTGCTCAGGATGTCATAGTTGTGAGCATCTGGACTGGGAGAGGCTATATCTACACCTTGCTTTATGGTCAAAAGAATTCTAGAGCACTCAAATGCTTGTGTAACAAATAGCACAAACTTGTGCAGGGGCAACTGCAATTGTACAGATTTGCAAGACACATTACCCGCTGCTTCTTTTTGAAGTACTAAGACACCTTTACTGGGCCGGGTATACTTGAAGTTTTCCAAGTGAACAGCAAGTGTTTAAAAAAAGCACAAAACATGGCATTTTTTAACACTGAATTCAGTAAATTCTGCGTTTTCCGTATTGGTGCCATACCGATGATTGCGAGCGCGGTTTTCCAGTATACGGAGGCGTTTCCAATCCACGTGAAGCGTATATATATATTATCTATGATTCAATGGTTTAATTGACACAACCGTGTTTTTATATAGTCTCGCTAGCCAGTTTTCTAGCCAGATTTTCCGCAAAAAATGGGAGAGTCTGGTGGATTGCGTATGCTACTTTTTGTTCCACGTTACCAGAATCTGGTAATGACCACAGTGATTAAGTGGCAGGAAGCTCTACTGGTGCAAAGACTGCTGTATAATCCTATGGGGTAGATTTAGATTATGTAATGTAATGGTAGCATGCACCCACTTAACTTGACCACGGGTTACAACTGTGGTCATTATTACCAGATTCTGGTAACGTGGAACAAAAAGTAGTACGCAGCTCTCATTTTTTGCGGAGAGTCTGGCTAGCGAAACTAGTTTTTATATAATTTCACGTTCAGGTGTATAGAGGCTTTGTTAATTACTAATCTGTGGGTGTAAATTGTCTACAATAATCGAGCAACGTAAACATTTACCCTTCAACAAGCCAGTAGTGACTGAGCTCGAGCATGCGCAGACTCTAGCTCGATTGCGTTAGTTTTCATGTAGTACACTAAGTTCACCCTCTTTTAACAACGTATAATATGATATCAATTTGTACATAACCTGAATTGTATACAACACTAGATGATACTCATGATAATAATACAAACTAAAAATAAGCGACCGACCTACTCAAAGACACTATATATAATTATATCTTGAGTGAGAATATGAACCCCCTTGTGTAACAGCTTTCACTAGCTTTCCATCTATCAAGAATAAAATTACATTTAGTCAGTGACACTGGATTTTCTTTTTGCTGGATTGAATATCACTACTTTAAATGCCACACCCAAAACCATCTATAGTAACTTCAGTCTATATAATTATATTGGCCCAGAGCCTCAGACCCAAAGTTAATCGATGTATATGTCCCACACAAGACTCAATTAAGCTCCTACATAATTATTTTAAATTACTGATAATAATCAATAAGAGACCGATCTTGTCCCTGGCACCATAATAACATTATGAGGTTGAAGTAAACGAGAAGATTAATCACTCCATTTACAATTTGAATATAATACACTTGTAAGGCTTTTAAGGTGTATATCTCCACGGTGGAATTTTTTGTTGGAGTGTATATACATGACTTTTAATTAACCCACCACCAGTGAAATTTAGGCAAAAAAAAAAAGGCTTGTATTGTGAACATTACAAACATCATAAAAAAGAGGCCACTGAGCAGATTTTTTAACGCCGAATCACTTATTAGTTGTATCAATTTCATTATCCTACTCATACAGTGTTTAAGGTTTTTAACGCGATACTTGACAATGGATTGGTAATGAAAATTTGAATTCGCCAATGACAGTACTTTTGGGTTAATTATTCCAGGTATAATCGCTAAAACTGCAGAACCTATATGGCTTATTTCCCTACGTAGGGAAACAATTAAGCCAAAGGTTCTACAGTTTTAGTACCATTAGTCTAAGACTCTATATATAAAAATTGAAATAAATATTTAGGGCTGAAATTGATAACAGCAGCAGTAAATTAGCTAATGTGGAACAATATATATGCCTAGAGTGCTAAAAACTCCTCTTTTCTTTTTAAGTATTCAGCAAACCTAATACCAGCATACCTTGGGGGAAAAGAAAAAGAAGATAATTATGTAACATCATAATTATTATTGTACAAGTGTACACTAAAAGGTTTTAAAAGCTAACAAACAAACTAACAAACACACTGAGACACTGCATCATAAAAGTTAATGTGACAATAACCAGCATGGCTTACTCAGCATAGTTGAACTCTATAGTAGAGTGGACAGCTTCAAGTAGTCCCCACATGGCCCAGAATAGATGAACAGCCTACAAAAATTAATTTTAATAATAATAATTATTGCCGAGCGCATTAGCGCGAGGCATCATAAACCGGTTTGTACTTGGGTTGGCATTATTATGATTACTTTTTGCGTCCGATTACAAGTTATGAAAGTTATTATGATTGGTTTTATTCTAATTATCACCGTTTTCTCCAAGAAAGAGAAAGCTACGATCTCGAGATTAAAGAGATGGCACAAAGAATCAAATGAATAGATCGTATACATTTCATAAGCACGAATTTGGGCCTTCAATCAACTTCTAAGAATGCTCTTGCACTTGCACTCTGAACTACACTAACACTGCCAGATTAGTCACATGTCAGCAATAATTATGACACGCACAAGATCTGTAGCGTGGAGTGGAGTCTCTGCATGGTGAAGTCTTATCTTTTCTGTAGCGACCTCGTGTGTCCTGGCACATGGCTTGAAATTAGTGGAGTTTCAATATGATCATTTAGCTCTCCACAAAAGCTAAACTTGAAGACAGGTATACATGTAGATATTTACATTTTTGTCCAGCAAATGTTACAATGTATCTCAGTGAGAAAATCACCGATTCACGGGCATTCTGACAATGAACTAGACGTATTATCTACGGAACTACAGTACTATCTTAATATTACAGACTCTGCACGAGGCACATCATGCACTACATTGTGTACTACTAGTTATTATTAATAATAGACCAATCTTGTCCATGGCACCATACAATAATGATTATAATATTATGAGGTTAAAGTAACTGAGATGATTTATCATTCCATTTACTATACATTTGTAACACTTAAAAGTAAAGGCATGTATCTGGTAGAATTTTTATAGGAGCGTGCTTTGATATTAACCCACTACAAGAGACTTTTGTGTTAGAAGTTGTTTTAACACTCAAAGAAACTAAATTGTGAAAAAAAGTTTATTTAACACTAGTAGAACACTTTTTATGAAAAGAAATTTTTTGAAGTTTTATTAGGCAAAAACACACACTTTAGGGAAAACTAAAGTTTTCTATGCGTCATTGATTGACAACACACTAAAACTAGTTTAATCAAGAGCAAGCATACATGCATGAGGATCAAAACTACTAGATATATTATATAGGCACTGTTAAAAGTACTGATATCATGCAGTGATTGACATTGTGATAACTCATGATTATTGTAAGGGTTGCCATGGTAAGTATAACTGCCACAATAGCCACAATCTATCAGGCCTTTTAATCACAAAATTTGGTACTTTTCCTTGCATGGTGCGAACATGCAAGGTACGTATAATTAAGAATCCTCCAATAATCTGTATCTATGCAAAGAACCATGGATGATAGTATGTATACTCATTACAACATACCAGTGCAAACCTGTTGACCTCTCTATAAATAGAATGAATTTGCTCATCAGTAATAGATCTGCCATCAGCACCTATAAACATTTTTTTAAATTTATAAACCAGAAATAAACTAGTTGACATCTTAGAATGAGCACAGTTCTTTGAAATATTATAAACTAGTAGTACACTGAGTTCAGGGAAATTGCCTTGCACAGTATGTACTCAAAAGCAATGTTGTTATTTATCTAAGAATCAGTGATTCTAATTGCAGCTAATTGTGTAGCTGATATACTAGTAATCATGATCATTCTGCAATAGCAGGCTAGTAACTCTCACTTCTTCTGGTATTAGTTAGAGTATGGCAACCATGTGCAGTGAGCACTCCAGTGGCAGTAGAGTTCTGTACGCTCAGTTGCATGCATGTATTTAATGACATCAATCGGTAAAGGTCATTAAATTTAAATGTATAACAGGCACAATTATTGCCAAACTGGGCAACAATGTTTTCATCTGGTGTTATGATGCTTAATTGGCTATTACTTACACAATTTTTGGCCCTGCACAATTACATACCTCACACTAAGGTGCTCAGTAATTAACATTGAAGAAAGGAAATTAGTCAAAGGAGATAGTATATAGTCAGGTACAAAAAGTTTTTATTTAGATCACCGACAACATAAACAGCTAACACAATGGAGTTGCAGCTCTTGGTATATGGTGGGCGTACACCCCACTGTGTGTTTCCATAGAAGCAATCACAATTATCCCATGTATTCACAAACCTTGAAGGTTGGCCTTCTCTTCCAAGTATATTCTGATCCATTTCTTTTGAATCTCTTCATTGGGATATCGGCTGTAGTCAACAGTAAACACTCCTGTATGAATAATATACACAGTCCTAGTTCTGAAGGCTAGGCACCTGAGTAGCTTGACCTTTTACCAATTCATATACATAAATTTGCCTAAGCAGGCATTGGGATGGTTCCTTTACACTTGGGATTGTTGGTAAAGGTTAGACAAAATTTCATCTACACTACAGGTTGGCCATTGTGGACAAACATTAGCACTACCAGCCCCCCCCCCCCCAACACCCTTGTCTGCATGCTGGGAGGGTGTGTACTGTACTAAAGAATTGATCTATATATAGTATGAGCTTCGATCAACATACATCCTAATAGGAGTATATATATACACATGTACTATACGCATGAATGTATGCTTACCAGCAAATTCACAAAAGTGGTGTGCTATTTCAAAAGCTAGATAGTTGGGTCCTCCATATTCATAATCAATGAGAGTGATGGTACCTGNTACATAATGTAATTAGAAGTTTTGCAAAAACTATAATTAAATTTAAAATTTTGTCAAACAGTCACAATTATCATGTACACGCATGGACTGTACATTATATTATACTATAGATAGGTGGCTTAAAAGTTTTACATTGTAATACGATCAATAAATAATATATGGTGAAGATTGGTATAAACAGCAGTGACTGAATCAATTTAGAGTGCTAAAAACTCCTCTTTTCTCTTCAAGTATTCAGTAAACCTAATACCAGCATACCTATTGGAAATGAAGACAACATCATCTGGTATGGCATTGTACACTAGCTGAAACACTCCCAACAGTAAACAAATTTAAACACACACACACACACACACACACACACACACACACACACAAACAAAGACAAACACACAAATATAGTGCATGAATTTAGTGTATAGAGGTCCAGAATGTATAAGTCAACAAAATCATTGTGGCTTACTCTGCATAGTTGAACTCTATAGCGGAGTGGACAGCTTGAAGCAGTCCCCATGTGGCCCAGAACAGGTGGACAGCCTACAAAAAACACAATAATTATTAAGACAACATTATTCTAGTTTGATCGATTTTACAAGTCTGCAAAAACAGTAACTAAAACTTCGTATATAAAAATAACTGTCTTCCTACACAGCAAGATATATACATGTAAACATGCCAGCAGTAGTCTCATACCCAGGCTCTCTCCTTTGACCTTACACTGATGATGGACCCACTGTTCATCGCACTTAGAGCTAGATTGTCATGACATTGTGTGAGTATTGTATTGCTAGGGCACCAAGAGTTAAGCGCACCTTGGTGCCTTTTCATTGTGAGTCTGATTGAGGTGTACAACCATGGATTGTCTTAGAAAGGTCAAAGGGGAGAGCCTGGGCAGAGGCTATATATGCTACTAATCAGGCTTTGTTTATACAGAGACAGTTGTGCTTCCTGTTAGCATTTTTGGTGTTTGCAAACAAGCAGGAAATGGATGATAAAAAAACTATTGTATGCTCTAAAACTAAACAAAGCCTTAGTTGAGCAGTTCTAGAGGCCTGAAAAGAGGGCTAGCCTAAACTGGAAGGAAGATAACAAATCCCAAACTACCACTCGTACACTACCCATTCATTGGAACTAGAATAGTACTCAATAGAAACACAACATACCAGTGCAAACTTGTTGACTTCTCTATAAACAGAGTGAATTTGATCATCAGTAATGGAGCTGGGATCAGTACCTGCAAGAAATACAGTTTGAACATCAGAAATAAAGAAGCATCCTAAAGTAATTGCTGTTAAAATACAACAATGAATCAAATCAGGAGCTATAATGGCAACAAGAAGTATAGTACCAATAGCAGAACTAAAAGCACAGACAAAAGTATCATCTTCTAAAGATTTGGCACATCTTATTATTCAGCACTCTTTACAAAATTTACTTCTAATTTTGAAGAAAGGTTGTTACATGTACATATATATGATTGTACTATTTATATGTGTACACGTAGCACATGCATGCAAATACTTTCGAAAAATTCAATAAAGCTTGTCGAGTATACATGTTTAGTTGGTGTCATGGGAGTGTGTGTGGAGTTCGATAAAACTGACTTTGTCTAGTATAAGGTAAACTATATACCACCATTTGAAAGCTTTTATGCCAATCACAACGGTGCAACTTCTATTTTTTAAACAATTAACTGTATACTAGCAAGAGTTAAAAGTATGTAGTCGGTACAAAAAAAAAAAAAAAAAAAAAACACCTAAAAGCACCTTGATTATATTTGGGTGTAGGAAGGCTATATGAAACTGAGACTTGGACCATTGCATTCAGTGTAATGAGAGCATTCAAATGATACCCATTTTGTTACTATTTGCTAAACCTAGGCCTGATTATGTCCCACCTATAATAAGCACTATATACGAGTATGATCATTTCCTATGGGAGTGTTTGTGGTTTTCGATAAAACCATAACTTTGTATCGTCCATTTTTGTCTAAATAGGGCAAATTATATAGCATTTGAAAGCCCATTTCATGCCGATCACAATAGTACAACTTTCATTTTAAATTAACCAATTGTTTACTGACAATATTAAAAAGTATGTAGTCAGTACAAAAAAAACACCTAAAAACACCGTGATTATATTTGGGAATAGAAAGGTTATATGAAACTGAAACTTACACCATTACATTCAGTGCAGTGAGAGCATTCAAATTATATATCATTTGAAAGGCAATTTCATGCCGATCACAATGGTACAACTTCAATTTTAAATCAACCAACTGTTTACTAGCAATATTAAAAATATGTAGTCATTACAAACAAAAACCCTAAAAAAAAAACTAAAAAGCACCTTGCTTATATTTGGGTGTAGGAAGGCTATATGAAACTGAGACTTGGACCATTGCATTCAGTGTAATGAGAGCATTCAAATGATACCCATTTTGTTACTATTTGCTAAACGTAGGCCTGATTATGTCCCACCTATAATAAGCATTATATATGAGTATAATCATTTCCTATGGGAGTGTTTGTGGTTTTCGATAAAACTATAACTTTGTATCGTTCATTTTTGTCTAAAATAGGGCAAATTATATATCATTTGAAAGCCAATTTCATGCTAATTACAACGGTACAACTTCAATTTTAAATCAACCAACTGTTTACTGGCAATATTAAACAATATGTAGTCATTACAAAAAAAAAAAACCCTAAAAAAAACCCTAAAAGCACCTTGCTTATATTTGGGTGTAGGAAGGCTATATGAAACTGAGACTTGGACCATCGCATTCAGTGTAATGAGAGCATTCAAATGATACCCATTTTGTTACTATTTGCTAAACGTAGGCCTGATTATGTCCCACCTATAATAAGCATTATATATGAGTATAATCATTTCCTATGGGAGTGTTTGTGGTTTTCGATAAAACTATAACTTTGTATTGTCCATTTTTGTTTAAAATAGGGCAAATTATATATCATTTGAAAGCCAATTTCATGCCAATCACAATTGTACAACTTTCATTTTAAATTAACCAACTGTTTACTGACAATATTAAAAAGTATGTAGTCGGTACAAAAAAACACCTTGATTATATTTGGGAATAGAAAGGTTATATGAAACTGAAACTTATACCATTACATTCAGTGCAGTGAGAGCATTCAAATTATATATCATTTGAAAGCCAATTTCATGCCGATCACAATGGTACGACTTCAATTTTAAATCAACCAACTGTTTACTGGCAATATTAAAAAAATATGTAGTCTTACAAAAAAACACCTAAAAAACACCTAAAAGCACCTTAATAATATTTGGGTGTAGGAACTAAGACTTGCACCATTGCATTCAGTACAATGAGAGCATTCAAATGATATCCATTTTGTTATGATTTGCTTAAAGTAGGCTGGATTAGGTCCCACCCAAAATAAGCACTATATGTGAGTATGATCATTTCCAATAGGAGTGTTAAAATTAGATTATTGTGTCGTCCATTTTTATCTAAAATAAGACAAATTATAAAACCTTATTTCATTCCAATCACCAAGGTACAACTTTTATTTTCAAACAATAAACCGTTTACGGACAATAGTAAAAAGTATGTAGTTGGTACTGTATCAGTAAAAAAAAACAACAACTAAAAGCACCTTGAGTGTAGGCAGGTTATGGAACTGTGACTTGCACCATTGCATTCAGTGTGATGAGAGTATTCACTGAATGATAGCATTTTTTTATGATTTGTTAAATGTAGGCCTAATTAAGTCCCAGATTTTAAGTTCACTCTTGGTATGGTTGGTGAACACCACACTGCATGTGTATACATGGTGCAATCATATCCCAAACACACACCTTGAAGGTTGGCCTTCTCTTCCAAGTACATTCTAATCCATTTCTTTTGAAGCTGTTCATTGGGGTATCTGGTGTAGTCAACAGTATCTAAACCTGTAGATAAAGTAATAAATACATGAATGCAATACAGCTAGGTCAACCTGTGTGGATGAACACTGATAAATGTAACCTCAATACCCCCACCTCCAAATGACCATGCACATGTACCGTACACGTACTTGATATGGCATAAAAATTCAAAAGGTCCAATCTTTACAAACAATGATTCCTAACCAAACAATCCCAAACCTAAAGGAACCCTCCCAATGTCTGCTCAGGTAAGTATTCGGTAAACTGAACCACTCAGGTGCCTAGTCTTGTGAACTAAAACTGGTAGGTTGAAAAGCTCTTTTGTCCCATGGTTTAAGCTTCAGTTAACACAAATCCTCTAGATACAGTGTACATACATCCAGGTCAGCTAGGACAAATAATACTGAGATGTACCAAGTTCCCTTACCCACCACCACCATGTGTGCTGAGAGCATGTAAACTGTACATTAAGTGACTTTAGTACAGGTTTTGCTTCAACCAACACAAATCTTTATATCTTCATATACTGTAGATTGGGAAATTTTCGTGTTGAAAATATTTCGTAAATAAAATTTTCGTATATTTATAATCTTCGTAAATATGGTATGTATGAAAATTTTTAAGGGGTTGTCACATTCCAAAGTTCATGTTTGAAATTTTCACAGATTCATGTAAAAATTTTGAACAACAAAATTTCCCGATCTACATTAATTATGTACTTACCTGCAAATTCACAAAAGTGGTCTGCAATTTCAACAGCTAGATAGTTAGGACCTCCATATTCATAATCAATGAGAGTGATAGTACCTGCATGGAACACATACACAATAATTGTGCACTAATATCATCCAGTGTGTATCATGACATTGGTGCGACTCCACTGTGTAACCAAACTCCAAGGCTCTCTCCTACACATAAACAAAACCTTCACAATAAGGAAGGAGGGGAGATAGGAAATGGAAGAGCGTGGGTGGACTGTACTGTGATACCAAGGTTTATTATTGACTGTTAAACAATGTGTGTGTATAACTCTGATCATGCAGGTTCTTGATCCTCCTTCTCCTATGAACAAAGTTAACTATGAAATACATGTATGTACAGTACGTACATCATTGGGAGTGTAGTTTCTACAATTGCTATGATATATAGCAGCCACAACTTACCTTTCTTACTATCGTATATCATGTTAGCACTGAGTAGATCATTGTGACAGAAGACAACAGGAGACTGACAGTCACTCAGTTTAGCTTTCATCTCCTCAACTTCAGTTTTGAGTCTTTCAATAGAGCCTATTGTGGAGACAAAACTGATGTGTGTGTGTGTGTGTGTNAGAGAGAGAGAGAGAGAGAGAGAGAGAGAGAGAGAGAGAGAGAGAGAGTGAGAGAGAGAGAGAGAGAGAGAGGATGATATGTGAAACTCTAAAGATCACAAGAAAAGATATCCATTTTCACATGTATGGCTGTGCATTACATCCGATCGTCATAAAGTGTGTATGACATGGCAGCCATAAAATAAGAAAATCATTGGCAGTTTTACCTAATGTACTATCATATGCGTACCATTTCTGTTTTTCTTGGTCTTTAAATCGTGACGGTATAATCTTCATCCATTCGTTGATCTTATTCCACACTTGTGGTTTCCTTCTTTTGAAGGCATCGGGGATGGGCACCAGGTTGAACTGGGCCACGGCACGACATGCTCTCCTCATCATGGCCTCTTCTTTCAACTCATCCAGAGAGACGTGTCTTCCCGGAGCGAAACCATAACACAGCCCATTCTTCAGTTGAAGGTAGAAAGGAGGAACAAGGCCGGCATTATTTAGAGTCAAGAAAGATATAATCTCGCCCTCTCTGTCGATGAAGTTCTCTGTACTTTTTCCATTGATTCTCAACAGAACCACGTTGCCATCAGGGTCGCCGATACCCCTACCCTTCTCATATATTGCAACCAGTTTGTTAGTAACTCCTTCTTCAAACACTTTACATCCCAAGCTACTTGGATCCCAGTTTGGTTTGATGAGAGGGAGGATAACAGCCTTGAACTCGTCCATGTAGGAGTCATAATGTAGCTCTAAGTTTGGCAGGTACTTCCAAGACAGTCCTTCCCTGTGTTCTTCAACGCAAACTGAGCTTTCTCGTCCTATCTCCATAGGCTAGCCCGAGCCTCGTCCCCAGGCTGAGGGGACTTCCCTTGGATGGCTGGACAAAGTGGGCGTGGCTAGTTAGTGCAAGATCAGCAAAAACATTATTTACGCAAGAAGGAAAATGTCTCTCCCAGCCGAGGGGATAATTGTCTGCTGAAAGAATTAATCAGAGCTGTCAAAGAAGGAGAACTGGAACGAGTGAGACGTCTTGTGGTACACGAGAGAAACCCCCTTTCAGACAAAGCTAAAATTTATTTCAGTCTCAAAAATCAAGAGAAAACCAACTGCTGGCCTCTCACAAGTATAATACTTACTTGAAAAACATTGGCTGCCAGCAAATAAGCCCAGAAAGTGTAGATACTTCCCAAAATAGCTACGCACGAGCTAGAAACACCGCTCCTAATAACCAAAGCTGCTCGTCAAGAAAGTCGTGGTGCCCCATTGTCTTCTGCTGCTGGATAATGTGGAAATAAAAATGCTGTTTGAATATGGCGGTACTGATCTTGATTATTTTGTTAGAAGTATGTATGAGAGTGCTCTGATGCTTGCTGCCAAGAATGGTCATTTTGAAGCTGCTGAGCTTTTACTTTTGAAAGGAGCCAAAATCGTAAACTTATGTACAAGACATGCTCCTCAGACTCCTCTTTAATTGTCTGCTGTAATAAAGCATTTTTGTTGTTAGCTGTTTATCGTAGTGTGCACAAATATTGTGTATGGAATTCCAAATAGGACAAAATTGTCAAACGTGCATTGTCATTCTCAAACTACCCATGCACTCATGGACCTTGGTCATTCTCAAACTACACTCCTGTGTACTCATGGTCATTCTCGAAACTCTGCACATATATGGTCATTGTCAAAACACTTATGGTCATTCTCAAACTACCCTGGCACTCATGGTCATTGTTAAACTGTTGGTCATTGTCCCAAAACTACTGAACTTTGAACCCATCACTGTGTTCCCAGGCCCCTTTGACCTTTTATTCGTGGAAAAAGTCAAAGGGGGGAGCCTGGGAATGAAGCTATGATTCTTTCAGCTTGATAATAACCCCTATAATTATTATAATAATCACAAAGTTCTAGCATTGTACTGATTAAACTGATGATCTCAATTAGCTAATTAACTTCAGACACTGTTAGCATCATCTGAAAGTTGTCTAATATAATATTGTACTCTATCTGACATTCTACTGAGTATTAAATAATATCCATGATTAAAATAAGACCTCCAATATTAAAAAACTGACTGTTTCAGCCTTAGAATCATCTAAAAGCTGTACACAGATTAGCGTACCTTAATTAGAGTGACCACTATTATTTACTAACACAACAAAGTAAATCTTGGGAAAGGAGGAATGTAGGGGATGTACCCCCTATGCCCCTATCTGACCATGCAGCATTGCATTGGCTAGAACCCAGCGTGCAGTAAATTTTTTATAACTTTCTTTGATCCCAGTACATGTACCAGCTCAAAGTATGTGGAATCTACGGAGCACAGCTTTGATCAGACAGCTTTCAGAGGATACTAACAGTGTTTTAATTAATTGAGATCGTCAGCTCAATCAGTACAACGCTAGAACTTTATGGTTATAATAATTATATGGGTTATTTTCAGGCTGAAAGAATCGATTCATATAGCTTCATTCCCAGGCTCAATCCCCCAGCCCTTTGACTTTTTCCATGAGTAAAAGGTCAACACAGTATATAGTGGGTTCAAAGTTCAGTAGTTTCGGGACAATGACCAGCAGTTTGACAATGACCATGAGTGGGTAGTTTGAGAATGACAATGAGTGCATATTTGAGAATGACCATGAGTGCATATTTGAGAATGACCATGAGTGCACAGTTTTGAGAATGACAATTAATGAGTGCATATTTGAGAATGACCATGAGTGCATATTAAATTTTGAGAATGACCATGAGTGTACTGCAATTTGAGAATGATAATGCACGTTTAACAATTTTGTCCTATTTGGAATTGCTACTACCAGCATGATCCTTTAACAGGCTCCCGAGTCAAGCTTCAAATTAGATTCAAGGTTAAGAGGGAACAAGCTTAAGATAATGAGGTGTGTAAATTATTAATTCCCATAGCTTAGAGTGGGAGTCCCCCGTATGGAAATAGGTTAACTATACCTATATGTCATTTTTTTTCTCCATGTCAGCAGAGAAATTTACATTAGTGTGTGGCTGAAAACTTTTCATGTGCATGTGTATAGTGACAATGGCATTTCAGTATTGGGAGATCCTGGTAATGATTGACAGTATATAGGAAATTAGTGTACAGCTAAAACCATGTTCCCTTTTTTTCCAATCCCATAGGCAAGTATACAGCTGAAAAATAACAGGTGAAAGTTTGGTTTTGAGTGTTAGCTACAAGTATTGTGAACTTTTATTGTCTTCACGTATGAAGAGAATGGATACTGCAATTATATAGGAACGGAGAAGATATTATATCAACATAAGTGTTTATCTATCATTAACACTTATTATGTTCGACAATTGTTGACCCCATTATAACTCTCTATATATAGTTGAACTAAAATAACTCATTGACAATCTATTATACATAATAAACGTTCAAGTGAATTACATGTGCAGATCAGCATAATTATACAAGATAATAATTATGTTACACACTATCACGTAAATCATGACATTATAATATTATGACATACTATACCATTGTACATGTATACATGCCATTATTTTAGTAATAGTAGCCCTGGAATTCAAATAAAAACATCAATTTTTAACCTGCCCAGTTAACCTCTCTATGGTACTTGGGTTGTTCTTGGTGAGATTTGTGAGGTTGTAACAAGTGTACTACATGTGAAACATGATTTAAGTGGACACCTGATAACCTCATAATAATAATTATTGACACTGCATGCATGGCATACTAAAAGTCATTGAATGAATAAATAAGACCCCTAACTGCTACACTGTTGTCCTAAGTTAATTATGTACATGCAGATATGCCATAATTATAATGTAGTGCAAATTCGAGGTATACCCATTCCACTGATAGTATGTCTGTTTATGTATGTATATGGACTAACCTACTACACAATAATAATTCAATCAAACATTATCGTGGTTCAGCCTAAACTTTATTCACTGTATGTACAAGGGGCACTTGGAACTGGTACTTTACCTTCTGGAATCAAGATATAACATGAGTTTACTTTCACTAATGGTGTGTATTTATTGATCCTGCGTGAGTTGGTTGTAGTACCAATCAAAACCCTCAAAACTCAGTCTTATAAATTAGTTAGGTATTGATTAGTTTCTAAACTTAATTCAAGAAAATTTTTAGTTAGTTTTAGTTAACTAACTAAAATTAGGTCTTTTGGGCATATTTTTGACTTAGTTTAGTTACCATTTTGACCAACTCTTCATAATTTAGTTTAAAAAAAGGCCATTAATACTTTTTGCAAACACTAAATGGTTTTTAGTTTTAGTTCTTTAGTTAACTAAAACAAGTGAGGTCCGTTGTACATGTTCAAGGCTTCAAGTATAATAAACAAGATATCTATGTTTAAATTCTCTGTGATTGTGGAAAGCCTGGCAGTAAAAATCAAAGATTTGTGGTCCACAGATTGTGGATATGTCACAATTATGTGTCTGCTACTATGTACCCATAACTAGTGCATGGTTGTAAGCTAATACTGGTGGTAACTTAATTAGTGGCATTGGTCAAGTTTCTAACACAGTGATGTCACTATGTAAACTGTATCCAAGAAATCTTACAATCATAATAATCAACATAATTATACTAGTATTCTACTTGCATTTTGCGATAAAAATTGTAACTGATCATGATATTATAATATAATTGTATATTATATTCTACTGAGTTAAATTGAGGCAATAATTTACATATTAAATTTTTTTGAACTCCAATCGCTGCATTGTTATTATAATAATATTTACATGTATTTTAATAATAATTATTGTAGTTGCACATAATTATCATTTGTGCATGTATTAGTGTGCATTTTAAACCAAGAATTAGTGTTTCAAATATAATTATAATAACAAATATTCATAAAGTTCTTTCATTTATAATAACTATTAGTAATTAATTTGTATTAATTTTATCCATTATCTTAAGCTTGTGGGAAATGGGGCACCACCTGAGTGTAGTAGCCAATCAGCTGAGCTCCAGGGATGGAAATGCGCAGCCCACTAGCAGTGGTCTCATAGCGTGTGGTGCGATGGCCTGATCCAGAACTACTGGAGGATGATCCAGAACTTCTTGAATTTGAGCTCCAAAATCCAACATTACTGTAACTATTACTTGAACTGAAAGATGACCTTACTGCTCTTGAGCTGTAGCTAGCATCAGTGTTAGCGAATTCCAGTTCGATATTTCTTGAGAGAAGGAATCCAGTGGCATATTGGGGGAGAACATAAGGGGGGTTGGGAGTGTTGGGGGTTCCTGAGGCTGCAGCTAAGACTTTGTCAACAAACATGTCTTCACTCATCTGGCCAGGGGAAATACGCTGGTTTTTGTTTGTTGCCTTCTGCAGATTTATAAGAGAATAAACTATGATAAGATTTGCCATTTTAAATTATGAAATGAAAATGATTATATAATTTTAGAGGTCACTTTTACTAATTCTAGTGATGCATGATGTCATTATGTATAAACTATAATACTTACAATGAACTGAAACTCAGGGCTCTTGAACAGAGATGGACGGAACCAAGGTCTGTTAATACTTACACGCATTAATTCCCCTTTCACCCTCACATTAGCAGTGTTCATTTCACTTTGAAAGTTGGAGTCAGATGAATGGCTTGAATATGATGAAGAAGAGCGACTCACTGAATAAAACCACCCATAAGTTTTACTGCTGCTCCGTGATGCATAGTTGTAGTATGAGTACCGTGAATCACTACTAGAAATGGTTTCACTGGAATTGAATTCAAAGCGTAGCCAACGACTGTCTAGCTGATCTTGAGTATCGGCTGCATGGCGAGCTAGACTTGGAAATTTCGGAGCTGCTCTTGTGAGTTGGAACTCAAGTGCACCAATTTCTTCATTTACTGCCTCAATTATGCTATCGAACGACAGCTTCGTATCGTTGAGCCTGTTCACTTGGAAGTCAAGATCCTTTACACAAGTGTATAGATCGCTATTGTTGAATATTTGTTCATTAGAGTTTGCATTTTTTGTTTCATATTCTTTACATATATCAAGATCATCTTCGTTATTAGCTTTAGCTCTGATTCGACTGCTCAAACATTGTTGTCGTAATTGTTCAGTCTCATTGGCAAACTCAGAAAGTTCTTCACCACTTGAAGTGAGCTTGGTTTCTAATGCTCTAAAATCTTCACTAAGCTTAGATGAGGCTTGGATGGAATCCTTCAAAGCTATGAGAACTTTCTTCTTTGATTCAAATTCACCAATTTTAGCGAGAATCTCATCACGTGTATAGCTCTGTTGTTCACGGACTCTTTCAGCTTGTGCATCATCACTGTACATGTGTGTGTGTATAATTATGCGTGTGTGGAATACAAGATATCATTAAAATTTGTGATATGGATCATGCAATCAACATAAAAATTATCATAATTATACTTACACTCGTGATACATTGGTCAGATAGCGGTACCAATTGGAGGGTGTAAAGGTCACAGGATAAATGGTCCTTGTACGATCCAAGGCAGCCAAGCCTGATGCTCGCAGAGCCATCCTTGCCTCCTCTAAATCAATGCCAGGTGACTCCACATCCAGATAGCTCTTATACAGTTCAACGATTTCCTTTTGTCCAAAAATGAGCCACTCAGTGTAAGCTCCTTCAACGTGAGAATTTAAAGCTGGATAGTTCCGTTGGAACCAACGCTCATACTCAATAGCCGGAAGAGCTTTCCTTTGCTTATCAATTTCATCTTCCATTTCTAGTCTCTTTTGATTGTAGAGGTCCTGACTTCTACGATATAGCCCAAAGCGTGTAACATTTTGTGTAACATTCAAGGGATCTGGAATCTCTTCTGCCAAATAGTTGATAGCTGTTACATAGCGTTCCTTTTCATCTTGAGTCTTCTGGTTAAATCCTTTCACTTCAAGTTGGTTCAAAATGTTTTCGTAAATGATGGCCATGCTCTCTCCTGTCTCTATACCACGGAGGGGGTGGATGCCTGGAATAGCATCGGCAAGTTGAAACATGTTTTCTTGCACACGTGGCGGGATGATGACTTGCATGCCATCATGATGAGGGTCTTCCAGACTAGCTTCATAACGATCTCCGGGAAAATAGTCATAATAGTTAAGCACCTTGCCAGGTATGACCATGACCAGGCGGTTGCTGACAGATTCTCTACCAGTGGCTGTTTCACTGACAGGAGGCAGAGCTACGTTTCGGACAGTGGCATACAACTTTGCAAGTTTTGTCGTTGATGAATCTTGTATGTTTTTCAAAGTATTTCCTTGTACTTTGGTGGCTAAAAGAACCACAAAGAGCACCACATACAGCACAAGTAAATAGATCCACTTCATTTTAGTACCAAACTTTATCAGCATTAATTGCAAGCTGGCAGTGTATCCCTCCAAAGTAATCACTCTCTACATGTATTGAATGAAGTTATACAAATGAACAATAGTATTTGAAGTAATTATCATTAGTAGATTTTATTGCAAAAAGGACTGGCATATACTTACAGCTGTCTTGATGGAGTTCAGATCACAATAAAACCCAAGACTTGAAGTTACAGAGGTTGAGAGAAAATCTCAGCAACTTATCCTCAAACAATGACTGCATGGGCGAGCTCTAAATACTTGCAAACATGAAATCTTACAACTGTATGGCATGCATTTTACCACAATAAAACGTGATGTCACACGTAATTTTGACTAAAGTGTGGTAAAATTAGACTGTCATTAATTAGCAGTCAATTACTTAGTTTCAAACCAGTTAACGTTGCGAATCACTTCTATTATACCGACTGACAGTGTGACGTGTCGAAACTGCAGACTATATAAAAGATGTGAGTAAAGAAATGATGTGATTTTAAAAAGATTCTAGCCTGTTTATATAAATGTCGTGCATATTATTGTAATATTTTGTGAAAGTGCTGTTCTTGCCCTGCATGTATCAATTGCGTTGCCTTGATTCATATATATACTTAACTGAGAATTGCTTCAGATTCTCTGCTGTTCGTTTATTCTGTACAGCTGCATGGTGCTGCATGCTTTAACAGTCTGTAAACAATTCAATTTAGAAAAAAAACCAGTAAGTTTATATAAATGAAAGCTGACAAGAGAAATAGGGTGCAAAGGGTTGGATTGTTGGTAAGTATTTAACTTTTGAAATGCATGTCCTATGATTATTGACTGATCATGCATGAATGTGGCATATTATAGGTGGCACACATGTACATGGCTTTAGTCTTGTGCTACACAGCTGTTAGCACTGAAGCATCAAGATCACTAGAATCAACTCAAAGCAGAGTAAGATGTTGCTTGAATCACAACTAATCAGGCTCAGAAACAGCTAGTATTAATATTTAAACATTTGTAGAATTTGTTTTATTATTCATAACTAGATAAGAAGGCAGCAGACATCTGGTGGTGGTCCAAGATCAGCCATTGCTGAAGCTAGGAGTACCATGGGTAACGATATAATTAAATTGATTATTAATCTAGTGTCACTTTGGCTAAGCATATAATACAATATTGACTTTTATTTTCACTCAAATACACACACTCCTGTACTACATCATGCAGGTCCAGCAAGCATGGCTAACGAATTCTACATTGGTTTCATGCAAAACTTTGTCAAGCCAGCCAATGCTCCCTATGCGGCTCTCCATCTCAATGATACCTATCTCATCATAGCCACAGACGAACCTGATGGAGCTTCTGTCACTGTCTCACACAGGGGCAAAGAGACTACATATAGCGTGAGACCGGGGACAGAGGAAGTTGTTGAATTGTCTGTGGGAACATTTCTTCTTGAAGATGGAGTCAGAGTTGAAGGTCACTGGGACCGTAATAAAGGGATTCATGTACAGGCTGATGCTGGGAAAAGAATTGGTGAGCCCCTCCCTACATGTGGAAATAATTGCTATCAGTGATTAGTTGCTAAATAATGTACCACATAGCATTGCGCATGCGCATATGCATGTGCCAGCCACGTGGGAGCTGACGATCTTTACCCATCCAAAAGCACTGCTTTCCCAGAGCTTTCCCTGCAACTTCAATGGTAAGATTTCAAGTCATTATGGCTATACCGATTTACTTTCAATGAGTACCCAGGAATGTTGCATGGAGTCTAGCCAAGCTCTGAGTTTATCAATAAAATTATTGGAGCTGGGATGAACTCAGTTAAACAGGGGGTGGCGGCTCCCATATGTGCTGTACTTGGAGCCGCGACCGCGGTTAACATCTTGACCATCCAAAATTTCCATTTTGACCGTTGAACCGAGACTAAAATTTGATTTTAACCGTTGACTGAGCGAACTTTGCAAGTTTTGTCGTTGATGAATCTTGTATGTTTTTCAAAGTATTTCCTTGTACTTTGGTGGCTAAAAGAACCACAAAGAGCACCACATACAGCACAAGTAAATAGATCCACTTCATTTTAGTACCAAACTTTATCAGCATTAATTGCAAGCTGGCAGTGTATCCCTCCAAAGTAATCACTCTCTACATGTATTGAATGAAGTTATACAAATGAACAATAGTATTTGAAGTAATTATCATTAGTAGATTTTATTGCAAAAAGGACTGGCATATACTTACAGCTGTCTTGATGGAGTTCAGATCACAATAAAACCCAAGACTTGAAGTTACAGAGGTTGAGAGAAAATCTCAGCAACTTATCCTCAAACAATGACTGCATGGGCGAGCTCTAAATACTTGCAAACATGAAATCTTACAACTGTATGGCATGCATTTTACCACAATAAAACGTGATGTCACACGTAATTTTGACTAAAGTGTGGTAAAATTAGACTGTCATTAATTAGCAGTCAATTACTTAGTTTCAAACCAGTTAACGTTGCGAATCACTTCTATTATACCGACTGACAGTGTGACGTGTCGAAACTGCAGACTATATAAAAGATGTGAGTAAAGAAATGATGTGATTTTAAAAAGATTCTAGCCTGTTTATATAAATGTCGTGCATATTATTGTAATATTTTGTGAAAGTGCTGTTCTTGCCCTGCATGTATCAATTGCGTTGCCTTGATTCATATATATACTTAACTGAGAATTGCTTCAGATTCTCTGCTGTTCGTTTATTCTGTACAGCTGCATGGTGCTGCATGCTTTAACAGTCTGTAAACAATTCAATTTAGAAAAAAAACCAGTAAGTTTATATAAATGAAAGCTGACAAGAGAAATAGGGTGCAAAGGGTTGGATTGTTGGTAAGTATTTAACTTTTGAAATGCATGTCCTATGATTATTGACTGATCATGCATGAATGTGGCATATTATAGGTGGCACACATGTACATGGCTTTAGTCTTGTGCTACACAGCTGTTAGCACTGAAGCATCAAGATCACTAGAATCAACTCAAAGCAGAGTAAGATGTTGCTTGAATCACAACTAATCAGGCTCAGAAACAGCTAGTATTAATATTTAAACATTTGTAGAATTTGTTTTATTATTCATAACTAGATAAGAAGGCAGCAGACATCTGGTGGTGGTCCAAGATCAGCCATTGCTGAAGCTAGGAGTACCATGGGTAACGATATAATTAAATTGATTATTAATCTAGTGTCACTTTGGCTAAGCATATAATACAATATTGACTTTTATTTTCACTCAAATACACACACTCCTGTACTACATCATGCAGGTCCAGCAAGCATGGCTAACGAATTCTACATTGGTTTCATGCAAAACTTTGTCAAGCCAGCCAATGCTCCCTATGCAGCTCTCCATCTCAATGATACCTATCTCATCATAGCCACAGACGAACCTGATGGAGCTTCTGTCACTGTCTCACACAGGGGCAAAGAGACTACATATAGCGTGAGACCGGGGACAGAGGAAGTTGTTGAATTGTCTGTGGGAACATTTCTTCTTGAAGATGGAGTCAGAGTTGAAGGTCACTGGGACCGTAATAAAGGGATTCATGTACAGGCTGATGCTGGGAAAAGAATTGGTGAGCCCCTCCCTACATGTGGAAATAATTGCTATCAGTGATTAGTTGCTAAATAATGTACCACATAGCATTGCGCATGCGCATATGCATGTGCCAGCCACGTGGGAGCTGACGATCTTTACCCATCCAAAAGCACTGCTTTCCCAGAGCTTTCCCTGCAACTTCAATGGTAAGATTTCAAGTCATTATGGCTATACCGATTTACTTTCAATGAGTACCCAGGAATGTTGCATGGAGTCTAGCCAAGCTCTGAGTTTATCAATAAAATTATTGGAGCTGGGATGAACTCAGTTAAACAGGGGGTGGCGGCTCCCATATGTGCTGTACTTGGAGCCGCGACCGCGGTTAACATCTTGACCATCCAAAATTTCCATTTTGACCGTTGAACCGAGACTAAAATTTGATTTTAACCGTTGACTGAGCGGCGAAATTCGCGCTTGACTGACGACCTTTACCAAATTTGATCGTCATTTTGACCGTTGACCAGCACTAAAATTTCATTTTGACCGTTGACCGGCACTAAAATCTCATTTTGACCGTTGACTGTCATCTTGCCCGTCCAAAATTTCCATTTTGACCGTTGACCGAGACTAAAATTTGATTTTGACCGTTGACTGAGCGGCGAAATTCGCGCTTGACTGACGACCTTTACCAACTTCGATCGTCTAAATTTCATTTTGACCGTTGACCAGCACTAAATTTCATTTTGACCGTTGACCAGCACTAAAATCTCATTTTGACCGTTGACCGTCATCTTGACCGCGGTCGCGGCTCCAAGTACAGTACATATGGGAGTCGCCACTCCCTGAAAATTGTCCTATAAATCATTCTTTACAATACCATGCTATAGTTTGGCACTTTTATTTGGTGCAAAATTTTCATTAATCAGTAAAACAGTAATGGTTTTTTGGGCTTTTAATATTTTTCCCAATTAAGTCGAATATCTTCTTGAGTGCAGACAAACCATAGATAATAGCCTACGGGACATTGTTTACTCAGTGTGGTTAAGAATATTTTAGCCTAATCGCTGGTTCTGTCTTGATCTTCCACCCATGTATGGGAAGGAATGGGAGTGCCTGGGAATGAGGCTGTTTGGTGATTTTATATGAATATCACAAGAAAGATACAGTTACTAGTTCTTTGTACACAATACATTCTCTTCATGTAGCTCTGTACGGTTTCAATGAGGAAATACATTCGGTTGAAGGATTCACTGCTTTACCTTGCACCAAGCACTTGACTGCAACAAGCTACGAATACTTTGCTGTTTCTGTTCAAAAATCCCATGTCACTAGATCAACGAGATATGGGTCTCCCGATAGTGCATTTCTGATCATAGCTTGCAATGACGATACTCAACTTAGCATCACACCGACACAAAATATCACCGACCCAAACAACCCCAGTGAACTTGTCCTGCCTGGAGAAACTTTCAACATCACACTAAACCAGTTACAAACTCTTTATGTCGAGAGTCAAGAAGATTTATCGGGTTCACGAGTCGTTTCAAGCCACCCCATGACATTCATCTCCGGTCACGAGTGTGGTAACGTCCCTCACGATGAGCTCCAGTGTGATCACCTCGTGGAGCAGCTTCCTCCAACAATGTCCTGGGGGAAACAGTACCTCATCCTACCCACGGCGAATCGGGAAGCGAGTGACGTCATCAAGATCGTAGCAAGTCGACCAAATACGGTTGTATCCATCTCGTGCAACAATCGTAGTGGAGAGTTGGTTGATCTTGGAGGGTCAAATTCGAGCATTATATGGAATGCTGGTGNATGTTACCATCAGTGGTGAACTAGAAATCCTTGAAGGCCAACCATTTCAACTCACATGCTCTGCAAGTGGTTATCCAGCACCCAATATCATGTAAGAAAACATTGTTCAATGCTATTTCCGTAGGAAGTACGATTTCACCTAATTAAACTTTTACAGTTTAATTATCAAAAAATTTTCCCTTTTTTTCCTCGTAAAGAAGCATTGAGCCATATTATCTCACATTTTAACCAAAAACTATAAGCACAATAATTTTAATTTGTGATCATTCTCTATCTCTTTCTCTATCATCGGTCCTTCTAGTTGGTCCCAGGTATCGGAGCTCCTTCCTCCTAATGCCAACGACCTTGGTGAGGGGGTCCTATCAGTGAGGGGGCTGTGGGAGGGAGAGATGACCTCCTTCTGTTGTGAGGTGTCCAATGATCATGGAGCAGCTAGCAAGTGTGTGGCCATCACATTACTTAGTAAGCTTGTGTGTGTGTGTGTGTGTGTGTGTGTGTGTGTGTGTTTGCAATTGCCTAGCAACCAAAGTTTTTATAGACTAATTGCCGGTTAGTGGCTGGGGTGGAGGTGACAATAGTAGGGGTCATAGGGGGTCAATGGCAAATAAACTAGTTGTATGCCCTTAAGTGTGCAGCACTCGACCATGCATTGAATGCTGCCCACTTAAGAGTCATGCAACTATAATTTATGTGAGTGTGTGTGTGTGTCTGTGTGTGTGTGTGTATGTGTGTGAGTGTATGTGTGAGAGTGTGTGCATGTGTGTATATGTGTGTGTGAAAGAGAGAGAGAGAGAGAGAGAGAGATTTTAACAAAGCATTTTTTTATGATTCTTGTTCTGTTTCAGTTGTTCCAGTCATTCAAGTGCCATCTCCTTATTTTGTCACCATTACCCGACATCACCATGGCAACTACGTTCCTCAATTGAACTTTGAACCCTATCCACAGATAGGAGTTGCACAAATCGGACAGTCGATCAGTATACTAGAGAACTTTGACCTTAGAATTGATTGTCTAATTGTCAGGGGGTTCCCCACTCCGACTATAATCTGGTCACTTAATGGAAATCGACTGAGGAATGATTCAAAGCATGATATCTTTAAGAATGGCTCCCTCTTGATACAGCAGGTGACTCCGATGGCTGATGATGGTCTCTATGTGTGTATGGCTAGCAATGAGATTGGGAGAACCTCAAACTTTAGCTTTGTTGGTGTACTTGGTAGGTGTGAGTGTGAATCAGTTGCTACTTACATGTGTGTGTATGTAAAACACATTTTGATACTTGATATCAGAGCAAGCATTTGCATGCATGGAGCTGGTCAATACATAATGTAGGTCAAAGGTGCATTGTTAACAAAAATGCACATGTACACACACACACACACACACACACACACACACACAGTTATCCCAGAGATTGCCTTGCCCTTATCTCCTATCCATGCTCCTGGAAGCTGCAAACAAGACTTCAAAAACACCACCGTCATTGAACAAGTTGGTGTTGATCTTTGTATAGGAACACAACCACAAACCACGCTCTATCTGAATTGCAAGACGGTTAGATCAATACCAGATGCCACCTTCACTTGGTACAAGGATGGTCTCCAGCTACACTCATCGCTGGATGACTTCACCATATATACAAATGGTACACTGGCGGTGGTGAATCTGAGAACAAGTGTAGAGTCAGAAATATCCAATTTGCTGGATCTCTCTGGTCTGTATACGTGTGTGGCTGAAAACATTGCTGGATCTGCAAATGCAAGTAGCTACATTGTACCCTTTGGAAGTAAGTAGTTAAGTCACTGTACACAGAAATTTTCGCCGCTATAAATTTTCGCTTGTTTAAATTTTGTGTGTTTAATTTTTGCCACTTTGACTGATTCGGTAAAGATCACCATACATTTTAAATTTTCGCGTGTTTAATTTTTGCCACTCGCGCACGTGGCGAAAATTTTAAATTAACGGCGAAAATTTCCCGATCTACGGTATAATCTTATAGGTTACAGGCTAGTATTAGTTTAATATCATGAGTTAAAAAATCAAGCCATAACTAGGCTTTCAGATTTATTTTAGGTTAGCTCTTGTCTTGTAATTTGTGTGTAGGCAAGTGCATATGCTAAGACTTGGATGTCTCTATGCATACATGTGCTATACTGATATTCCTTTTAGTGCTCATCACATGCAATCTAGCTCTCACCAATGCTATATATATGGTGTACCAATGATAATACTGTATTTCTCTATTCATGTGCAGACGTGACTCAGGCCTCAATTATCAACCACCACAGACCACTCCACGTTCTGCTCTACAAGCAGCTCTACTCCAGCATAGCTGAACACATTGACACTCTAGAGTCAGGAGAACAACACCTAGCTCTCCTCTCAACTGGAAAGATGCTCAACTACAACGACTATAACCCAGGGCGGGATTTTGACGGGGGAGGGGACTCTATCCCCTCACAGGTGATGGAGCGAATGTTCAATCTGGTGGACGTGATTCCACAAGCGATATCTGTAGTGACTAATTTAGAGGAGGCGTGGCCATTGTCCGATACATACAAGTATCTGATCGATAATGTCGAAGTTATCTCACAAGATCTGGAAAGTGAGGATTTGGAAGAAGCTAGAACATATCTCAAAGAGAAAGTTGAAGATTTGGGTCAATCTGAACAATCAGTGAAGATGCTTCCTCGATTGAGTCTCTACCTCAACTACAAGAACAAGTACTACCAAAAGAAACTTGAAATTGAGTCCATAATGGAGGAAAAGAAGCTAATGCTCCCTGGCACTCTCTACAGTCACTGGTACGATCAGCACTTCCTACAGTTGGAGTCAGAAATCCTCGATGCATTCATGAAGTGGGATATGTACGGAGATAAAGTAGAAGTGGAGGGAAAACTTGACAAACTGGATTTGCGGGATCACTCTGAACTGTTACAAGAGGCGAGAGCTTTGCTCATTGCTTCCAAAGAAAGGTCAAAGTACAGAGAAGATAAAATGTACAGACAGATTCAGTTGATTCCGGGACATTGGTTTGACTTGCTGAAGAACAGGTATGGGTGAGATCTTGCTAGCTAGTACAAGCTTGGATATTTTGACCGGCTTTATCCTAGTTTTGAGCTACAAGCCCAACTATAAGTATGGAAAAACTGATTTAAGTGTGTGGATAGGCGACTCTTGATAATGATACTGTTGAGCATTCAATACATATTAAGATCGTTTGTTCACTGGTACCAATCTCAGCATTGTATTTCACTAGAGATGATGAATGCTGATCAAACTGTCCACCTAGTTTGGTATTTATGTGTACGTTTCTTTCTCTTCATCTCAGGGTTGGCCAGAGTGTTGAACAGATGCAGTATCACATAGCAAGCCTAGAAGCTCAAAAACGAGTCCTCGAAATCACCAGAAAGTATTTGGACAAAGAAACAAGCAGAGCTGAGAGTTGCAACAATCCGACTATTGACAATCCATTTCTGAGCATATGTCCCTCAAATCCTCACCACAATCCAGATTCTATCTTCAATCAGCTTGGCCTGGTAGAGTACCACTTGGAAAGAGAAGTAGAAATATCAGAAATATCTCGCTACGAGTGCTTAGTGACCCGCAACCCAAAAGACTGTCATTTGTACACCCATCTCTATGACTCTGTGATAAGACTCATGGACACTTATGCCGAGCTCTACTTTGGAGTGCAATTTGTAACCAATGCCTTGTCTCATCGTGATGTCTCCATCCCGGCTATCTCCACCACTATAAGCCATCTTCGTGGTGAAATAGAACTCTTACAAACACTGATACACATCACTCTTTTAGACACTGCCGACAGAGATAAGAAAAGTGATGAAGAGTTCGACCAAGCTACAAGATCTGTTGGGATTGCTGACTTTGAATTTAGCTCGAGTGAGAAATTTTATGACAGAACAGAGCTGAATTTCACTCTACCTTTGTCTGTGAATGATCGTCCATTATGGCACATTAATGAGAGGAGTACGACCTTCTTATCAGATGAATTGAACCGTGAATATCGTTGGGTGTTTGATCATCTCAACACACTGCACACAAATGTTTCAGCTCGTGTGATGAGGGTTGACATTCATCGCCGATGGTTTAAACCACTGGTGTTTGAAAACACACACCTCCAAATGGTAAGCAACTTACAAATTATACCTTTGTTGAGATATGAACTCACGAATCTTGTTCTATACTTTTGAGTTAAACATATATTTGTGTTTATGATTGCTCGAGAAATAGTCAAGTTTCCCCTTCTACTGCATGGTCTATATAAGGCTATGTTTTAACACACAATCTCACACATGTATATACACACACACCTCAAAGATCAACGACAGTATCTTTGTATCACCAGGCTCCACCTACCCCCCAGAAGACTTCCAGTCCTCCCTTCATAACCGCACGTACCAACTGCCACTCTACCCCACGTCTCTCCTACTGGCCACAAACATCAAACTCACTCTCAACACGCCATTCCCATTCCACACTCTACCAACACTGCTCCGTATGTCACATGACAAGTATGTCAGTGGAGGATTTGGACCATTTCAATTTGGGACTCTATTTGATAGCAGGATTGGACGAATCAAGTTTAGGGTAGAAGTGAGAAATGAGAGACTAGTGATGACGCTACCAGGGACACATCTGATTGGCTACTTGTGTGACGTTGTGCCACAGTTTCCACACGAGCCTCTTAACGTAAGAAGAGGTCGAAGGTCAGTTAGAATACCCTCTGCAGAGAAGCAAGACAAAGATGAGATGAATTTATTTTTAAAAAGTTCTCATTTTGATAACTGGATTTTGACCAAGAAGAAAAATGTTGAATGGGAGAAAGAGGCTGTGTTTAATCAAGGTCAAGCTAATAGCAGGAGCCTACTCAATACTAATGGAGGGTTTACAGATGTGGACCTATCCAGTGTTTCCATGACGATAGTACCAACTACTGTTACTGAACTTCACATGTACGCTAATGCATCATCTTTGCTCCACCCACTTACAAGACGTCCACAAGTGAGGAAGCAAAGAAAGAGACCAAGAAATTCCCCATGACATTATTGAAAAGAAAATTGTGTATTAATGCACCCTTACAATTTTGTGTGTTTGTGATTATCTGTACAGATACATATATGACATAATCCATGTAGTCAATAGGCAAATAAGTTTATCTACATGCAGTAAAACACATAGCTATTGCATGAGAAAGGTATCATTGCCCTTTTTGCAATTATAATTATAATTATAATTGCAAAAAGGGCAATCATTCAGTAGATACCTCTTCCATTGCATATGCCTAACATCGAACCCACAAATAAAAATTAACAAAACCTATGTATAGTTATTAATACAAGTAGTAAAAATTTCAAAAAATAACCAGTGTATATAGGAATGGGCAGTGCTGTAAAAGTATTGGAACAAGATATAATATTATATGTCTCAATTTTGGCACATGACTATACTTCATTTTCATCATTTTGATACCGTTGTAAAATTAAACGATCACAACTTACAATGTTTACAAAAATCCTCACCAATGTTCATTGAAGTTGACAGATTTTGCAATGCTCATGAAAAAGTTCCACCAAAGAAAGAATGTTCACAAATCTCAATAATAAATATGACACTCAAATTATTATTACACAAAGTGGGCGTGGCTGATACCGCATGCCAAAATCACATGATCAGCAAGAACGCAGAGACATTGACAAATGGCCCTCAGAAGTCCTTACAGCTACAACCATGGGGATAAGTATAATGGTCAGCTGAATGAATTGATCAGAGCTTGCAGATTTGGAGAACTTGGACGAGTGAGATATCTGTTAGTACACCAGGAAATACCAATAAACGATACCTGCTGGGATGATAGTGATCATACTGTGACCTATACCCCACTCTCGGCTGCTGCTGAACGTGGAAATGTTGAAGTTATGAAGCTACTGTTTAAACATGGCGCTAATCCTGATTTTCTTTGGTCGACCCCATCCTCTACTCCCCTAATGGCTGCTGCCAAGAATGGCCACTATGAAGCTGCAAAACTTCTACTGCTGAATCGTGCCAAAGTGGATTTCTGTACAAAAGTTGGTCAGACCCCACTCACACTAGCTGCTGGAAGTGGCCATACCAAGCTAGTTAAACTCCTGTTGGATAATTGTGCTGATGTAAAACACTGGTCTTCAGCATTGAGACTAGCATGTGAGAAAGGCCATAAGGAATGTGCTGAGATACTTATAGAGCATGGTGCTGATGTTAATCACTGTGCCAATGAAGGTACTCCATTGATTTGCGCTGTAAAAAATGACCACATTGCGTGTGCCAAGTTATTGCTAGAGAAAGGAACTGATATAGGTGTTGAAACTCTATTGAATGTGATTAAGGATAAGAAATTCAGTTTTGCTAGACTTTTCATACAGAGGGGAGTACAAGTTGATGCAAGAGTGTTATCAAGTACAATCAAATCAAAGAACCCAACCCTCATGAGTGCTGTTCTACAGAATGCTGAGAAACACTTGCTAGTAGAAATGAATGATGATTTGGTACAGGCAGTTGTGGATGGAGGCCATGAGTTTGCCGAAGTAATTCTACCACATGTATATAATATTAATGTCCGACTCAAACTAGGAGATACAGCCTTGATGGAGGCAGCCAGGTGTGGTAAAGTAGAACACGTGAAGCTACTTTTAAAACACTCTGCACAAGTCAATGCACAAAATGCATATGGATACACTTCTTTGATGTTTGCAAGCCATAGAGGTCACACAAAGTGTGTGCAACAGTTGGTAACAGCAAATTATATTGATCTTAACGTACAAGATAGCAGTGGATGTACAGCCCTCATGATAGCCTGTAAAAATGGTCATTCTGGTGTTGTTCAAAGTTTGCTGATGAACAATGTTAACTTAGAAGTATTGAGCCAAAGAAATCACTCAGCACTTCATTATGGTGTGAAATCTAATAATCCTTCAATAGTTAAGATGCTTTTGGATGAAGGTGCAGACGTTCACCAACTAACACCAGATGGCAAAGACATTGTTCAGTTTGCACATGAGCAGCACAAAAAACCAAGCCATCGTATGATTCAAACAATACAAGAAGTCCAAAGTAAATTATCTGATGCAAAGCTTCCACTGTCCAAAGCTGCCCAACTCTTACTCCCTTTAGCCCAAGAATGGCGTAATATAGGTACACTGCTTAAACTTCCAGACAGAACCTTGAATACTATTAGTGGTAGTGACAGAGAATGCCTTCATGAGATGCTCAGACAATGGTTGTCACAAGTTGACCCTCTTCCTACATGGTCATCACTAGCTGAAGCAGTTGAACCAATCAACTCAATTATAGCAGAAGAAATTTGTCAGAAGCACTGTAGCAATGAGGTAAGTCCAGCCAGTGAAACAAACCAACCTGATGAGGACCAAGACACTGTAGAGGAACAGAAAGAGGAAGCTGAGAAGAACAATACTGAAGAGAATGTAGATATTTCAGAGGACAGTGAAGATGAAAGCAGTACACAAAACACTAAAGACCCAAACCATGAAGAACACTTTGCTGCTGTCAAGAAAGCAATGGAAGAAAAAGGAACATTGAAACACGCTTTATCCCATGGAGTGATGGTTGGTCCTGCTCGATCAGGAAAGAGCTCCCTGATGTCACGTCTTGCTGGTGAAATGCCTATATCTGACTCACCCAGTACTGGTGTAGCTGAAAAGGTCATTCAAGTTGTTGGAGTTCGAAAATCTTACTCTATAGCCCTTGGTGTTCATGACACCATCTGGTTTAAACTACTGTATGACCAAGAAGCCATTAGACTGATGAAACTGGCCACTCAAAACATCACATCCCAACCACAGCAACCAGCTACTTCCCAACTTACTGATAGTACAGTGATAACACAACCTACTTCCACTTTGCAAAGTGAAGTGGAGAATACCTCACCTATGGAGCAGTCTTATGTCAGTGAGCATGTCTCTACCACTGAATTGAGTGTTACAACTCCACCAAAAGAATACTTCACAGGTCCATACCCAGAAGGATACATACCTCCGATGGAAGTATTTAAAGCTGCTACTGAAGGAAAAGGCTTAGAGTCCCTTCGTCAACACTTTGAGAATTCTTGGTCATTTTATCTGACTGATACTGGAGGACAAGTGGAGTTTCAAGAAGTGATTCCTCTGTTGGTGTCAGGACCTTCTGTGTTCTTTTTCACATTTCGTCTTGATCAAGACCTTAACCAACGATTCACAATTGAGTACCATCTTCCTGAAGGTGGAAGGTCAGAGCCATACCAGTCTACCCTCACTGTGGTGGAAGCAATCCTTCAAACCCTCGCCAGTATAGCTTCAATGGGAACATTTACTTACAAAGGTCCACAAGTGAAGAGTGTTTCACTAAATCCCAAAATGTTCATCGTTGGAACTCACAAAGACAAGCTCAACCCAGCTACTGCTGATTCAGAGATCAAAGAGATAGACGGGTTCCTTCAGAAAGTTATCAAACCCACTTCATACTATAATGAAGAAATAATTCAATTTTCCAGCAAATCGCAGCTTATCTATACAGTCAATAATTTCTCACAGGATTATTCGGACTTCAAAAAGATTCAGCTAAGTGTTGAACGTGTTGTTTTTCACAATCGGTTCCTAGTACACTTCCCCACTCACTGGCTAATCTTCAGCCTTGTTCTTCGTCAAGAAATGATCAAAGATAGCATCATAAGTTACGAACAGTGTTTCTCTATTGCCAAAGACTGTGGCATTGCAGACACTGAAGAGCTGGACCATGCACTGTGGTTTCTACACACAAAGATTGGACTAATCCGCCACTTCCCAACACCTGGTCTACAAGAGTTTGTGATTCGTGACCCACAAATCCTGTTTGATATGGTCACAAAGCTTATTGTGAACACTTTCACCTTTGAAAATTCAGTCAGTAAACGATGTTCTACTGAGTTTGAAAAGAAAGGAATATTCACTTTAGATGAATTCCTAGCACTTCAACAGGAGTCTACTTCCTTACTTCCACAGGAGAAGCTCTTACATTTGCTGGAAAATCTCAAAGTAATTGCTCCATTTCAAGAAGGAGGTCAGAAGAAATTCTTCATCCCCTGTGTTCTAGCCCATTCTGAAGAGTGTGAATTTCAGTCCTTACCTCGGAGTTCAGACATTCCTCCAATGCTAATTACATTCAAGTGTGGGTACTGCCCCAAAGGTCTCGCTGGAGCTCTCATTGTATACCTCCTCACAAACAAGATGGGATCAAAGTTCAAATGGATTCTAAAAACTGATCAAATTTTCCGCAACCAAGTATCATTTCTTGTCAGCTCTTGTGATATCATCACACTCAAGATCCACCCCACTTTTTTGGAGCTTATCCATTCTTCAGCTAGGAAGACAACTGAAGAAGCAAAAAAGAGAAATTGCAGCTTAACTCGCATATCAATTGAAAGTGGAATCAAGCTATTATCATCGCTAATGAACTTCACCTCTAATGCTACATCTTCAATCAGCTTCTACTGTCAAAGTCCAGTCTGCAATAAAAGCCATCCTCCACATCCTGCTACAAGTATCGTTGAAGATGATCAAGGATCTGTGTTGTTGTGTGATAAATCAGGTGCAGCTGAAATCTCAGACCTACCTGATGGCTACTCAGTTTGGATGCAGGAAGAAGTAGCAACTGTTCTTGATAACAATGTATTGTCAAGGAAAAGTGGGGCATTAACGACTCACAGTCATGGATATCATGACAAAGTATTGGATACCAATGATGTGAGTGTTGATCTCATTTGCATGTGACTTTTTTAACAGTTACATATTTTGATGTCAATAGTATAAAGTTTATAACAATGTTTTTATTCCTTATTTTCAGATGAAAGATTGTGACCTGTATGAAGCAACTTCCTACCCAAATATTTCACAACAAATAATTGGTTAGTGAGTACAATTCTGTCTGTTTGCATTATTTCTCTTTATACTTCCTGAGAAGCAGTGTTTACTTAACCTTGTTCCCAACTTAAGCTCTCTCCTTTGACCTTACACTCACAGTAAGGGAAGGGGGGAGCCTGGTTGGAAAATCTGGCAGTCATAAAACTGCACAATTGCAGCAGAGGTTAATACGGGCTATAGTTAGCTCATGAATATTCTAATAGGTACAAGCACAGTACAAGCTAGTTATTTTGGACACGCGATTGCCTGCAGCTTAGTCGGCAATTTTTTTCGAATAGAAACCTTATGTCAATTTAATGTATATTGTACATTTTCTATTTATTTGAAGGAAAGGGCTGGGTGAGATGAAGAGAAATTTTGAATCCAACTTACAGTTTTGAAGTTAACCTTTATCTTGGGCGTCCACTTGAGCGTCTATCAAGCTTCAACCAACAATGGCAGTGCAGGACTCTTCTGTTTTATATCTCTTAACCATTTTCTCTCCGTGTCACCCTCTGAAAGGTACTTACCTATCGTTAGAAGCACACAAAGCTCAGAATCAGAGCCTTATTGCTGGTATGATTTGCCGACAAAAATTTTCCCAGAACATGCACACCATTTTTGTTGCCATCGTATTTGTACATGGAACCAAGTCTGTTTTCGCTTTGTATAGTAGTTATACAGTATAGATTTGTGCTGGCTGCCAATGGCTTTCGCATCACATGCATAGATGAAAAAATAAAAACAAAAAAAAAATGTATATATTCATGAGTAAACTGTAGCCCGTAACCTTAAAGATCGTGCTTTTGCATTTGCACCATTCTCTTTCAGTCGTTCCGCCAACGGAGAGATCACGTGAATTTGTTTACACGATGACATCATTTTTTAACTAAAGTTTAGCTGACTTAGACGGTAGTATAGGTAGAGGTATAAAAGCAGCTCATGCATGTTTTTGGAGCAATTGGAGCCAAAAAAACTTGACACAACATTGCAGGTATGTTTTTACAACGTATATGAGATATAACTTAGAGCATTTAGCATGCCATTTTTTTTACTAGCTGATTTTGTGAACAATATTGTTAACTTACCAAGAGTGACAAAAGTTGTATGTGCGCTAGCACTCACAAAAATGGTGAGAATAACTCAAGGATTTATGTTTGCAGTAGCTATCTAGGCATGTGGACACGGGAACTGAGTCTTAGACTAGTGCACAAAATGGTCACTGGATTGAAGTTATTGCTCAGGCTTGTACACAAACAAATAAACCCAAGTTGGCGCAGGCCGGCGCACACTTCAAGATTGATAAAATCAGATCATTGACAGTAAAAAATAATAACTACTTCACAATCACTACTCTGCTCTTCTTCACATGTAGCACCACTGTTTTCCTTCTGCAAGTCTGTCCTGATAGTTTACAAGTCAATTGTTTGTTGCTCTGTTGAAAGTCACCGTTAATTTTTATTAATAACTCAATAATTCATCCATTTACAATTACCAGCGACGACCCTTACCAATCTCAATACATTATATATTCTTGTACCGTATATTTTTCACTCTCTTTTTATATGGGAACAAGCTAATTATTCCATATTTAGATGCTTTGATACATCTATTATTAGTACCCAAAGCATTATGTCACAAAGCAATGCACATAATAGTCTCCAGATAGGTTTTTGTCCAGAGAGTATAGGTTGCAGGTTTAGGCTTGCAATAAGACCACACTTTTTGAGGTATACTTGAGAAAACTTGAATAGTAAGGGATTAAGACAATGTATACTTTCAATATAAAGTATAAGCTTGTAGCTATAGATAAAACTTGGATAGAAAAATTCCTATGTGAATAATTAATGAGCTTGCTTCAGGGGTGCCATTTTTTTACCTCTGCAGGGTGTAAATAAAAATGTATGTATTACATGCATTGGGGCGCGTTCCATTGGCAGAACGGCTGCTTGGCACTAAGCATTGAAGAAGCATTGTTTACTAGTTTTGCAATTAGTTGTCTGCACGTGGTTAGCATGTCACACATGTGGGTAATTAATGTACTAATCATTTGGTGTGTGGAATGCTAATTATACATTGTTTATTCATTGCATGCAGCATCTCATAGCTACCAGCTAGGTTCTCACAGTGAACATAAGGCAGCACATCATGGTACCCAAGATCATTCAAGTACAGAACATGTAAGTAAACTTTATGCTTCCTGCATGCGAACAGTATATAATAATATTATATTTATCAATTTTAAATTGCCGCCCTAAATTGGAGTCATATTAATTTCACCATCACTAATAGACTATAGCCTAAAATACAGAAGTGTTTTCATGTGTTGCACATGTAGCCCTTAACTCAAAAGGTCATATAATTTCCCCCTTGCCCATACATACAGTTGGAGCATAGAGATGTGACAAGAGATTTGAATGAAGAGACACCAAAGACTCAAGGTTAGCTACTGACACATACACACTCTCTCACCACTTGAACACTGATGTGTAGACTGACTCTCATATATATAGTTGTGGCTCACACACGTACCCACATCTCTAGTGTATGTTCATGTGGTATTATAATATACCATAATATTATGGGACTTAAATTTTGCACCTTAATATTTGCTGTTTTCACTGAAAGAGCCCCATGGACCTGCAAAAATTATTCATCAAATTTTTTCGTGAAAAATGCACTTCTGGCAGAGCCATCTGTTAATTGCAAAATTTATTCAACGAAACGTTTGTGGAGCACTATCTGCAAAATTTAAGTCCAGTAAAAATTTAGTCCAATACGGTATGTGTTGTGTTTATGACATGAGGGAAGTCTCCATTGATAACCTCTTGAGAGGGTTTTCATATATAAGACAAAATACTTTAGTGATTTTTTCATGCATGTGTATAGACACACATGAGTATTGTATAAACAGCATCTGCAATCCTCATGCATCTGACCTGCATGATAGATCATGACATTCTATGGAAAGAAACTTATAGTTTCTGCTAGATCATTATACTGAAGTAGTGCCTATACTGCTTGCATGTAGTGTCATTTTATGAAGTATAATTATAACACACATGTATGTTCAATCACTGCAAACGTGTTTACAGATTCAACTGGGATAGTTGATGGATGTGATTGGGATGAGATTTGTGACTATTTGGGCAAACTGGATCAACCTCAGATTGTGCGACTGGGTGGGAAATTGGGTTTGGATGTTTTCAATCTTGAGAAGATGAAGACCCTCCCTGATGACATGGTGAGAGCATGGCTGAGGAAAGAAGGAAAAGTCACTGAAAAGTGCAGCACTCCTCTTACCTGGAGAGTATTGGTCAAGGCACTGAGGGAGATTGGACAGACAGGTGTTGCTGATGATATTGAGAGAGCCAAAGGCAATAACTAAGGTTAACTGTACTTTAAAACACATTCAATTTGTTTCATATAGTTTGTGCAGTGATTTAGTTTTTTAGTCTTTATAGTCTAGATTTGTTCTATGGTACTGTGATGGTCCATGTTGTGTTTTATCAATTACTAAAGGTGCTAGTGCTGTCCATCAGTCCACATTTGGTGAGCCCACAATTGATCCCATCTTCTATGTCTTGGATGATGTTCAAGGAAGAGGATTTGTACTGCCCGGCATCTTGAGTTGTATTAGATCACAATAAAGGGTATGCATGCAACTGTTAATGTTAGTAGGACAATCTGTCTCAACTCTTGTTAACATTAGTTGGTATTCTTTTTCTACTATGTTCTCATATTGGTTGCTCTTTGCTATATCTATAGAATTTCGCATTTTAATTATTGCCTTCATATATCTATAATTTTTTTCTCAATATGATGCTTATAGTAGCCTCATTCCGAGTCCACACTCACGGTAGGCTAATGCTATGACTCAGCCCCTCACATCTTCTCTCAGTCTCATGCAGTTTCTTTCTGAAGTTCATGGTCTTTTGTATTCTTATATGTATAGCAATTTGAAACCCCTCCATTTAAGAGACCACCCTGGTTGGTTGTAGCCATGAAGCTGAAGGATAAACTGCATGTGTCATCCATCATTTGAGCATCAGACATCTGTGACCAGTGGACACTGGAGGAGGTCATGGATACATGACTTTGATTATGTCATTGTTGCATGCTAGTATAGTTGTATGTAAGAGTGTTAATTAGTCATTAGTTGTACATTGTTTTCCTGTAACTGTCTTCTTTGTGTACTGGTGTTGCCTCTTTGTCTCTGAACAATAGCTCTTTGTTTGTAAAGAGGCCCTGCGCGTCTCTATTGCATTACTTATCTTTGTAACACACTCTTCTTTATTATTATTGCTAAAAACTTTGTCACAGTTAAAACTGAGTGTGGGTTGTCTGCAGAATTTAGTGAAGCCTTTAGATATTCTCGTAACTCTTGCTATAACAGTCGGCAACTGGGGTATTCTTGATACAAGTAATTAAAATCCTCACTGCATCCATATAACATTTCACACCCATAATAAGGTTCTCAAATAATTATGTTTATTGAATACCAAAATTAATTATACCTAAACATGGCCTAGCTGTTACATACAACATAATAAATTTTGTGTTAGAGACACTAAAAAGAAATTTTTCCTCTTACATGTCTGTTATACTTTTAAGCAGGTGTTCCTATACTCCACTGGTTGGTTTTGGTGATGACATTACGTGGTCTTATCTTCTTGTCACCAGACAATAAGTGGTTTAGCCTTCACTCAGTCGGAGATGGACAGTGTGGTGTTGGCTCCATGCCATGAGAGGATGTCAGGACCACTAGATCCTTGGTCATGTAGTCATGCTGATCATCAGTGTTCTGATGGACAAAGTAAAAGATAATTATATTATTTTAGTGAGAGAAGTACGTATACACATAGATTCCATAATGGTCCACTGTAGAGCTTCTGCTCAATAGTGAGAGAAATAATATAGCAGACCCCATAAGAGCACCTCAGCCAAAAGATATGAGATTCGATAAATACCACGTACATGATCACTGTACAAGCCTAAATCCTGGTCTCCTCCCTGTCTTAGAGGGTGTACATGTGTGGGGATGAACCCTTTTATTTTAAATTATTAATTGGTGCGTACTGTATGTAGACTCTAATTAAAGTGCCACCAAATATTCAATGCATGTTTAAGAGGCACAATAATATTTGGTAAAGGGTATATAGTCAGCACAGTGACACAAGCAAACCACCAAGTCTGTAGAGAGCCTCCATTCATCTCTGTGCCTTAAGAATTCATAATTCTATAGCTCGATCTGCTTCAAGATACGTGATCACCTATATAATGCCCAAGCCCCTGGATCCGAGAGTTTTGGTTCAGTGCATGCATACAATATTCATGGAGAGAGAGCCTAGGATGAGGCTAACGTTCCTATCTTCCGTTAGGCTGAAATTGAAGTTGGATTCTAAGATATATTGTAGGTGTCAGGAATTAATTGTATTTTGCTTCTACTTTCTTTAGCCCTGTCCACATCAACACTGACATCAACAAGACTACACTCATCGGAGCCTCCAACACCCGTCTAACATCATCCTTAGTGACAGTTACCGTGGCCTGGGCAAGTTCTAACACTAATCAAACTTTGAACTCTAAAGGAAAGAAGTGAACTGATTCTGGTTGCCCCCATTAGCTATATGAGTTTAGATATATAAATTTGTTTTGACTCTAATCATTGCGTGCAATTGAGGTGGAATCGTGGTCATCAGTGGAGCATCAGTCCAGACAACTGCGCATGCTCAGTGATTTTGTGGGAAACTTTAGAGTTATTCTAATTAATTGTAGCTATAACTGTAGCTAGCTGTCAAAAAAATTTCTTTGAGGAGTGGTCTCATCATTTGTCTCCGAGCATCATGGCGATGCCCGAACCAGAACTGCTCAAAGCTTGCAGACAAGGATCATTGGAACAAGTGAGATCTCTTTTATTGCGTAAGAGTGAAGTGAATTGGAATTATGGACCTTTTACACCCCTTTCTGTTGCTGCTGAACATGGAAATGTTGAAACTATGAACTTGCTGTTTGAAAGTGGCGCTAAAGTTGACTTTTTTGGGAGTGATTGGGATGGTGAATCCTTGAGTCCTTTAAGTGCAGCTGCTATGAATGGCCACTATGAAGCTGCTGAGTTCCTACTCCTGAAAGGGGCCAACCCAAACTTCTCCCACAGTCCTTTACATGACTGGACCCCACTCAAGTTAGCTGCTACGAATGGCCACTCAAAGCTAGTTAAGCTACTGTTGGATAATGGTGCTACTCTCCACTCCTCACCACAACATGACATAGCTCTTCAGCTCTGACACTGGCTTGTAAGGGAGGACACACCGAATGTGCTCGACTACTTCTACAACTTGATAAGGACATCAATCATGTGGCAAAGTTCGAAGGTACCCCATTAACCTGTGCTGCTGATGGTGGCCATGTAGAATGTACTAAGCTACTGCTAGAGAAAGGAGCTGATGTACACATACCTGACAGTGATGGCAACACCCCACTGATGCTAGCTAGTAAAAATGGTCACCTTGTGGAAGTTCAACTCCTTCTAGAGCATGATGCCAACATATCAAGTCGAGCCAATGCTCTTTATTTGGCTTGTCAACGAAATCATACTGAAGTCACACAAGCATTGATCAAGAATGGAACTGATGTAAACCATTTCCCAGAGAAGGCTGAAGAAAACTTGCTCAACATGATTGTGGGCAAGAAATTCGATATTGCTCTTCTTTTGGTACAGTGTGGAGTACCAATAAATGCAAGGTCATTATCAAGCGCAATCAAATCAAAGAACCCAACCCTGATGAGTGCTGTTTTGCCCAATGCTGGGAAACACTTGCTAGTAGAAATGAATGATGATCTGGTACAGGCAGCTGTAGATGGAGATATCAACTTTGCCCAAGAAGTTTTACCACACATACATGATATCAATGTCCTACTCAAATCAGGCAATACAGCCTTGATGGAGGCAGCCAGACGTGGTAAAGAGGAACACATGAAACTGTTATTGGAACATTCTGCTCAAGTTAACATTCAAAATACAAATGAAGACACTGCGTTAATGATAGTCAGCCAAGGAGGTTACACAAAGTGTGTTAAACTGCTACTGAAACAGAAAGATATTCACGTCAACCTACAGAACAACAAGGAGTGTACAGCCCTCATGTTAGCCAGTGAGAATGGACATGTCAGTGTGGTGGAACTGTTGCTACGGAACGATACCAACCTTGAAATTTGCAATACTAGAGGATGTTCGGCATTGTTTTATGGCGTGAAATCAAATTCTCCTACTGTAGTCAAGATGCTTTTAGACAGAGGAGCAGATGCTACACGAAAAACTAGAGATGACAAAAACATAATCCAGTATGCATATGAATGTCAGAAGGAACCAGACCAGCTCATTATTATGATGCTGAAAAAAGCACTGGGGATGCCTTCAGCCAATGAACTTGATAAACCCATGCTGGAAGTAGTATTTAGTCTCTTGGTCCCCATTGCTAGCAACTGGAAATCAATTGGCGTTTTCCTTGGAAAATCAGACAGAGTCTTAATTAACATCAAGGATAACAATGATACTGTGGAAAGCTGCCTTTATGAGATGCTCAAACAATGGTTGTCACAAGTTGACCCTCTTCCTACATGGTCATCACTGGCTGAAGCAGTTGAACCAATCAACTCAACTATAGCAGAAGTAATTCGTCAGAAGTACTACAATCAGGTATGTAAATCAGATGTGTACACCCCTAGCAACAAACATTTCTTGCTATGGGAATACTTGGCCAAAAGAAGGTGTGAGGTTCTGTGTGATTTACACCATAGCTTTTTATCCCAGATGTAATTGGTACTTCAAAGGAAATTTCAAAGTGATAAATTTGTTATTTTCAAGTGATAAATATGTTATTGCCATGACAGTAGTAAAGAAGAATAATACACAGCTATATACACATGATACTATAAATTACATCTGGGATAACTATTACTTGTCAGACACTTGTATAAACCATTGCTAGTGTTCAAACAAGTGACCCTTGGTACCATGTGTAGCAATTAATAGCGTCTTACCCATATAGGCTCTCTCCTTTGACCTTACACTAAAACTAAACCCACAGTCCTTGGGCTAAGAGGTTAGAATAAGCAATTGTATTCTCGTATATTTGTTATGTTCAGTTTTCGTTTAACCCTTTCTTATCTCAGTAGTGTCAAGTAGAGGGCTGAATGTCTGGTTGGCTACAGAGTACAATTAAGTAAGAGAGTCTAGTGGTGGCATTACTTGGGCCTTAGCCAATTCTCTCTTGCAAATTTCTACCCTTGTCTGACAATGCATGTAAATGTCCGGGAATAGCTTGACCAAGGGTCACAATAATATTGCATGTGAATCTACATTTGTAGTATGAAGCCTTATGACATCAAAGGAAAAACTATTACTTTAAATCCCATACTATGTACAGAGTAAACGCTACTAGACCGCAACATCCTGTGGTTGGAAAATAGACCACGGCTAGGGATAATAGAGCACGGCTGGGCATAATAGAGCACGGCTAGTGATAATAGAGCACGGCTATAGGGATAATAGAGCACAGTTGCAGCAAATACAGTTTGTTTTAGAGTTAGAAAGCAAATTAAGACTGATACAAGTTCACCTGTCTTTCAATGGAACCACTCCTTTTGCCGCCGCTTCATTGGCCTCTTTCTCTGAACCTGGAGCAGCAAACTTAGATGTCAGGCTACTCTTGGCAATGCGCTGACTTGAGCCTCTTCTTTGGAGGGCTATCTAGCTCCAAAACTTTGCTTCAAAAACACAGAACTGTACTCAAATTGCTCAGCCATTCTAGTCAACGAAGAACTGTTAGACTTTTTCATACTACAAACCAGTTAATGCACCGTAAACGCTCGTACTCTACGTAAATTATTGGGTTCGGGAAAGTTCTCGAATGGCTCATGTAGCACGAGGTGAAGCCTCGTGCTACATGACCTTCTTGAACATCCCCTCACCGAATAATTTACATGGAGTACTCGCGACGGTGCATTAACTAATACGTGTAGGACTCCTTATTTTCAAAGGAAATTCAAATAGAGGAAATAATCAATGTCTGGACAGAGAATTTTATGGTGAAAGTCCATTGATGTGTGCAGTTCGGAACAATGATATGAAAGTTGTGAAAGAGCTTGTGCATCATAGAGCACATGTTGACAAGAAGACATTGTCATGTGCAATACAATCAAAGAAAACAGCCATCACTAGTTTTCTCCTTGAAAAAGCAGATGAAGATATTGTGCAAAAAATGAATGATGATCTGGTACAGGCAGCTCTAGACGGTGACCATGACTTTACTGAAGCTGTTTTTCCACATGTATGCGATATCAACATTAAACTCAAATCAGGCAATACAGCCTTGATGGAAGCAGCGAGGTGTGGAAAGGAGAACCATGTGAAGCTCCTGTTGAAACATTTAGCTCAAGTCAACACGCAAAATACAAATGGTGAGACTGCCTTAATGATGGCCAGCCAAGGAGGTCACACAAAGTGTGTTGAACTGCTACTGAAACAGGAAGATATTGACGTCAACCTTCAGAACAACAAGGAGTGTACAGCCCTCATGTTAGCCAGTGAGAATGGGCATGTCAGTGTGGTGGAACTATTGCTAGCAAAAAGAGCCAACCTTGAAATTTCCGACACTAGAGGATACTCAGCATTGTTTTATGGCGTAAAATCAAATTCTTCTGCTGTAGTCAAGATACTTTTAGACAGAGGAGCAGATGCTATACGAAAAACACGAGATAGAAAAGACGTNATAATTCAGTTTGCTTATGAGTGTCATAAGGAACCAGACCATCGTATCATTAAGATGCTACAAGAGTCAATGGTGGACAAAACAACAGGTATAACTTTGTCTGTGTATATTCTACTGATACCAACCAGACAGAAATATTTGTTGTTGCAAAAAATTGACAAAAACTAGCTAGTCTAAGAAATTCATTTTCAATTTCATGCACACAGCATGCACCCAGTGAGGATATTGCAAATACATTTTTCACAACTTTAATTCCGCTTGGATATTAGATTGGCATAATATTATTATGAAAGATTTGTGCAAGAGTAGTTGTTTTGAAAAACAGTGTTGAGTTCAGTACAACAAATTTAACTTGCATGGAAGTACACTGTAACTGTTGTTGTTCTTCCCCACTTTCATAGATAGTTAGTAAAATCTTCTTCACTGTATGAATACTGTATAGCAGGTATTTTTGGTGCTGGTTATAGAGGAGGTAAATTTTTCGTAGTCTTTGAAAATTTCACTTATTCGTTCAATCTGTTAACCACACCCCAGCCATTATTCATGAGTAAATATTTTGTGGTCGGTCAGTCAACCACAAACCCCCTGAAAGTTCCCACTGATGTGTACAGATGTGTAGCCTACCTTATCCTCTTTGAGCTTTTCTTTGCCCCTTGGTACCGTAGATTGGTAAATTTTTGTCACTAAATGTATAAATTTTCGCTTGTTTAATTTTCGTCACTTTGACCAATTTGGTAAAGATTGCAATACGTTTTAAACTTTAGCGCATTTAATTTTCGCCTCTCACATGCGTGGTGAAAATTTTTTAACAGCGAAACAGCGTACACGTGGTATTTTCACTTGATTCTCTTGTTAGCACACACCTTTGGGTAGTCCATCCAACTTTTTCTGCATAGTGCAAAAATTTGTTGTTTTTTTTCTGTTTTTTTTTCTCAGTTGTGCAATTGCTTAGACATATAGGATATGCTAGCCTTACAGAAATTACTCTAACCAATGGAATGCTTGATAGTAAATCTCCTGAGCAGACTATTATTCAGCTAAGGCAGTCAACCATATCCTTTAGTCACTCTTATCTCAGCAGAATCAACCAAATCTTCAAGACTATAGAGGTAGTAGAAATTAACCAAGACTGAAATATGCCTCAGAATGCCNGGGGGAGGGGAGGGGCATGCACCAGACCTCCCTAGGTTGAGTCGCCACCAAAGGCAGTGACAAGCCACAGCACTCAAGAGTATATAATATAGAAAAACAGAAAAGAGTATCGAACATGCTATTGCCCTGTACAATAATATGTATAGGGAAAGTCATGTGCTTGAAATTTGAACTAACCAGTCAGAACGTACCAGTAGTTGTACAATATATACACATGACATCTTTTAGAAATGGAATGTTTGACATGGCTACTATAGCTAGCTGCTTCGTTCCAGGCCCAAGAGAGAGCTGGGAATGAGGATAGCTGTGCATCTGAGCATCTTAGACAGTGGTTGTAACCTGTGTGCTACCCAAAAGATGTTTGTAGCATAGACATAACACAATATGGCAAGTGCTATATATATAGTGGTAGCCTTGCTGCAATTTATTCAGTGCACATTTTTCCCTTGGACACTCTGTCTTTCTTGCTTTCTTTGTTTATACCGCTGTTTCTCTGCCATTCCATTTTTTTTGCTTTCCTAGCTACTTCTACTCATCATCTAAAGAATGCCACTATTTTCAAGAAAATTGAATCATGTTTAAGTATACGAGAAAGTCACATTGCTTTCCACATATGTATTGTACAGAGCAATAGCACACATTCAATATTCTAGAAGTGACAATAATGGGCAAATTAAATACCCTACTCTTATAGATGAATGGAATGTAATTTTAATAAGGATTATCTATTAAAAAATTGCTCTGGTGTTACTCATGTACCCAATTATGTTCCAACTTCAGATTCAATGCCTAAAGTGCTCCATATGCCGTCAAACCCAATACAAAGGTATGCTCTATACCTCAAAGGAGTGTATCAAGGTCCATTTGTGTTATCAGACAAGTTCTCAAACCTCACATGTGGTGTATTTATCAATCTTGCTCTTGTGAAGAGTGGTCGAGTCAGTCGTTCTGAGGCTGAGAAGTTCACGAGAGATACTTTTCACGGTCACATCGATGACATTCTCCAGAAGAAGGAGCCCATCAAACTAGAGGAGGTGATGAAGCCAGTAGAAGGTCAGAGTAAAATGAAGTGTGTATACATACATGGTGCACCTGGTATTGGGAAGAGCACATGTGTGAGGGAGCTTTGTAGGAGGTGGGATGAAATTGAAGCTATGCGAAGGTATTCACTGGTTATTCTTCTGCAGCTATGGGAGAAGCGAGTGCAACAAGCTCAAAGCGTAAAAGATTTGTGTTACCATTTTGACCGAGAGCTACATGAAGCTGTAGCAGCTGAGATTGTAGCTTGTAAGGGAAAGGATGTACTGTTTGTACTGGATGGCTTTGATGAACTTCCAACTTCACTTCAAAAGTCTTCTATATTTGTGAAACTCATTCGAGGCATATATCTTGCCCATTGCACAGTACTGGTTACTAGTCGTCCTTCTGCTACTGAAAACCTTAGAGTAGCCACCATCAGTTATGCAAGCAAATATATAGAAGTGATTGGCTTTACTCAGGAGGTCATTGAGCAGTATGCTAGAGCGTTCTTTACTTCCAAACCTGATGTGCTAACTGACTTTATGACCTACTTATCCACCTATCCAGCTATCAGAAGCTTAATGTACATTCCATTGATTTGTGCAATAACAGCAGAAATTTACAGTTACAGTAGAACAGCCAATAGGCCTATACCCTACACTATGACTCAATTATACACTGAAATATGTCTGACACTACTGCAACGACATTTAGGTGAGGATGACCCACTAGCAGAGCAACTGTCTGTGACTGATAATTTACAAGATCTTTCACCACTACTACTAGAATCATTTTGTTCTTTAGCTAAACTAGCCTTTGAAGGACTTGAAAGAAATAAGATAGTATTTCACAATCTTCCCATTAACTTTGTTAATTTTGGTTTCATGAATTCCCAAGCAGAACTGTACATGTGGAGGAAAGCTATCATTTCTCATAGTTTCTTACATCTCACCCTCCAAGAATTTCTTGCTGCCTTTTATATATCTCAACTTCCATCTAGTGATCAGCGGAGAGTGTTTAATAAGCATTCTAAAACACCTTCATGGAATGCTGTATGGAATTTCACATCTGATCTTACACTATACCACATTGGGATAAGGTTATTGATACCACCGAACAAAGGACACTTGATTCAGATGACTCAGACCAAGACAATGTAGAGGAGCAGAAAGAAGAAACTAAAAAACACTTTGCTGCTGTTAAGAAAGCAATGGAAAAAAAAGGAACATTGAAACACGCTCTGTCTCATGGAATGATGGTTGGTCCTGCTCGATCAGGAAAGAGCTCCCTAATGTCACGTCTTGTAGGAGAAATGCCTATGCATGACTCACCCAGTACTGGTGTAGCTGAAAAGGTCATACAAGTTGTTGGAGTTCGAAAATCTTACTCTATAGCTATTGGTGCACATAAGAGTATAAGAGGTCAGAAAGTCACCTGGTCTAAACTATTGAATGACCAAGAAGCCATTAGACTGATGAAACTGGCCACTCAGAACATACCATCCCAACTACAGCAACCAGCTACTACCCAACCACAGCAACCAGCTACTACCCAATTCACTGATACTACAGTAATAACACAATCTTCTACCACTGTGATTCTAAGTGTACCGGAGATTACTTCATTTATAGACCTATCTGATGTCAGAGAGCCTCTTTCTACCATTAAACAGAGTGTTACAACTCCATTCTTAAAAGAAGACTACACAACTCCATACCCAGAAGGGTACATACCTCCAATGGAAGTATTCAAAGCTGCTATTGAAGGAAAAGGCTTGGAGTCCCTTCGTCAATACTTTGAGAATTCTTGGTCATTTTATCTGACTGACACTGGAGGACAAGTGGAGTTCCAAGAAGTAATTCCGCTATTGGTGTCAGGACCTTCTGTGTTTTTCTTCACATTTCGTCTTGATCAAGACCTCAACCAACAATTCACAATTGAGTACCGTCTTTCTGAAGGTGGAAGGTCAGAGCCATACAAGTCTACCCTCACTGTGGTGGAAGCAATCCTTCAAACCCTCGCCAGTGTAGCTTCAATGGGTACATTCACTTACAAAGGTCTACAAGTGAAGAGTGTTTCACTAAAACCAAAGATGTTCATTGTTGGAACTCACAAGGACAAGCTTAAACCAACTACTGCTGATTCTAAAATCAAAGAAATTGATCAGCGTCTCCAGAGAGTCATCATGTCAACCTTACACTATGACCAAGACACAGTACAATTTGCCAGCGATTCACAGCTTATCTACACAGTGAACAATTTCTCAAAGGATGATGAAGACTTTATAAAGATCCGGTCAGGTGTTGAACGTGTCGTTTTTTGCAATCAGTTCAAAGTTCCCTTTCCAACTCACTGGCTAATCTTCAGCCTTGTTCTTCGACAAGAAATGATCAAAGATAGCATCATCAGTTACAATCAATGCTTCTCTATTGCCAAAGACTGTGGTATTGCAGACACTGAAGAGCTGGACAATGCACTATTGTTTCTACACACAAAGATTGGACTAATCCGCTACTTCCCAATACCTGGTCTACAAGAGTTTGTGATTCGTAACCCACAAATCCTGTTTGATATGGTCACAAAGCTGATTGTGAACACTTTCACCTTTAAAAATGTTGGTAAAAAGCCTTCAACTGAGTTTGAAAAAAAAGGGATCTTCACTGTAGACAAATTCCTTGAACTTCAACAGGAATCTACTTCCTTACTACCACCAGAGAAGCTCTTACAATTGTTGGAAAGTCTTCAGATAATTGCTCCATTTCAAGAAGAAGGTCAGGAAAAATTCTTTATCCCCTGTGTTCTTGCCCATTCTGAAGAGTGTGAATCTCAGTCCTTACGTCAGAGCTCAGACATTCCTCCACTGTTGATTACATTCAAGTGTGGGTACTGCCCCAAAGGTCTTGCTGGAGCTCTCATTGTATACCTCCTCACAAATAAGATGGGGTCAGAATTCAAATGGCTTTTGAAGACAAATCAAATTTTTAGAAATCAAGTATCATTTCTTGTCAGCTCTCGTGATATCATCACACTCAAGATCTACCCCACTTTCTTAGAGATCATCCACTCTTACGAACATGGAACAACTATTAATACTGGATATCATGTAAAGCACAGTAATATTTGTGATAAAGTTTGTAATTATGTCGAAGATGGTATTAGGAGTTCAAACTGCTTTTCAAAAGTTCAATATTATAAGAGTTTCTATTGCAATAGCTCTGACTGCAACGTTGAAGTTTTGCCGCATCCTGCTACATGTGGCATTAGAAATGATCAAGATGGTACTAGATACTTATTGTGCACGGAACAAGGAAATAATGCCTCAAAGCCACCCCAAAGCTTTTCAGTGTGGTTTCAGAGTGAGAAGCAGACAGAAGAAACTGGAAACTGTTCCCAGCAATCATTATCTCATTTAGAGGATGGTGATAAAACTTCTAGCAAATCAATTTTTGTGCTTGATAACCGAGCTCACCCAGGAACACTATCTGCTCATGATGTAAGTGTATACTGTAGATCAGGAGATTTTTGCCATTAAAAAATTTTCGCTATGTCCGCATGTGATGAAAATTAAAAATGTATATATAGCGGCCAAAATTTCCCAATCTACAGTATTATAGCTTTAGGTTGGATTGTATATCAATTACATCTGTTGTAGTATTAGTTGTTTATTTCATCCATACATATATTGTACTGTTGTTTTGCTTTTTTTTTTTTTTTTTTTTTTTTTTTTTTTTTTTTTTTTTTTTTTTTTTTTTTTTTTTTTTTTTTTTTTTTTTTTTTTTTNCCTTGGAAGTACTGTCAAGTTACATTGTACCGTAGATCGGGAAATTTTCACCGTTAAAAAATTTTCGCCACGTGCACGAGTGGCGAAAATTAAACGCGCGAAAATTTAAAATGTATGGTGATCTTTACCGAATCGGTCAAAGTGGCGAAAATTAAACACGCGAAAATTAAACAAGCGAAAATTTATAGCGGCGAAAATTTCCCAATCTACGGTATATATGTTTTTATTTAATTTTCTTGCAAATGTATCTATTGTAATAAGAATATACAATACATATTTCGTTTATACAGGTTGAAGGATCTTGCTCTCATCTTGCAAAGAGGCTGAAAACTATAGAGGAACCTACGTACATGACAACAGAAAAAAGGGAAATCATTAAAGCTTGCAAGCCTGTGACCAATAAAGAAGTGGATGCAGAACCTCTTAAGGAAGCAGTGAGACTGATTCTTCTCACTTGTAACGAGGATGAAAAGTGGGCTGTTTACGAAAGACTGAAGCCACCAACCATTAGTGGTGAAGGTGAAACCCTTCAAAGAGCTCTCCTTCTACCTGAGAATAACACTGTGATTGGAAGGTTTGGTGGATACACAGTTGCAGTTTTGACAACAGAACAAGGCAAGAAATCAGAACGTGAGCTCAAACTGGCTTTGGATTTTTTTTCCTAATGCAGTAGCCATTATTGCTGTTGGAGTCGGGTATGGAAAGGACCGAGACTCTATCAAGTTTGCTGATGTAATGGTTTCAGATCACATTGAAGATGCTTCCCAAGTCTCTGTGTTGCAGAATGATGCCAGTGAGCAAATACGAGTTGAACAGAGAGGCCCACGTACTGCAATAATAAACGAACTCCTCAGATACTTTAGAAAGACTGAGGAGTGGGAAATTGAAAATGACTTTAAGGTATCGAGAGAAGGACGAACTGCTATTGCTAAAGTAGGTACTATTGTGAGCAGTGAAGTATTAATGAGATCAGAAACTTTGAAAAATCAATGCATGGATCTTGCAGCTGAAACCATTGGAGGTGAAATGGAAGGTTGTGTACTGCTGAACATGGTTGAATGGATGGACCATGAGACTCAACACCGACCTCTTAGTGTGATCGTGATCAAAGGAGTTGCCGACTATGGAGACAACCAAAAGGACAAGGAATGGCAGTTCACTGCAGCCAAAGCAGCTGCTGATTTTGTTCATTACTGCCTTGAAGAGACTGGAGGAGGGGCAAAGTTTGTGCCATGAGAATATACAAAGCATAATGCAATACACGTACATTTTCACATATTATTACATAATCACATCTTCAAGAAGTAACAAAAGGAATTGCATATTACTCGTCAATATATGTAGCTAATTATTGAAATTGAAATCAAGTGTACAATAGCTTCACTATAATGCTTCAAGGTCACTGAGTTTCTGTTGTCGAAATTCACCCAGCAATAAAAATTGTTCAAGAAAAGCCATCGTTCGTGCAGTCTTAAGAAGTCATTTTTAACTACAAATCTCTAATCATGGACATGTATAATATCTACGTTCTGACCTTTCAGGAAATTTGGCTGTTCAGTAAGACACTCCAGGAAAAGCTTACCAATTTAAAGATCACATCAAGATTTGGCGGCCACCAAAGTTCCACCCAGCAGAGCTATATGTTTGTTATAGTCATGATCATCCTGACATATATATATACAGAGACGAGGTTAGAGGCTGAAATTTTGGCTACTCAAACTTCCTAGCTGTTCGTATACTGTTATATATTTGTTTTGCTGTCATTCTTTAGGTAAAGATGATGTACCAGGTCAGACAATAAGCCATTAACAAGAAATGGGTAAGTAATTATAGCCTTTCCCTTTATACAGAACAATCATGATTGAATTGCAATATTTGTATACCGTATAGCTCCAAATTTTCGTGGTTCAAAAAGTTCGTGAAAAGTCTGTCTTTGCCGTTTTGAGCTAATTTTCGTGAATCACGATCTCTGAAATTATATTGCCGATATACAGTTTTCTAAATTTTCGTGGAAAAAATTTTCGTGATATACGGTCAAATCACGAAATTCACAAAAATATTGTACCACGAAAATTTGGAGCTATACGGTAGTCCTAACTCATTGACATGCAGGTTTTGGTATAAGGCTAGCTGACATAAAGGTTGCTGCATGAGTCACAAATTCCAACTAGATCACAATCATACATTATTCTTACTGTGGCCATTAAATTATGATTCCATGTAATGTGGCTAACCATGGATCTGCAATGGACAGCAATCAACTTATGAGTGAAAGAGAAAATTTATGTCTATATAGTAGAAGTCGATCCTGTACTATTATCCTAAATTCCCCCTTGCACACACAGTTGGAGCATATATAGATGTGTGACAAGAGATTTGAATGAGAAGACACCAAAGACTCAAGGTTAGCTACTGACACACACACACACACACACACTCTCACCATTGCTGATGTGTAGACTGACTCTCATAGTTGTGGCTCACACACATACCCATCTCTAGTGTATGTTTACTAGTGTGGTATGTGTTGTGGTTGTGACATAGCCTCGTGAACCAGTCCCTCCCCGCTATGCTTATTGCATAGTGGGGAGGGACTAGTTCACGAGGCTATTACTTTCTTACCTCCTACTATATGATCAGTATAATTATAGCAAAAAATCTGATAATCTGTTAATTTTGTCATATGAATAGATTTGCATGGAAAATGCCCATAAACTGTGTGCTAGAGAAGGGGCATGTCACAGCAGTATATAGCATATTATAGCATTCCAGAGAATTGGCAGGATATGCAACATATACTGATTATGACATCTCAACCTACATAACAAACTCCTGTAAGAACGAGCAAAGTTGGAAGTGATGCACATTTAGAACAAAATTGATGTTGTTATTAGTTTCTGTATCCAGTTTGAAGCTATTGTTCATTATTATTAGTAGATTTTTGCCTTATCACACTCTATATGAAGACCAATGTGGTATGGTGGTCACTTACCACTCATGAAATAGATACAGACAATTGACTAGAAAATTAATTTCTGAATTTGTTAAAGGGAGTGGCTGCAAGGTTCTTCAATTTTCACTCCTATTACGAAAAGCAGTCATGAGCATTGAAATCTATTGTCAGTTACCATTAATCAGTGATCGAAAAACAGCATTCAAGCTCTTGGATTTTGCTTGCTTGACCCCTGCATCACATCTTGATTCCAACCCAGTTGTGAGTACAATAGGCATTGTTGTGCCAATCCCTTATATCTATTCAAGGTCCTGTGTAACTTTGTTGGATTTTCTCCACTACTGTCCATAAAAATAATTAATATGTTAGTATGATACTTTGCGTATAAATGCATGCAGGACTCATTGTTCATAAACTTTTCGTGGTATGATAATTCCATTTAAGGTAGTTATTAAGTTTCTGTGTAAGATAATAAGCATTAGACTTCTATAGTTTGTTGTTAGTACTTTTTATTTTTTTGCTGCTGCTCTAGGCAATGTCAGTGTGTGCATTCACTGTAATATATCTTTCCTTTATTTAATTTTACTACAAATGATAAATAATTACCGTAGATCTTCTAAAAATTCAAGCAAAAAAATCAAATACGTTTGAGCTTTCCCAGATTTTTAGAGCTATTTCGTCTGCATGCGCCGCACACATGCTCAATTGCATATAATTGTTATATATGTGTGATGATTTTTGCCAAAAATTACGGGCAAATTTGAAAAATTTGGTAGAAGGTGCTGAATAATAAGAGGTGCCGAATTTTTAGAAGATCTAATTGGGCAACTATGTATAATGATCGTAAAACAAGAATAAAAATAGTTCACTCAAGAATGACTAAAATTAATAGTTTTTAAACAATACAGTAATTATAAATATGTGGTTAAATGTAGTGATTTGTGGAAGTGTCATGTATAGCAACAGCTTAATAGTATTCTCATGCTGCCATTATGTTTATATGTATGTGCCTCTAATTTTTGTTCCTAATTCACTTCAACAATTTAATTTCATCATCATAATCTTAAGTCCTTGTTGATCTTGTGGTAGTAGAGGAGAGCTCTCACCATCATCATCCTCTGACTGGTAGTCTTCTTCCTGAATAGCAAGGAGGTGGGCAGTTCTAGAACATTCACCTCCAGGTATCAAGACAGATATTTCGATAGAGATAGCCTCATTTTCCTGTGATGGGGAGATGTGAGATAGAGGAGTCATTGCTACAGCTTTCTTGTAAGCGAAATGATGAGCTTTTTCCTGATAGAGTTCATTCTGTGGATTCTGTGAGCATTCATTAAGATCGTCTAGAACTGGTATGCCCTGATCAAGCTTGTGTTGTGAAGTGAGCATTGGTGATTCCAGGTCAATGAGGGTACTCCTAGCAGTGGTCACATGTTCAGTATGGTTGCTAGTGTAAGTGCATTGATCTGCAGTTGATGTCAGTTCAGCCCCACCTCCTTCATTTTCATTTTCAGTGGTTTCTTCATCTAAGCTTATTGTAGAAATAGTATCCAAGGGTTCAGGGAGAGCATTGACTTCGGTCTCACTGACTTGTAAGAATTCCTCATCTGATTCACTCACTGTGTTGTCCATGGGTTGACTATTTGCTACTAGTGGCTTACAAAAAGTAGAAGTTATCTTTTGGAATAGGTTGTTGATGATGAAGAGGTTCACATGATGTACAAGGATAACTATAAAGGTAACAAATGCAATGCCAATTGAAATGTAAGCAACCACAGTCTGGTTCCCCTTGACTTCGTTGACAAGGAAGGTGGCAATGGTCAGAGTAATGAGGTTTAAGAGAGATATGCAATCCAGTAGAGTGTTTTGCCTCTTTTTGTATATTTTGCTTTTTTTCCATTCAGTGATAATTATCTGAAAAATAAGCATGCTTGTAACCACAATACCTATACTGAGGAGGTTGATAGAAGGATCTCCAAGAACATTCACAGCTGATATAAGATACAGGAGAACACGCACTAGGAATAGCAGTCCAATCCAATAACGATGGTCTTTGTTGAAGGGATTGTGATAAGCATCAATGAAGGCAATGACTTTACCATTTCCAAAGATCCATCTCAAGGGTCCTCTGTTAGGACAATAGACAAGCCACTGCCAAGCAAAGAGGATGAAAGTGAATAGTGTACCGAATATGAGAATGAGAAGGGCTGTGATGAAGAGGGGGATATGCTTTCCACTGAGATATGGGATGTTGGCGTCAACTAACCAGACAACTTCGGATGTATGCAAACCATCAAAGTATTTGATATTTAGTGTTGTAAATTGCAATGCAGCAATGATTGTACGAAGGAGCTTTGTATAGGAGAGTAGAATAAGAGTAGCCAGTGTTGCTATTGGGTTCTTTCCAACAAAGAGCATAGAAAACCTTGTTGAATGGTCACTAATGACGATAATTGCAACAACCAGGGAAATGACATAGAGAGGAAATGCTAGTTGTAGCCAGGTTTTTACATAGGCATCCATTCCATCATAGAAGCAGGTCTCAAATCCAAAGTCTAGATTAAGCCATGCTATGAATACAGATAATATCCTTGTTCCATCGTGTGGAAAGAAAATAGCACGATTTGCGGCAAATATGTTAGCATAGAAAATGAGAGCATTGAAAGTTCCTTCAGCTACAACAAAGTTTACCTTTAGAATAAAAGCAACTAGGACTATTCCAGCTAGAGCAAAGACAATAATCAATGCAAACCAGTTGTTAGAACACGGCCTGCAATGTGAACTACCAAAAATTAGGCTTAAACTGTCTGCACAAGATCCACAGAGTCTTCCTATGCGATTGAAAGAACACAGTTCATTTGAGCCATTTTCAATGTTTAAGTCGATGTAGATATTTTCAGTTGGTGATTTACAGTAGTCAAAAGGACAGTATTTGTGTAGTGTATAACCATTGTGATCTGTAGTGTTTACATAGTCAAACCATACATTGTCTTTTCTCTGGACTACTTCTGTGTTGATATCACAATTGGTTATGTAATTAGGATAGATAACAGGGTCACATTCACAATGTGAATTGTTTAAGTCTGTAAATCCAATTGGACACGGTGTGATGTTCACTGTGAGATTTGCTATGGATATTCCTTCATCTTTGCATGGACCATCGACATAGAGATAGAGCTCCTCAGTGTTGTGTGGAGTGAGGATGCTATAAGTTAACTCTGTACAACTACCATCTCCATTAGTTGACTGAATAGATTGTCCCTCACCAAGTGTTGCTTCTAGTGTTGATAAATATGCATGTATTTTAGGCACACCAGTGGTACTGATTGCTATAGAGGTGTTGATATGGTCAACTGCAACAAGTGACACGGTAAACCTCTCTCCCTTTCTGACATACTTTGGCTGAGGATGGTAACTACAGTCTGATTGGTTGTCTTTGCAGAAACAAACACGAACTGGATCAGATGATATTACTTTGGTTGAGTTGAAATCTTGTACCTCAAGATCAGTAATGCTGACAATGTAAGAGACGCTGCTAAGCAAATTGTTTTGGGATGATATAGAAATAGGGAACACTCTACACCTGTCCAATAAACCACCATATAGAGCATCTCCAGCTATTTTTGCAGAATTCTTAGTTATATTCGTGTTCCAATAATTAATATCAGGGCTGTGTTCTTCTATAAAGATATTGAAAATATTATATGGCATTAGGCCTTGAAGAAAGCATTTATTGTCAGTTGTGATCCTATTGCTAATAGGTGATGCCAAACATGTAGCGGAGGTTGTGTCATCAGCAACATACACTGCTCCTCCAAAATTGGCAATGTTGTTCTTCAGTTGTAATGACATCCATGCTGATGAGTTGGAAATGCAAATATCATATACAGTGTAACTGAGACACTCTACTTTGGTTTTTTGCAAGTATACTTTAGCACTTCCTTCCAAACACATTCCACCGCCTCTCTCAGCATGATTCCCTAGAATGTTAGTTTTTGATCCATCAGTGAGCCTTATTATTGAACTGATAGCATGAATTCCTCCACCTCTAAACGCGGCATTATTTCTACTTACTGTGAGCTGATTCTTGAAGTTGAGTTCACTCTGGTAGGCATAGATTCCTCCACCAGACGATGATGCGGTGTTTTCGGATATAGTCATTTTTCCATAAATGTAAACATTAGATTCTGTAGCTGCAATGGCCCCACCTTGTACAGCTCTGTTGTACATGAAGTTGGCTCTACCCTTGAAGACTAGTTCACTTTGAAAAACACTTAGTGCTCCTCCTTCTTCGGATGTGTTGGAGTTCTCAATGTTAGTGTACCCAGCGAATGTCACATTGCAAGAGTAAAACAACAGTGATCCGTAATTTCTTGAAACTGTGGTGTTGCCAGAAAAGTCTAGTGTGCTTTGTATGGCATATAATGGACCTTGGCTACCTACATTATTTTGCATAACAAGAAAACCATTGCTATTAAAAGAAGTAAAAATTAAGTAAAAACCTGATCCTTTTTCAGCATCATTGTTAGTTAAAGTGCAATTAACTATTGAGAGCGGTGAATGTTCAGGATTAACAGCATAGACTACTCCACCTTTTCCTTTATTGCCAGTCACGCTATTGTTGCTGAGTATACTATTAATTATGATGATATTGGAACTTTTATCAGCCAGCATTGCTCCACCAGCTCCATTCACTACCTTAACAGTGTTACTGTTGAAAGTACTGTTAACTACAGTGATATTAGGACTTGAATTAGCAAACACTGCTCCACCAGCTCCACTCTGATCTCCAGTCACAGTGTTGTTGTTGAGTACAGTATTAACTATAGCGATGTTAGGACTTGAGTAAGTATTCACAGCTCCACCAGCTCCCACCTGATCTCCAATCACAGTGTTGTTGTTGAGTATACTCTGAAGTATTGTTATGTTAGAACTTGAGTAAGCATACACTGCTCCACCAAATCCATCCTGTTTCCCAGTCACAGTGTTGTTGTTGAGTATACTAGTCACTAAAGTGACATAAGGACATGAAAAAACACATATTCCTCCGCCAGCTACTTCTTGATCTCCAGTCACAGTGTTGCTGTTGAAAGTACTATTAACTATAGTGATGTTAGGACTTGATTTACTATACACAGCTCCACCAAATCCTATCAGACCTCTAGTTATAGTGTTGTTGTTGAGAATACTATTTACTATAGTGATGTTGGAACTAAAGTAAACATTCACTGCTCCACCCCATCCGTTCTGATTTCCAGTCACAGTGTTGCTTTTTAGTATACTATTGACTATAGTGATATTAGGACTTGTGTTAGCATATACTGCTCCACCTGCTCCATTCTGATCTCCAGTTACAATGTTGTTGTTGAGTGTACTTTTAACTATAGTAATGTCAGGACTTGAGTAAGCATGCACTGCTCCACCAGCTCCAACCTGACCTCCTGTCACAGTGTTGTTGTTGAGTGTGCTGTTAACTATAGTGATGTTAGGACTTGAATCAGCATTCAGTGCTCCACCCCATCCACTCTTAACTCCAGTCACGGTGTTGCTTTTAAGTATACTATTGACTATAAAGATATTAGAACTTAAGTTAGCATACATTGCTCCACCAGCTCCATCCTGATCACCAGCCACAGTATTGTTGTTGAGTATACTGTTAACTATAGTGATATTAGAAGTTAAGTAAGTATACACTGCTCCACCAACTCCATTTTTATCTCCAGTCACACTGTTGTTGTCGAGTACACTATTGACTATAGCGATGTTAGGACTTGATTCAACATATACTGCACCACCAAATCCTTTATCTCCACCTTGGACTTTATTGTTTTTAAAGATGCATTGTGTAATACTAATAGCAAATGTTTCAATAACTATGATCGCTCCACCCACTGTACAAAAAACTGTTGGATTACCGGCATATTGGCATAAAACCTTCTTTCCAGCTTTCTTTCCAGTATTGGAGACGAAAGAGCTCCTTGTGATATTAGTATTGTGTAAATTATATAGGTATAATCCAGTTCCATTACTTCCCTGACCATCAAAAATACTATGTTCCACTGTTAAATTTTGGACCCAAATGACTTCATTATCCACACACCGAAAGACTGCTAATCCTTTCATGTTAACAATACTAATTGACTCAAATCTGAACCTAGTAGACTCATGGCATGTGATTGATGTTTCAGAGTGGGAAGCTGAATTTGATTCAAAGGATAGAACTGTTTTATTTTGAATTAAAAGCTCGGATTCAAGGCTGTGGTTCCCAGGTAGAAGGATAAGAGTGGTGTTGGAGGCAAAGTAGTTGCTGGATTTGTTAGCATACTGGGAGAGAGTGAAGCAAGGCACACCTTCTTCAGGACATGGGATGTTTGATGATGGTGTGACATAGTAGGTGTCAGCAGACGTGAGCACCAATAAGGGCAATAGGAAGAATGGTATAGTGGTCATAAATGGATTGACTCCTCAAGCATGTACCTGTTGAAATCGTTTTGATGAAATAATAATGATAGTATTGTCTGGTAATATTCATCATCTATATTATAGTCTGTGAGTGCACTAATCTGAGTTCGATTAGCTAATGGCAGAGTAGACCATGATGTAAGTTGTACTGTTCACACTCCCTTTACAGCTAGGAAGTTTTACTAGAAACAGTTATCAACAGTTAATACTGCTGGGCTAATGTTTTAACTTAATTGTACGAATACTGCTTAAAAGGAAAGCTTTTTATAGAAAGCTTTTGTAGATCACGATATACCCTTACTAATATTTATGTCTAATAATTCTCTATAGTGCATACATGTACAAATTTCACACAGATGTTGATCACACATGTCAACCTAATCCATTTCAAACATGAATTTTTTTGATGTGAGCCATCCACAAATTAAGGTTACCCTCCACGAAACTTTCCCTGTATAATTATGTTGTCACAGCTAAGTAAGTCTGACACTTGGCATGTAATCTTATGCCCTTCCAGGAAAAATGTGGTTTTGTGTAATTTGGTATAGCAGAAGTCCTATGACAAAATTTTACACCTAGCTGAAGCAGCTGATATACACGTGGAGTTCAATTACATCATCCACGTACTTTGAACTTCATGTCTATATATATCTTAAGTGTGCACTAACTATTGGATAGTCAGGTGTTTAGAAGATAAAATAAGGTTAGATATGTTAATGTTTCAGATAAAACGGAACCTTATGCATAACTAATTTTGTACTTCTTTGATGCACATCTAAATAATTAATGATCAATCATCACTTTCCTTGTCATACCCATGCACTGAAACAAATCTATAGAGATACAAGTTTATCATGTACATGCTATTCTGCTGGTGGTAAACCCCTTACCTACATAATTATAAAAATTAATTGATGGATTAAAATATTTTAAAAAATTAATTAAAACAATATATTGCTAGCAATTCTTTGTAAGAAAACAATTCCCAACTGGACTATATACGAGATAGTCAACAAACATTACAATTTCTATTCAGAACTACACCTGGTTGACTCCAAATGGTTAAATCTCAAGTTTTTGATAACTACAGTAGTTTTTTTTCATTGACTTACCTTGTTTAAACAACTTGGGCTCTTCTTTCAGGTGTACTAGGTGATCACAACCTCTAAATTGCTTGGAACTGGTATAGTAGTAATGCACAAAATTTCTTGGTAACTCACTCTGAATCTCACTATACACTGCCAAAATCTCCCCCACACCATTACATAATATGGTAACATGTAGAAGTGTTTTTGAATGAAGCCAAATGTGATTCAGAAGCCTCCTAGCTAAGATCAAAAGTGCCAGATGTGCTAGTTATATTAGCCACTGATATGGTATTAGAACTGTACATAAGTGGTTCTTTTATATACCACTTGTGCACTGAGAATTAAGTTAACAAGTTCAAACTAATTCTATCACTAAGAACTAGCCTAGATCAGGCTAAGCAAGAATAGACTCTTTAGCTTACAACAAAAGCAGATCCTAACCTTTTGATCAGCTTATTCTACAATAATCTGACTACCATTTGGAAGTCCTTATTGCAACAAACTTCAGTTGAAGTACCTATTCTACTAATAAATTTCTATTGTTGTTGCATGCATAAGTTTAATGCATGTTCCTATTTTTATTGTAGCTATAGGTATTATTTGCTGCCAGTTGAAAGGTGAAGAAGGAAAAGAAGGTGAGAGCAGTCAGATTATTATGTTGCTATGGCTGGTGGCTGTGCATGTTTACTTAATTGTGGTCTGTAACCTGGGTCAGAAAGTTCCCACAAAGGATGTGGTGTTGCACAATTAGCATGCCAGTGGTTTCTCTCAAAAAAAAAACCTTAGCTGGTTCTGAAACCACACCACCTACTAGTAGACAGTATATATATACAAGTAGTAAAAATTTGCAAAAATAAGCAGTGTAGGAATGGGCAGTGCAGTAAAAAGCAATGAAACAAGGCAAGAATCGGAACTTCGGCACATGACTACTTCATTTTCAGTCGATCTCCTAGGCATGTTGTGATTCTCAGCTCTGGTCAGTAGTCATGCATGATATCACTTGGTTAATTGGGATGAAGTATCAGTAGGCATGCAGGTAAATGTTTGTTTGATCAAAAGACTTTAACAGGATCCAGATAAGATCTGGAAAATTTTTTGTCCAGATTCTGAAATTTTAAAGAGTTTAAAAAGCTTAGACCTAAGCCGCTTGATTAGGCCTAAGCTGGTCTAAGCTTAGATCTAAGCTTCATGATTAAGCCTAAGCAGGTCTAAGCTTAGGCCTAAGCTTCAATGATTACGTCTAAGCTTAGACCTAAGCTTCATGATTAGGTCTAAGCTTAGGCCTAAGCTTCAAGATTAGGTCTAAGCTTAGGCCTAAGCTCGAGTGATTAGGTCTAATCAAAGAGGCTTAGATCTAAGCCTTGAAAAGTGTTTGAAAACTCAGAATTTGGAAAAAAAAAATTTCCGGATCTTATCTGGATTCTGTGCCGAAGTTCCGATTCTTGCCTTGTTTCATTGCTTTTTACTGCACTGCCCATTCCTACACTGCTTATTTTTGCAAAATTTTTACTACTTGTTCATTCACTTTTTTCAACACTAAGGTGCATGAAGGCTAGCAGAGACTGGTCAGTCTCTGAAAAAAGCAGGAGTGCTTCCAGGAACATTAAATGCGCATGCACATTATATGAGTGCAAACCACATGGTATATTGACGACCTTTACCTACCTAAAATGGCTACGTTACAGTACAGTAATTTTTATACGAGAATTTCAAAGCTGCCTAGATTTTATTTGTTAGCTTTTAGGCAGCAAACGAGTATCAAAGAACGTACTTCAGAAGAAATAAAGTTACTGTGTACAGTCAAAGTTGGCTCAATGTCTTTTGTTTCTCTGGAAATCGCGTTCAAGTAAGTCAGTTAGGAAGGGAGGGAGGGAGGAAGAAAGAAAACAAAATTGCATTGTTGTGGCTTCTCGCCAGCGCTCTCTCCAGGGTGCTCTAGGAAGTTTCTGCCAGATTTGTTGGTGCATGCAGTTATAAAACTACCTAAGAGAGGCCTCTATGTATGTTTGAAGGCTTAGCTATCTTTCCCTGAGAGTTTATAAGCATGAACATTTTGTATTGTGTCAATGGGACAGTCGGCCCATTCCTACTATACGTACTACCGTACGTATGATAAGCAGTTTAGATTCCATGAATCAATTTCACCAAAGTGAAACATGGCCCATGGAATCATTCATTGTTGTACATGTTTGTTTGTGTTTGTGTGTGTGTGTGTGTGTGTTTGTGTGCATGTTCATGTGTGTTGGAGGTGAATTTGGTGTCCTAGCTAGCATCAGTATCCCCTTTTCAGTCATAGTTTTAAATGTATGGCATATAGTGACAGCAAGTCAATAACAAGTAATATAAAATCTTTTAAACAATAAGCAGTTTGGGAATAGATATATATATAGTAATGCTGTAAAAAAATACATGCAGGCAGGTCACTTGACCCCAGAAAGTAGTGTGGTTTTGCTTAAGTACAGCTTTACCACATTTGTGGTTAATGGAATGTCTGTACTTAATGTATGGGGCATACGCGTAACTTTTGAATGGTAAGGGGTAGCACTTTTAAAAAGCATCAAACCAATCTACGTGAAATTTGTAATCAAATGGTATCTATAGTAGCACAATTCATAGATATATGACCAAGTTATGAAGAAATTTTGAAGGCTCAAGTGAAAGGGAATAGACTTTAGTTTGCTGCAAGACTTTGGCATTAAGATAAAAGCCGTCATGTACTAAAATTGCTTGTTTCAGTATACTTTTAGCCCTGTCCATTCCAATATACACTGCTTATTTTAATTTATTAAATTTTTTCTACTTGTGTGTATCTGGCCTAAGAGTGATTTTTTTAATATCAAAAAGAAATGGAGTTGTGTTAGATAAGCTTTGATGTGCTGAATTGTTCATAATTTATAGCTGAATCATAGTCAGGACTAGCTTAGTAATGCTCAGTGATTTTATTTACAGCATCACTTGCACATTGTGTGCTCACTGAAAACACAGGAATGTGACCCCTGTGGAAATAAATTAAAGGAGACTAAACACAAAATTAATATTACAATGCAATAGTTAAAATGGATAATGAGGGAAGGAAATGGGAATTGACCAGTTTAATTTTTCCTCAATTGAGTCTGATAGGCCAATCTTTCATACAGTGCTGTTAACGTTGTTTACTAAGCCTAGTATATCAAAATAACACACTATTGCTTGTAATATATGTAGTGGTTACAATGAAGTGAATCATTGTAGCTACTTATATGACTTACAAGCTGGTATTAATGATTTAATGAATCCTTTTATACGTACATCACCACCCATCACATAGCAATGGGAACCTGCATACTCTAAAATCTAAGGAAGAAAATAACTTACAAAAAGCTACAGTCAATAGAAAAGTACGTGGGTGCTGAACCACCTAAGGAATCAGTTAGACTGATTCTCCTTGTGTAACAAGAACAAAAAGTGGGCTGGATACAAAAGGCTGAGCCAATAACTACCTATTATTGTAATGATAATGGCATAACCCTTCAAAGAACCTTCCTTCCACCTGAGCTCAAAGTGGTTTCAGATTTATACATTCCCTTGTGCTGAAGCCATCATTCTATTGAAGTTGGATGTGGAAAGTATGCTATCAAGTTATGGTGTCAGATCACATTGAAGATATTGACACCTCAAGCTTAAGGATCTCAAGTCTTTGTTGTCAATGAATACATGGAGAGGCCCACATACTGAAATATAAACAAATGATAGACTAAGGAGTGGGAAACAAAAATAGTTTATGATATCCACTAAAGGATGAAATGCAGTTGCTAAAGTATACTACTATTGCCAGCACTGAAGCACTAATGTGTCTGAAAAACTTGTACATATATGTCTTGAGAAAGTTGTATTGTTGCTGAACATAATAATTTGAGCCAACAAGCTAAGACTGTCCTCTAAGTACAATCGTGATCAAACTGACTATATGAAGACAATAATAATGAGTATCAGTTGATGGCACTGTTCACTGCAGCCTAAGCAGCTGCCAATTTTGTTCATAACTGTTTTAATGAGAAGCATTAGTGTCTGATGTATAATTAATGTAATTAATTAATGTTTTTAATTAAATTTTAACTCATACTGTCTCTTACATTCATCTCAAGATATACTATTTTTGTATTTCAAAAGACATGCAAGCCTGTTTATGTACTGTATACTACATGTAATAATTTTATAGTAAATTAGTAACAAGAGCTCAGAGAGCTCGTACCCGTGCACTGCAAGTGAAGGATCTCTCAAGCCCACAGAGTCTCATGCAGTTTTCGGTGAGTCAAAATCCGGATACTGCAATATGAAAGTATACGGACTACTGGCTACTACGTAATCTAAAGTGGCCACGTGGCATGAAAGAGCGTAGAAACAGAAATCACTGATTCTGCGATCTTGAAACATGGAAAACAAGCGTTTTCTAGCTTCTAAGATGTCTCTTTGCATCGCCAATTCAGATTCTAAGCGTTTCGTCCATAGTATTGGACTCGTCAGGAATATAAAAATGAAAAAATGGCTATATAATTACAAAAAATAGAATACCTTGAAGCATACCATAGCAAAAGAACAATAGTACGAACACGTGCACCAAACACAATCAAGGCACAATAGAACAAAAAAAAACAAAAAAAAACATAGGGCTGTCTGACTAGGTTTTTTTTTTGTTCTATTTCTATATTTGTATATTCCTTTTAATTCGTATCATCCGCTTCATTCTAAGAAGAGTTTCATTAAGGCAGAACTAATTTGCAATGTTAGGCTCTCTTCTAACTTTAGAGATTTTCAAGACATCAGAAAACAAGTTTTTCAACTGGCTCCGAAACAGGGTAAAAGGTTCTTGTGTGATATTTTTAATGAGATTAATTATTTATCTTGAAGTAAATATCTTGGTGTCAAAAGGAGGACAGACCTAAAGGATCACCATGCCAGTGTTTTTTAACTGTTCAAAACCCTTTATTTCATGGAGTTGCTTTGCTTTGTTTTGTTCTTATCTTGAACTAGATGTTGTCATTCTTATGCGTCAACTTTCAATATTGGAAAGTTTTTAGGGCTGTCTGGTCAACGTTGATCAGACAGCCCTATGTTTTTTGTTTTTTTGTTCTATTGTGCCTTGATTGTGTTTGGTGTTCATACTATTGTTTGGTGTTCGTACTGTTATGGTACACTTCAAGGTATTCTATTTTTGTAATTATATAATATAGCCATGTTTTCACCGATGCTTTATTCCTGACGAGTCCAACACTATGGACGAAAAGCTTAGAATCTAAATTTTACAACATTTCAATGAACATTATTTTAACTGTAAAAAGGCCAGCTCACAGTTTATGTTGATTTGCATGCGCTTTCACCACTAGCCCTTATTTTGTGCATAGATAATGTATTGTAGGGCACTATGTTAGCCCTACATTATCTGTTTTGTGTACAAAAGCGTACTTGCAAATGAACACAAAAATCCTACAAGGAACCACGCCTCTAAGTAGGCAGGGTCAAACAATTTTTGTTTATCTAGTAAGTAGTTTCATTAAACAGGAAGTCCCTGTCATATTCAGGGCTATTTCTGGCAATGCTTTGACTTGGGTAATATCATCATGTACTGAGAATTTAATATACTATTTCTATGCTAAGAACTTTCTTTGTGATCAAATAATTATATGGAGCATAATATAAAATTATTTTTGCTAATTTCTTTCCTATACAACAAATTTTAGCCTTTTGTTTTCATGTTAGCAAAATCTCACACCAAAATAATGAATATTCATGTCAATAATGATCTGTCAATGAAACACGTTAGGTAGATACCTTAGCAGGTAGCCAAATTTTTTCAGGAGATAAATATCATGACCCTCTATAATCTAGACTAGTGTGATTGGTAAGAAGAAGAAAACAGTAGGTGTGCATTATATAGAAAAGCTCCAGGCAGTATTTTTCATATTTTTGAACCCCATTTTGGATTTAGGCATATATTAATGGAAAAAATATTTGTACAAAAATGGTTACCATAGCAACAGAGAAACATTTTGCCTAATTAATTATTCATTTTTGCTGATTTAGCAAAGTATAAAATGGTCACATGATCTAGTAATTTTGACTTGAATCTATACCTACGTTTCCATGGTTACTAATTAGTTTAAAAGTTATTGCAACTTTGAATATTATACACAAGTAGTAAAAAATAAGCATGTGCAGGAATTAATGGGCAGTGCTGTAGCTAAAAATATCGCCCAAGGAATGTCTCAATTCGGCACATGGCTACTTCAGTTTTATCTTTGATGCTTCATAATAGTACTAAATGCAATGATCTACAGCTTATTATTGGTTCATATTCATACCAAGCAGTTGGCTAAGAAGTGAAGTAAAGTATATAGCAGACAGGTTACTTTGAGTAGATTGCTGGCCAAGAGTTGGGCGAAAAAAAATGAAGTAGTCATGTGCTGAAATTGAAACATTCCTTGTTCCAACAAGAAAAAAAAAAAATTAGAAATATAATGCAAACATAGGAATGACCAAATCATAAAAACTGAGTAAACAAGATCTAGATAAGAATGATTGTCAGATTGAGCGAGGAGTTCATTTCACTGTGTCACCTATGTCTGTAGTATGAACGAACTGTGAATAATGTATTTTGACATTAGTACTTAATTATGATGTAATTTCTGGTATATATGCTATGTAAATAGTGAACACTTGTTTTTATCTGTGTGTCTATATTGTGCTGGTTACAAGAAGAATAAATATTCTTTACGACTTGAAGTAACACTACATGGTGTCAGGAGTGGCCGAGAAAGATGGCAACAGCAAGTATTCAGCTAAAGCCACCCGAAGCCTTTGACTTCAAGCAACCAGACAGCTGGATGCGATGGAAGAGACGTTTTGAACAGTTTAGAGTCGTGTTCGGGCTGGACTCAGAAGACGAGAAGAAGCAAATAAGCACGCTATTGTACTGCCTTGGGGAAGAAGCAGAAGTGGTGCTGGCTTCAACCAATATCTCAGAAGACGACAAGAAGAAGTACGCCTCAGTCGTAGGCAAGCTAGATGAGTTCTTTGCTGTCCGAAAGAACGTCATATTTGAGAGAGCCAGCTGCAGGTTCAATCGTAGGTCACAAAACAAAGGCGAATCAATTGAACAGTTTATTACAGCTCTGTATCATCTTGTCGAGACATGCACTCTTAGGGATGAGATGCTGCGTGACCGAACTGTCGTCGGTATCAGAGACGCCGCACTCTCTGGACGTTTGCAGATGGATGCATCCTTGACACTAGACAGAGCCAAGAAGATGGTGAGGCAAAAAGAAGCCATCGCTGCACAAGGTCTGCAGCTGCGAGCTGACGGCAGCAAAGACTCGCCAATCATTGTTGATGCTACCACAAGCCACAAGACAGGGAAAACCTGGAAGCAGCGTAAGAACAAACCACAAGGAGGGTCAAAGACCACCGCTCAAAAGGCACTATGTACACGATGTGGTAACAAGGATAGTAAGGCTGATAAATGCCCAGCCAAAGGTGAAACCTGTCGTAAGTGCAACAGGAAAGGTCAATTTACTGCTCAATGTTTTTCCAAGACAGTTGCTGAGACTACTACTGACGAATTCAGTTTTGACACTGTGTTTGTAGGAACTATGAGAGGTGCTAAGGAATTTTCGTGGAATACCTCAGTCAACGTCGGTACTACCTCTGTAAATTTCAAGTTAGACACAGGAGCTGAAGCGTTGGAAATAAGGCTAATAAACTACAAAAGAAGAAACTACAGTCGTAAGTATAAGTACACTACATTTACTGAATATGTTATTGTTAGTAGATAATGTATGGATTGTTTACACTGGGTACTGCCTACTAATATGCAAACACACATTTGCTAAAGCCTCCCCAGCAGTTTTCCCACACCTCTCTCTCCACATAAATTCATCAAGATGAAGAGCCAGCTGTTCAGAGCTAATCCCCTTCATCCGTTTGAACTTTGTCTTGACCCGGTTCCAATAGCTCTCGACAGTCTGGGTATTGACTCCAGTGGTAGGATCAACAAAATGGAGTGAGTGATTGACAACCCCATGCCCTGCAATTCCTGGTAGGGATGCCACTCTCCTGTATGCTCGCCAATCATCACTCCAAATTGTCGTACCAGGTAGTGTGTGCTGTTGGATGATCGGCAGAAGAGTTGCACGGTCTCTACTGGGAACCAACTCCATGTAACCAAGAGCAGGGGTGTGTGAGGTGTCAACAAGTCCGAAGACCCACTGTTCCCTTCCTGGTCGTCGTCCACGATTGTACTACATGTACATACATTGTTTGTATGCAGTATGTTAAAGTCTGTCTATACTAAAAATTATTTTAATTTACTAATTAATTTTTAATTGTAATTATACCTTTGGTTTGTGAGTGAGCAAACTTTCATCGATCTGCACAACAACACCAGGTCCACCTAATCTGATTGGTGTTTGGAGCAGCCAAGTTGTGCAGACCTCCCTCAACCACTGGTACACTGCACAGGCAGATGCCTCAGTTACCTCGGCCTCTTCAGCAGCATCTGTGACTGGGTAGTTCCTAGCCCACCAGTACATCAAGATCATCCACTTCTTCAAAGGTAGACGAGACTTAGAAAAAAAACTACCATCTCTGATTGATGTGCACTTGTGACATGCAGGGCAGCGAAACCTGGTGCCATCACTAACATCAGATCTGTCTGAGAGCTGCATAGCGGTGCCACAGGGACATGTCTTGTTTGTAGCCAAAAGACCCTTTCTTTGCAGATAGGTGATCAGCTGATCAGTTTCTCCAAAAATCACTGGACCTAGCTGCAAGATGGGCATGTTGAACTTTCCCGCTCGCGGGAATCAATTTATTTCTACACATGCGTATAACCTATCAAGTGACCACACCCCTTAATTAATTGTAGGGGGCGTGCCCATGTCCCCGCCCACTTAATTAGACCGTTCGCGCCCTTTGTCCGTTCTTTATAGGAGATCCCAGCACTTCCATCTTCACTGACTTCCACATTGCCTCGGCTCTCTTGATTTTTCCCCAATATCAAGGCCCTTGTAACTGTTCTATGTACTCTCCCAGTTACCTCTTGTAGTGCTGAGAGGTCCTTTAGTGGACTCAAAAGGATAAAATCTCCTCTTCGCTCTGGAATGATAAATGAACGTCTTTCTGGTTTAGCTTTACTCCATATGCATCTTGACATACCAGTTGACATTGAGGAAATTATTGATGAGTTTTTCAGACGTAACCCTAGGCGAATACAACTGTGAAGAGTGAACATGAACTTCTCTTTGTCTTGCTTGTTTTTTAATACACACACACTACACTACACTTTGATATAATAATACGTAATTAACTGCACGTGATGAAATGAATGGGCGTGGCTTCTGGTAAAAATTTTCGCGCGCGCTCTGCGCGCGATTTTGCTCTCCCTTTATTAAAATCCTGGCTACGCCGCTGAGGCTTAATACTAGCCACAAAATTGCTATCAAATGCATACCATCAGGACAGGGACTTACACAAACATTTCCATTCCCCCTAGCTCCGTGTATGCCAAATGAGACTGCGACCATGCAACAAGAGCACACTAATGGATGTATTTTGTTCCAAGTAATTCTGTGTTCAGCACATTTGTCCTCTCTACATCTCTTCTACTGATCTCATTGATTCCCTCTTATTGCTTCACCAACCCCACCTCCTCACCTATACCTTTCTACTTACAGAAGGCAGTAATTAAATGTGGAATACATAGCAAGTTGTCAGAATACTTGTAGACAAGCCACAGTCCCACCACAATTGCTACATGACACTCAAAAAGCATAGCCAGGAGTAATGAAGGAAAACAAGGGCATGATTGGTGCATTCCACTACCAGAAATGGTTGGCAAACAAACAATTGGAATGCAAAATTACTATCATACTTAATGATAAACTTTAGGAAATTAGCTATCGATAACAATGTACATCTACAACTGATACTTGATTATGAAAATCTGGTTAAACCAATATCTAATGGATCAGTACTAACTTCATGTGGTGAGCTGACTACAATGTATGGTACCAATCCACAGCTAGTCATTTTAGAGTTGTCTAGTTGTATGGGTACATAGAACGGCTTTATATGTATTTGGAAAAAAGGAATCTTATGTTGAAAAGACAATTGGGTATATATATATATATCAATTCTTTGAATCAAGCAAATCTAAATGCACCCATAATTGTCGGCAATTTTGCATCCTTGCAAGTGTTTGCTTGCCATTTACTTACAGGCTCTGATTACATTACAAACATTTAATTGGAGAAACATCTTCTGATCAACAAATGGCAAGATTTGATTCGGCAAGCAATGCAGTTGATAAAAAAGGTGTTCCTATCTACTATTAAAGAAATTAGTGCAGCCAATCAAGAACCTTCTATTGGCAGAGACTACTATGCAGGAGATGTAGAGTGATGTAAGCTTATAGGCAGACACCTCTGAATGTGGCTCTGGTGTTATATTTCCAGACTTTTTAGATATAATGATTGCTGATCCAACACTGAATGAGGTATAAACTTGGCGTACTAGAGCATCCAGAAGTACGGTACTTAATAGGCATATGCAATTGCAACAGATGTTTCTTTCTGTGATAAAAATTCCCTGATAAAAATCTGTTAGAGAGTGATTTCTATGAGGCTCAAATAACACCGACTGACCTCTCGCCATTAGGTAGGTTAAGGAATGATTACAAAGGTTACAAAAATCAGTATTATGAATATTATGAAAAAAGTGAAAAACATTGATCAATACATCATAATTATAATTATGATGCTAATCTAAAGATTTTGGTGGTAGCCATAGTCACAGGACCTCTAATTTCTGTTGAATCATCAAATTTTAGAACTGATAGCTTTATGATTTGGGAAGAATTATATCTTAAAAATTCACACTTTCATAGTGAACATTTTTAATCAGTTTCTATTTAGTGCACATCATCTAGGGACTTATAATTGCTATAACCCAAACACAAAGCAAAAATTCCTAAATTTGAAAATGTGATTATGTAGATGATGTTGACCAAATTTAGTGATAGAAATATAGAAACTGAAAATCACTTTTTTGCTGGAGTAATTAAAGATGTGTACTTTTTGTCAAGTCTGCAATTTCTTGACTCCAAACCCAGGCCCACCCATCGGGAATGACAATATTAATGCTACCATCAGCCCTGTAAAGGTGCAGGTAGGTTAAGGAAAATCAGCACATTTGTCCTCTCTACATCTCTTCTACTGATCTCATTGATTCCCTCTTATTTCTTCACCAACCCCACCTCCTCACCTATACCTTTCTACTTACAGAAGGCAGTAATTAAATGTGGAATACATAGCAAGTTGTCAGAATACTTGTAGACAAGCCACAGTCCCACCACAATTGCTACATGACACTCAAAAAGCATAGCCAGGAGTAATGAAGGAAAACAAGGGCATGATTGGTGCATTCCACTACCAGAAATGGTTGGCAAACAAACAATTGGAATGCAAAATTACTATCATACTTAATGATAAACTTTAGGAAATTAGCTATCGATAACAATGTACATCTACAACTGATACTTGATTATGAAAATCTGGTTAAACCAATATCTAATGGATCAGTACTAACTTCATGTGGTGAGCTGACTACAATGTATGGTACCAATCCACAGCTAGTCATTTTAGAGTTGTCTAGTTGTATGGGTACATAGAACGGCTTTATATGTATTTGGAAAAAAGGAATCTTATGTTGAAAAGACAATTGGGTATATATATATATATCAATTCTTTGAATCAAGCAAATCTAAATGCACCCATAATTGTCGGCAATTTTGCATCCTTGCAAGTGTTTGCTTGCCATTTACTTACAGGCTCTGATTACATTACAAACATTTAATTGGAGAAACATCTTCTGATCAACAAATGGCAAGATTTGATTCGGCAAGCAATGCAGTTGATAAAAAAGGTGTTCCTATCTACTATTAAAGAAATTAGTGCAGCCAATCAAGAACCTTCTATTGGCAGAGACTACTATGCAGGAGATGTAGAGTGATGTAAGCTTATAGGCAGACACCTCTGAATGTGGCTCTGGTGTTATATTTCCAGACTTTTTAGATATAATGATTGCTGATCCAACACTGAATGAGGTATAAACTTGGCGTACTAGAGCATCCAGAAGTACGGTACTTAATAGGCATATGCAATTGCAACAGATGTTTCTTTCTGTGATAAAAATTCCCTGATAAAAATCTGTTAGAGAGTGATTTCTATGAGGCTCAAATAACACCGACTGACCTCTCGCCATTAGGTAGGTTAAGGAATGATTACAAAGGTTACAAAAATCAGTATTATGAATATTATGAAAAAAGTGAAAAACATTGATCAATACATCATAATTATAATTATGATGCTAATCTAAAGATTTTGGTGGTAGCCATAGTCACAGGACCTCTAATTTCTGTTGAATCATCAAATTTTAGAACTGATAGCTTTATGATTTGGGAAGAATTATATCTTAAAAATTCACACTTTCATAGTGAACATTTTTAATCAGTTTCTATTTAGTGCACATCATCTAGGGACTTATAATTGCTATAACCCAAACACAAAGCAAAAATTCCTAAATTTGAAAATGTGATTATGTAGATGATGTTGACCAAATTTAGTGATAGAAATATAGAAACTGAAAATCACTTTTTTGCTGGAGTAATTAAAGATGTGTACTTTTTGTCAAGTCTGCAATTTCTTGACTCCAAACCCAGGCCCACCCATCGGGAATGACAATATTAATGCTACCATCAGCCCTGTAAAGGTGCAGGTAGGTTAAGGAAAGGAATTTCTATAATAATTATGAAAACACTGTAACTTTGTTACTATACTAAGTTACTATATCCATTTAAGCAAGAAATGTTCCGAAGTAATCTTTAAACAAGCTGATTCTGTAATGAAAGTCACCTAATGCAGGAGCTACATTGGGGTACATTCATTCTCAGTAAGCAATCTTGTTCACTGGTTTGCTGGATCAAAACTAGTGCTTGGCTTGGATCGTTTGCTTTCAGGGTAAGGGATGCTTTGGTAGTTACTATATACAATCTCAGGGCTTCCCTCAGGACCATCCTTACTGAATAGACTAGCTGACACTTGGCAAGGGTAAAGCTAGACTAAGTTCTTTTCTTATGTTCAACAATCTTATCTTATATATGGCAGTACGTACAGGGGAAGGATTGGGCCGACTGTCCGATTGACACTTAATTGCAATACAAAATGTTCAAGCTTATAAATTTTCAAGCTAACCCTTTAAACATGCTCCCTTAGATGGTTTTCTAACTGTATAGACCAACAAAACTCAAAAAGCTTCATTAAGCACCCTGGAGAGAGTGCTGATGGGAAACCAGAACAATGAAATTTTGTTTTCTCCTTCCTTCCTTTGTGACTTACTTAAACCCGATTTGTAGAGAATTGAAAGACACATTGAGCCAACTCTGAGTGCACAAGGTAACTTGAGTTTATCCAAAGTATATTCTATAATACTTGTCTCTTGCCCAAACGAATCTGGGCAGCTTTGAAACTCTCAGGTACATATTACTGTACTGTAATGTAGTCAATTTATGTAGGTAAAGGTTACCACGTGATGTGCACTAGTGTGCATGCATATTTAATATTTCACTCTTGCTTTTTGTTTTGGCAGAGACTACTCAATCCAATAAACACCTTAGTGAGAAACCTCAGAATGTGAAATGTCACCATCCTCTTTGAGTTGTTTCAACATTTGACGTGTTAGTAGACCAATATGCAACTCATTACCTGCATGCATGTGCAGTGTAAGTAAATACATTTGATCGCATGACAATTGTGTGTGTGTGTGTGTGTGTGTGTGTGCTCTTGTGGTGTGTGTATGTGTGTGATAATGACATATCATTGAGTTGCATTTCACAAGAATACACTACAGAGGTAATGTCAGCACCAGTATCACGAACTTTGACAAATTTTCCCTGAAGATTCTTGACAACACTATTCTAGTAATCGACCAGAACATGTATAATAGGGTCATTTCTTTGCAAAAACAAATTTGTGTTCTTAAACAATTGCAGAGCAGAATGGTAAAATAGAAAATACACTTCCGTCAGTGAGTTTTCATAGGCTGACACCAGTCGATCAAAGTGTGCAGATGAATCTTCTGCAAGATAACATATTATTAAAATTATCTGACAAGATTGTATTTTATCAATTCACAGTGCACAAACCTTCTGAAAGAAAGAATGACTTCAGTCCAGGATACTGCTACAATGTTCTATCAATTGCTGTTTAAAGGCTAAGCCATCTCATACTGACATGTTTAAGAATCTTTCGGTATTCAACATCGCAGAACTGGTAATAGCCAACAAGAACATTTTTTCTCTTATTACACTTGTCAAAATAGTAATCATCAGCTCCTCAACATCAAACAAAGTGGCACACCTATAATATATAAAGATAGAAAAATAAGTATCGGATAATGATTCAATTTCACATTAAATACCTGAGTAAATGCTTCTGCTGCTTTTCCTGATATGCTGTGAATAATATTGCAGGGGCACCCCATGAAGTAAACTGAAGAGTTTTCTGAAGCAATCTTGTCATTATGAAATTTCTCTTTCCTGGATTTACAGAAGTGTTGTCCCAACACAGTTATCCTGTGGAACAACAACGCTCAGAAGCACCTCATCCATTTTGTTAAAAATGGCCTCAGCAGGTGCAGAAGTCTCACCTGTATTGTAACAGAAATTATAGAAATTTATTGTTATAATTAAACCATGCAACTTATCAGTCGTCAGGCACATATCCAGTAAATGTGTTACCACCTTGCCAGACTCCGAGTCAATGAAACAAACTGATAAAGGGTTGAGTTTTCTAGCCCATTGTCGTTAGACCCATGAACGGCGATCAATAATGGCCCTAATTTTATAGCATCTACAAGAGCAGATTCAAAATATGGCCCAATTGAGAGAGCCATTGATAATGCAGGTGGTCTTTGTCCGAGCAGATGCATATCCCAGCAATGGAGCTATCAGGAAATACATCTTTCATCATTGGTCCCAGATAATCTGAAACAGCTATGGGGATGTTGTGCTGAACTAATAGGTTAGCCATCTTGACTTCTGCTCGAATTATCTGTACGTACAGTAAAACCAAAAAATAAAACAATAAGAAAACACCTAACTTATGAGCAATTACCTTGTCCTTTAACATCAGTGCTTCGGGGCTAGGTCCAAAATTTAGCTTTTGGTTGTTCTTTAGAGACTGAACATTTTTCTTGTGCTGCACTGTGGCAAATTAGTCTCTCTCTCTCCTTGATGTCCACATGACACATTCTTAACACATACAGTACAACGAAAAGTGTGAGGATTGCTAGGTACAGGCACTGCAAAAGGCCACTTCTTCTTCCATGATGTTTGAAATTTAGTTTTGTATATAGCAACTCCCGTCCATTTCTTTATAGAATGAGTATTTGTCTTGGACCATTTAGGTGATGAAGGACCTTCTTCTGATCGCCATCACCATGATACAGTAGTGTGGCTACAGTCAGCTGACAGTCAGCTGGTATGGGTTTAATTATTGGTAATTTTGTAATTGTGCTGGCAGTGTCACTGAACTGTATACATGGAGAGGAGGTTGCCAATTAGAGATCACGTGAAAAACGAGATTACTTAAAAGTTGCTTAATAAGCGATCTTTTTCTGCAACATTTACAGAGGTACACCTACAGTACACAGTACCACACCCATAAATCTCACGTGAGCTAAACTGCAGAGCCTCATGGCAAAACTTGAAAAGCAGAAAAACAAAAAAGTGTGTCTATCAGAAAGTGGAAACGAGGCAAGTCTGAAAAATGCTTGTCTCTACCAAAATACTAGTTTGTAGAGGTTATATTATAGCTCTATACAAAGGCTCTGTAGGAAACCCCCAGACTGCATGTGGCATCATCCTGTGTTGTGAATGTTTGCGGCCGAGAGTATTGTATTCCCAACGCAAGTTGAGCTATGCAGAGGAGAGAGCTGTTTCACATACTACAGATGAGCTGCTGTATACATGTGGTACTTCATTACAAGGACTAATAATAGTTGATTGCCAACGCATGGACCCTCCATGCGTTAAGACGAGCGGTTGTTTACAAGAGGTAATGTAACATGTGAAGATCCAGTTGAAATTCCATACTACTCTTTAGAGAGGTTCCCGTTAGTGTGCATGCATTGTGCATGTGAACAGGACAGTGCACATGTAGAAGAGGGTCACTACCCAATTTGTACATCGCACGAAGGGAAGACCCCAGTGTTTTAAATGAATAAGGAAACTTAATTAAATCTCATTTCTATGCAATGTTTTTTATAGTATTTTTAAGTTAATGTGGTCTGAAGACTTAATTTTCATATTAAATTTTCCATTGGAGAATTAACGTGGATGAATGTAGGTGTGTCTTAAATTTGCAGACACGCCCTATAAAAAAAGAGCATCCCTCACAAAATTTTCTTTTAAAGTCCATCTGGTTTGAGAATGCCGCCGGAAGTCAGTAACGAGATTCATAGCAATACTTTTTTATATGGGGCAAAATAGCTAACTTTTGACTGGTAAGGCATAGGAAGCTGGAAAAGCAACCAAAAGAACAAGGAGGACGAGTGCTTTCCAACGGTGCTTGAAATTTTGAAATCGGTTGGATATTTAGAGTTATTCAATTTTTTCTACTGGCATTCTCAAACCAGATGGACTTTAGTTGCCTAATCAAAGTCTTAAGAAGAGCAACCAAGTATCATGGAATAGTTTCAGGCAACTTGCATTTGAATTCCAAATAATGCACACTTTTGTGTATCATCAATTCTATGAATTATGCATTAGTATAGAAATTAATGGCAGCCATAATATAAAAAGGTATTTTATCTAGCTACTCAATGAGAGACCCTTAAAACTGATGACAAAAGCGACGAAGAAACCAAGTTCCTTCAAGAATCAGCTTTAGAAAACAGGGCTAAGGCTAGAAGAAGAATTGGGGGGTATGAACATGTTTATGTTTGTTACTTTAGCAATGGTTTTATGCAATGTTCATTAGAAAGAGAAAGAGCTAAATAGTAGCTTAAGAAGCCTTTTTAGTACTATGCACTCAGAATCATTCGCGTGAATATTTGTATTGTGCTAATTAATGGGCCACCTGTGCCATTCCTTTGCTACCGTACTGGAAATGTATGCTTTTGGGAGAATGGACTGTGAGTATAAAAGTGTATATAGATCTGTTAACAGTACTTTCACCTCATGTTAGTAGGGGTTTGTCTGAGATGGAAAGTTTGGAGCAGCTTACAAATCCAATGGCTGCAACAACTGTTCATGGAGCAGTAACTTTGCTAGATGAAAATTAGGAAAAAAATTTCCTCTTAAAGTCTTAAGATAAGCCATTCAAATAGAGAACTGTGAAATATCCCGACAATGAACAAGTAGTACAAGATTCTTCTCAAAAACAGAAATCTTGTTTTAGAATCTGAGAGAAACATTGACATCTTATACAAGGGCTAAGATATGCTGCTGTGGTATAATATTTTCTTCCTAAGTGGAAGCTAAAATGGTTGATGTTCCTTCCATTGCAAGAGAGAAATATCTTCAAAAGGTATATCGTTGACAGGATAGTTACGTATGCTATGGGAGGAGCAGATTGACTCTTAAACTCTGGGAGTGAGCTATCAGTTGAATTGTATTGTCAATGGTAAAGTTTACCTCTCTATTCCTTGAGAGGAAGAACCTGCAATGATTCAAAGAAGTTGCAGATGTTGAGGATGATTAGCTCGACTGGCAAGTGATGCTGAATATGCTGTGATCATAGCCGTGGTGCATCTGGAAATCAGTAGAGATCATGCATCAAACCATGGACCATACAGTCCACAGCACTGCTTACTACCTATCTATCCCACCAGGCTGTTCCTGCCAGCTTTCCCTTTTTAGCCTTACTTTAATGCAATCTCTAATAATAATATATTGCACTAGACCCCTATCCCTTGCCCTAGCCCTAACCACGACCTCAGCTAGTAGACTAGCCTAAGCACCAGTCTCTTGCTTGTGCTTCATATATTACATAATAATAATCCATATACTAGTTATGAATATGCTAATTAGGATACTATTTTACTTCTGCCATCAACCGTGCATCTAGACCACTACAAAACGAATTCTAGAGATTGCTGTGTTTGTGTTTTTTGACCCTTGGTGCACATACACAGTACGGTAGTCGTTTTGTCTCTCTGTCTGTCAGTCCCATCGAAATCTCAAGAAAGACAGGACAAAATTGATGGTAGTTATGTTCATAACTCAGTACAAATATATTTTTTGCTATCCAAAATGCTCTAATTGCTTAGATTTGAGGCTTTTGTGCTTCTTTGAGCACCTAGCTTTGATAATAACTAGTATAGCAATTATACAAGTCATGATCAGTGTGAGAATTATGATATAAACATGTCATAACAATTATAGTCTGTGTTTGTGCATTATTTCATCAGACTATCAAGAGAAGCTGTTTGGAATGGTGAGGCTGTATATGAGTCATTGTGTTGATTTGGCTTTGCCCAGCTACATGAGCATTGCAATGCATGTATGTAATCATAGTACAGCTCATCTGGTTCATGGTCTCCCCCCTCTCGGACGTTTGGCCCACGAGACTAGCAAATAACTAGCTGACTACACTGTAAAAATCTGTACATGCCCTACATAATAACATGCTTGCTAGAAAACACCAACTCCTGTCTATCTTGGTCAACAGTGAACTGTTCAGCAACATCAGCCACTTGATTCACCCACGCTTTCAATCAACACAAACTCTAGATAATGCACACTAGATCAGTAGGTGTGGGCTCAAAGCTAGGTGCTCAAAGAAGCACAAAAACCTCAAATCTCAGCAATTAGAACGTTTTGGATAGCAAAAAATATATTTGTACTGAGTTATGAGCGTAACTACCATCAATTTTGTCGCTAGAGCTGTCTTTCTTGAGATTTTGATGGGACTGACAGACAGAGAGACAAAACGACTACCGTAACCTGTGTATGCGCACCAAGGGTCAAAAAACACTATGGTTTAAACTAAATATTAAACAATAAGTTCAAACACAGCAATGAAGCAAATGTGTGAACCTAGAATTCGCTTTGTAGTGGTCTAGATGTACCACAGCTATGATCACAGCATACTTGCCAGTCGAGTTAATCATCCTCAACATCTGCAACTTCTTTGAAGTCTTCTATCATTGCAGGTTCCTCCTCTCAAGGAATAGAGAGGCAAACTTTACCACGAAATTCTTTGACAATACAATTCAACTGATAGCTCACTCCCAGAGTTTAAGAGTCAATCTGCTCCCCCCATAGCATACGTAACTGTACTGCTTCCACTCCTGTCAGCGATAGACCTCTTAAAGATATTTCTCTCTTGCAATGGAAGAAACTTTATATAACATCAACCATTTTAGCTTCCAATCAAATATATCAATCAAAAATTATCTCCAGTGCAGCCCCTCCAGAACACTTTCATTTTCAATTGTATATTTTGATATAGAAATCTTGGACACACACCTTCACAATCCACTAATTAAATCAGCGATAGCAAAAGTACCGCCCACTCAATTTACACCAACCCAGACTTTAGTGCTAAGCGCTCAGTTTTTGCAAAGTTATTCGCGTGAATATTTGTATTGCGCTAATGGACCATCTGTGCCATTCCTGTGTACCCAGTACTACCATGCTGTGAATATGTGAGCCAACACAAGTGCTAATGGAAAATTTATATACCACATGCAATGATTCATTTATCTTATTGCTAACATTTTCCCATTATACAGCTGTACCCCATGTGAGGCATCACCTATCAGCAATGCCCATCATTTATACATGATTTTCATAATGATTATTATTATTAGAACCTCAGGTCTAAACCAATGCTTCAATGAATTGCAGGTCAACTTAAGGCATAAAAAAACACTTACTATGCATACCTACTTCAGTGTATGAAGTATCAATATTCCACTATCAAGTTTCTTCTAAGTGATGCAGTTTCATTTTACACTTCAATTGAAACCAAGAAACTGCTCCTTTTCCTTGATCTCTTCAAAGTAGTGTCTGGTGATTGAATATCCATTACATGCATGAGTGCAATTTTTTCCTTGAAATAATAACTATGTGTCAAATGTGCATTTTCATTTTACACATCAACCGAAACCAGGAAACTGCTCAGTTTCCTTGAGCTGGTGTTTACTGCAGAAACCAGGAAACTGCTCAGTTTCCTTGAGCTGGTGTTTACTGCATGTATGCACATTTACTGCATTGGATAAATCATGTCATGTATATAGACTGACAAAAGGTAATATAAATTGTCAGTTACATTATTACAGCAATACTGCAAGTACACCAAGTTTTGATAGTTGGATGCAGCTGGATCTATATAGTGATGAAAAAAGTAAAGCTGATGAGATAGAGAAGCTATGACTACCTCATTATTATGAATCACTGCATTGGCAATTTCTTTTCTATTTTGCATCATATAATAGGCAAGGATGCAGGAAATATTACAGAATATGGACTGATGCTTACTTATTTGTATAGTTACATGTACTATGCTAACAATAAAAATTTTCTGATATAATTTATATAGAAAATGTTATTAATAAAAGAAGACAAAGCAGCTCCAAGAGCAAGGAAGTGAATTGAGCAGATGATTGATTTAGAGTAAGATGTGGGCTATCCTCATGATGTAGAATTTCTCAAGATATGAGTAAAACAACAGGTGCATTAGGAGAGAATTGATATTTACCACAAAAAGCACAGTTTTAGTTGGTGTTTTCTGTCTCCTACTAACTACTATATATGTGTTGTTTATTGCTGCCAGGTCAGTAATAGTGCAACGAACCTGCCAAAACTCATGTACCAGCAGCATTGCTCAAAATTTGATTATATACTTACGAGTAGGTAATTTGCTGATCTTTGATAACAATTCTTAGTTATCAGATAACTAGCTACATATGGGTACAAAACAGCTAATAATAAACCTACCCCAAATAGGTAGGTATAAGTTTTGTGTCCCGCTCGCAGCATAATCATGTTAAATAATGATGCATCCTCCGGTACTAACATAACTAAGGTGAAAACAGATTAAACACCTGAGATAAAAGTTTAATAACTGACTACGTAACAATTGGATATCATTAGCATATTGACAATAAGTGACCACAGAAAGATTAAAGCCAGCACATATCAGGACTAACACTTAAATTACAGATAGTCCCTTCCTGAAAAAAGCGGATGGATTATTTGTGAAAAGGAAAGTCAGAAAGTTGACTATGCAGTAGAAATTGTCAATTTTCACAAGTACAAAAAAATCTGAAGGGTAGGTGTAACAATACAAGACTTACAAAACCACATCATCTAATAGCAAACGGTGAAAATATATACAATGATTTATATATTAGTGAAACTTTGCTTTGGCTTATCATTCAAACACGAATGACTACAATGAGTACAACACAATTTACAAATTTTACTACTTGTGTCTGGAAAAAATGGTTGCTCCTAGTTACTCTATTGATGGGGGATATTCTTGCTTGGTTAGGCTTACATGTTGCTTATTGTAATAGTAATATACTGTAGTAAAAATTTCCAAAAAATTAGTAGTGTAGGAATGGGCAGTGTGGTGGAACAAGGATGTCTCAATTTCGGCACATGACTACTTCATTTTTATTCTTGATCCCTCATAATTATGGCCTCTAATCCTCACGGTTGTAAATGCAACGATCGATATATACCATAGCGTATTATTGCATTGGTTCATATTCCTACTGATCAGTTGGCTGAGCAGTGGAGTAAAACTATAACCGACAGGTAAATTATAAACTGGACTGCTGTCCAAGAATTAATTGGGCATAAAAAATGAAGTCTCTGTGACCACCATTCTCCTGGTATTGGTGATGTTTGCTGGTCTCCGGTGAAGTTTTGTAAGAGTGCAGCTAAATCCCCTAAATCTATTGTTGCTTGTGATGATACTTCAATGACTGCTCATTAGTTGAGTTTCGAATCGATGGTGATGTTCCTGGGGTAAATTTAGCTCATAAGCTATGGCTACCAGTTGCTCATTGTACTTAGTCTCTGACTCAGAAGCCTGTTTTTGAAGCTACTTTGTTTCCTCTCCTCTTTGTGCTCTTAATAAATTGTGTTTGTGAATGTCACAATTACATTTACAAGAGGCTAGCTGTTAAGCTTGAGGTAGCTATACGCCATTAATTTTGTATTTGCAATCAAATACTTCAGTTTGACAGAAAATTTTTCACATTCATTAAGTTCTCTGAAACAGCCCTTTGGTTTCTATGATGTGCAGGGTTTGCACAAAAAATTACGTGTGCATTTCAGCTGCACTTGTACCTTTAGTATCTCAATAATGTACACTTACATATGGTCTGTCATGGTCTGCAATAAGAGGTTTCTGTCTTGCAAGAAAGTGATTTGGTTGACCCAAAAGTATATAATAGTAAAGGAGTGTTGAACTGCCCTATTGTGCTGTGTTACAACTGTTTGACGGGTTCACGACCTTTATAATGTATTTATTCACATAAGAACGGCCAACCACTTAAAGCACAAGTGTGAAGCCACAACTGACTGCACTATGCCATGTTAGTTGTGGCTTCACACTTGTGCTTAAGTGGTAGGCCATTCTTATGTGTATGACCGTTATTATTAAGGTCGTGAATCCATCAAACAGTTGCATCACAGCACTATAGGGTGGTTTGACACTCTCCCTTTACTATTATATACTCTTGGTTGACCCAAAAATCAATATTTCAATCTGATTGGTCATCTACACATTACTGGAATTGTCAAAGTCCATGTGTCTACAAATGTAAAACTCACAAATTAAGGAAATAATGCAAAGGGGAGGCAGTTGCAAGTCAAGAAGCAACACTATTCATAGAGTTTTGAGCCTGAGATGAGACAAAGTAACACCAGCATGCCATACATTGGCTATGAAGGCTCCTGGTGACATAAACTTTTCTAGGTTCGAATCGCTCTTATCTGCTGCTTTAAAGCCAAGTCTAAAAATGTCATACTTTATGCACTCAAACTTATGCGCATGGTTAATTTTTGCATGTATTTGTGATCTTTTTGTGGCTCTATTATGTAATTGAATTCATTTCCACTTCCGTAGCGGACTGCCTATAAGCACTTAGTGAGTACAAAAGCCTTAGAAATTGATATTAGCTTGCTAGCTATAAGATCAATTGACAAATAGCTGTATTTAGACAGAGAATATTTGAAGTGGAAGGCATTCCTTACAATAGATATTTAATTATTGCGGCTTATATTATTTGTTTACAAGCAGTAGTTACAGTGAGATTTATAGAAACAATTTTTGACAAAAGCGAAAATAGCAATAGTACAGCCAACCATTTTCGCACTTGCAATATTAATAATTCTTCTTACATCAGTGTCAGCAAACAAAACACACTATATCATGCCAGATCACATCACTTGTCTAAGCGAGATCAGACCCACTCCACTGTTTCTGGATCAAAACACAACCTACTTGACTCTTACTCAGTATGCCCAGCTTTGGTCACAACCAACTTCTCCAGCTAATAATAACTTAAACATCACCCTCATCTTTGACCCTGGACATCATTTCCTTGGTTTTCCTCTTCAAATGAAGAAAGTCAACAATCTGGTACTAAGATCTAGAGTTACCAACTCCTCTCTGACATGTTCCACAATGGTGACATGTATAAATTCTGCAGGCCTTGTTTTTGAGGATATATCTGAGGTCACTGTAAGTGGACTTGTGTTTAGCAAGTGCCAGAAAAACTTAGTGAGATCTGTAGATCAACTGAAAATGGAGGAATGTGGATTTCAAAATGGACATAAAATGGAATTGCAAAATGTAATGAATTCATCTTTGTCTATCACATCATCAAATAACATATATTCATCTGAACCAATCAGTCAAGTGTGTCTTTGCAGAGACAACCAACCTGATTGTGACAGTACTCCACCATCCCATAGAGTCAAGAAAGGAGAGACATTTAACATGTCACTAGTTGTTGCAGATCAAGACAAAAATCCTATTCCTTCTTTTGTGAGAGTTAAATTATCCTCAGACCTTGGTGGGCTTGCTGAAGGACAAATCATACAGAGAACAACTTCAAACTGCACAAAACTTAACTTCACCATAATTTCAGCCAGTAATTCAGAACAACTTATCTTGTCTGCAGAGGATCAATTAAAGACTTCTCAAACTCATATGATAGTTAATGTGACGTTTCTTCCTTGCATTTGCACTGTTGGGTTTATTAAAACTGATGAGACCTCCAATTGTAGTTGTGAATATGATCCTTGCCTTTCTGACTACATAATAAGTTGTTCAATAACAAATTCATCAGTTCTAAGGAAGAATAATGTCTGGATAAGTTATATCAATGAAACTGATGATGACTTTGAGTGTCCATATCTGATTTACCCTCGTTGTCCATATGACTACTGTCATCCATCTCCAGTCTGGATAAACCTAAACACACATAATGGTTCTGATGCACAGTGTGCTTTTAATCGTAGTGGCAAGCTTTGTGGATCTTGTAAGGATGGTTTTAGTGTTACTCTTGGTAGTTCACATTGCAAGAAATGCTCCAACAACTGGTTAGCACTACTCATTGTCTTTGCCACAGCTGGCATAGTACTTGTTATTTTTATCCTAGTGTGCAATTTGACTGTAGCTGCTGGAACAATCAATGGTATATACTTTTATACCTATGCTATGTGTTCAAACAATGATATATTTCCTACACAAAATTTCGTTACCATCTTTAGTGCATGGATCAATATTGATTTAGGATTATTTGAGGCCTGTTTCTTTGATGGAATGGACAGTTACATTAAAACATTGTTGGAATTTTCTTTCAATGTTTATATCCTCTTATTGAGTAGCGCAGTGATCATTAGCTGTGAATATTCTACAAAAATAGCCCGACTCCTTACTGGAAAAAATCCAGTGGCAACACTAGCTACTTTGATTGCCATTTCTTACAATATATTTCCAACGGCCCTGCACTCTGCAACACTTAAATATCCTGATGGTTCAGAAGAGATTGTGTGGCAGATTGATGCCAATGTACATTACCTTAAAACGAAACACATACCTATATTTCTAGGGTGTCTTCTGTGTTCATTGTACATGTTTCTCTTCTCTTTTCTTATCAGTGGCTTTTGCGCTGTTCAAACAAGAGAGCTTTAAGGTGGATCACACATGCAAGATTTTATCCTTTCATGGATGCTTACTTAGCTCCATATAATTTCAAACATCGATACTGGACAGGATTACTGATGGTAGTAAATACAATTATTCCTCTTTATTCTAAAGATCCAGCAACAAAACTCTTGTTCACTACCTGCACGCTAGCTTCTCTTTTGTTATTGAAACTTCTATTACAAGGTAAAATCTACAAATTGTGGCAAGTAGACGTACTGGAAACATCATTCATATTCAACTTACTAATTCTTTCTGCTGGTTCTCTCTACATCAGAGGAGCTGGTGTGGGAAATCAAGAGACTCTTGCCTACACTTCAACCAGCATTGCTTTCATCACTTTCCTAGGAATCTTGATCTACCACACATACGCCTTTGCTCTTCCCAAGAAAATGAGAAACAAAGTTGACTTGTTTATCCTCAAAATTAAGCTACAGTTCATGAAAAAAGAACCTACTGATCGTATTATTATTCAAGTTTCTCCTCCTTTAGTCACATACAGTGTGGTGGACCCGGTGCCAACACAACAACAACTTTTACAAAATATGGAGAAGACAATAACTACTCAATGTAAGAGAGAAGCAGCCACAGTACAAGAGAATGAGACAGCCACTACTAACAAACCATCCTCAAATTGCCTGGCAATAGAAGGAAAAAAAAAATGATGAACACGTGTCCATAAGCAAACACACTGCCGGAATTGATGAAGTCAGACAAATTGAAACAGCTAACGATGAGCCTAAGCCAAGACCTGTAATATTCTCTGATATCCGTCTTGATCCTTATATCCGTGACAGTGTTGAGTTGGGAACAGAAAGAGAATATGAAATCAATGACTTTAATACAGTACATGCAGTAAACTAAAATTGAAGATTAAATCAATGATAGTTAACTCAGAAAAAGAGTGAATACTAATAATACATCGTTTAAGTAGTTACAGTTGCTTTATTAAAATTAATGTAGAAATTTGTAGACTATCATTTGTATTGAATTTCCATGTATACAAACTCACAGTAGTAGTTTAGAAAATTGTCACAATTCTACTGTCAGTGTTTAAGTAATAACTAAAAAAAGTGAACTTTAGTCAATGTGCAGCTTTTTAACCTAGCATTATCAATGAGTCACATGACATGGTTCTGTATAGTGGCTAAGTTATTCTGCAAATTGCCGAATTAAAAATTGCCAGTTTTACATGCACATGCATATATAAACAATGCAGCGTACAGAATTTAAAAAAATTGCTGACAACCCTCTGTTGGAAGGAGAGTGTGCAAATCTCTCAGCTCATAGTTTCCCATTGCCAGTCTGTTTACAGCTGAACCTAAGTGGTTTGGAGGCCATGCGGACATCCAAATCTTCCCATGCAGGTTTTTAGTCAGTCTCTTTTGGCCAGAGCCCAGGATCCAAACTCCCAACAGTTCTAGCAAGAAGAGTAGGAGACAGAAAAAGAAAGAGAAGAGTTTCTACAGCTGTCCCTTTACATAAAACTCAACCATTACAACTCAAGAATTGTATGTCACTACTTCAATTGATACGTACCATCCACCACATAATTATACAAACAAAGATCATATGGAAGAATTCCTTGTGCAGATTAGCACAAAGCACCAAGATATCTGTTTGGAACACTGTAATGAAGGAAAATCTGATGAAGATGGCTACGCCTTTTAACTTTTTTCCACTGGCTATCAGATAGGAACTAAGCCTCGTTGGATGTGATCAACAGTGGATTTAAATTCCCAGTAGATTTATGAGAGGTCGTGTATCTCTCAGTCTCATCAAACACAGATTCCCCTTTGTCTAAAATTCTTGAAGAACTGGAAGCACTGTCTAGTACCGTATTTCGGTGGGGGGAAATTTTTGCATTTTCGTCTTGAATAGAAATTCACGGGAAAAATTTTCGTGGATTGCATCTCAGCATTACGTGACGACCTCGTACCTTACAAAAACGCAGTGGCCCCGGTACCGGTGCGCACTTCGACAAGCTTAAAGACCCGGTAATGGAGCACGTGATCATGAGTGACGCGCGCACTGTACAAAGGTATTATGGCAACGGTCATCCATAGGCCTAAAGGCTAGCGCGTACTTTGACACCGCACAGCCAGGACATTTTTCTGTTAAGGGTGGTCGGACATGCCCACGCACCGCGTTGCTAGGGAAATTTCCAACTTGCAAAAGACACAAAATATCAACTCTTCTGTCCAGATTTTTACACAAACAGGTAGCGCTAATGGATATCTAGCTATACTGAGCACAATAGAAAAAAATTTTCCTGAATAGCAGCTTTTTCACCGACTTCCAGTTTTCTGCCTATCGCATCTATTTCAACACAAACTAGAACGATCGAATAACCAAAAAGGAGGTATACCTACTTATCTTTAGCTGCTAAACACTTCTATGTATCGTTTTTCGCCATTTCTTGGCTGCTTCCACTGTCTTTGTTCGATTTTTTTTGACACACCCACTGATCTAACCAACCAGGGACGAATAAATGGAAAAAGGATACGTACTTCTAAAGAGCTGACGTCAGGCAGTTTGTGTTCTAAATTTGGCACTCTTGCAGTGATCACAAAGAGAGATTTTACAAAAAGCGGTACATCAAAGAAGCTGCTCCTTTGAAGTGGATTGTCTGCCTACGCGGTTTATTGAGTATTGAACGCGAGTAGAAAATAATTTGTACACGTGGCAGATCAGAGTGAAATCTTTTGTGATCGTGGTAGCTGCTACAGAACGGCCAGCTGAGGTGAAATATGGTTGGTGACAAGGAAAGCAATGGTTGGGGGTATTATTGGAGGCCAGACTGGTCTACTTAATGCTGCTAACTTCACCTCAAAGTGACTGACTGTTTTCTCTCTAATTGAAGAGCACCGAGATGAAATGAGTCACACTGCTTTGTCGTTGGTTTCTCAAGATCCAAGCCTCTGTCTTAGCTTCAGTCATGCTGGTGATGCTTCCATACTGCTGTGAAACTCTGGGACTAGCTCAAGTTCTGTTCTGAAAGAAAGGTAATCCAATATAGTACTGCAAATTCATGTACCATGATGAGTGAACTGATTTGCTAGTGTAGTGTATGGTCTATAGCTCCATGTGTCTTAACTATTACCATGAAATGTGATTCTGCATGCATCTACTCTGTGTGTGTGCTAAGTATGAATGTTTGAAGTGAGATTTTTTTTTAGAAAACAACATTATGGAAAGGTACAATTATACACTTGTGTACAACAAGAACGACAAAAATTACCAGGCTATAGCTGTTCAGGATAGTACGTACTCTTGACTTGTGCATGTTTGTCTCACTTTTTGTATCTTTCAGTATGGCACCTGTACACCTTGAAGTAGCAGCTAGAGCACTTTTCATATGGAGCAGAGATTCTACAGATACACTCAATCTTGTAAGCAAAATAAAATACTGTTGGTTTTTTTTGTTGATCACAGGTCTTGTTTTTTGTTTTTTTTTTCCTTTTCTTTATTTACAGATTTTATAGTAGGAGTGACAACATCGTACTTGTTACCATGTGGTGCAACATAATCTATATTGGCAGAAATTCATCCTTGTTTGGAGTCTTTTGGACCATACTTTGTCTCCTCAACAGCACAGTACCTCGTCATTGAGTTTCAAGTTGGATTTAGCATCCATCTGTTCGGTCTTAGGAAACCAGCTCTTATACTATACCATCTGACTTTGTTGCTGTATCAGAGTCGTCTTGATGGTCCACCTGAAAGCCAACCAGTTCATAGACACTTTATTTTTTGGCATTGATATAATATTTACACTAGCTCGAATACATACCATTCAATTTTGATACTTACCCAATTACTGACTGGTTATTGATGTGTATAGTAGTACTTTCTGTTGCTTCCAGGCATCTTGAATACTTGCCACCTGATGTCAGCCTCTTTTGAAGACCTCTTTCTCTTTGATGAGGGCTTTTTGTGTTGTAAAAAAAACAACAAAAAAGTAGCCAGCTGTCTAGTTGTAAAGATCCCGCGCAGAATCTTCATGCGCAATCATTCTATACTTCCGGTTGAGGTTTGTGGTGATGTTAAACTACACAATTATGACGCAAATCTTCCTGCCCGCGCTCTTCGCGCGATATTCGCGTGTTGCTATGTCCGACCACCCTTAAAATTCATATTCATTGAATCATAGATGTCAAAATTGTAACATATACACACACCATGTCCGATATACTTGTGACACATACATAGTACACTCAGTTGACTTCTGTTTCAAAGAAAACATTGAATTCAAAGAAAACTTGGTGACTCGTGGCATTTCCTACAAAACCAATACTTCTGCTTAGGTGTATCCGTACATACAACATGATACCAATTGAGGCAGTAGTCAGATTGAGATTCATCTAAGTCATGAAAACAAATCTTGCACGTGTATATCGAGTTTGACATCTTTTGTGACACCACATCTTTCACTAACAGCCAAGCATCACTGCTAAAGTAAGGTCTTATAAGATGAATGTCCACGTTTTCATCAAGTACAGCGTCAGGTAGATTCTCTGGGCATACTTTAACTTGATCCTCTTCAATCAGTTTAAACTTTGGCTTCTGTATCACTGCCTCAACAACTTCGGTATTGACAAACCATGTCAGCATGACTATATGTAGTCATGTTTGTGTGAATATAAAAGGTAAAAAATATTCCCAGTACGGTACATTACTTGTCTTTCTATATGTTATGATAGTCAAAGTCCTGATTCATCTCTTAAGAAGAGCAACCAGGTATCACAAAATAGTTCCGGGCAACTTCAGTGCATTTAATTCCAAATAACGCACACTTTTGTGTGTGGAAAGGGTCGTCAATTCGAATTTTCTAGAAGCAAATGAATTATTCATGAGTGTAGAAATTAATGGCGGCCATATGGAGGAGGCGCTTTCCGCCCTACTCAATGAGAGGCGCTAAAAACCGATGGCAAAAGCGACTACCGGAAGAAACCAAGTTCATTCGTTCAAGAATCAGCTTCTAAAAGTGAATAGTCTCTGAGAAAAGTTGAGCCAAGATAGTAAAAGAAGAAGAAGAAGAATAAGAAGAAGATGGAGGTTTGACATATTTGTGTTTGTTACTTTAGCGATGTTTTTAGGCCATGTTTTTGGACTCATTAGAATGAGAAAGAGCTAAATAGTAGCTTTAGAAGCCTTTTAGTGCTAAGCGCTCAGTTTTTGTAGAGTTATTCACGTGAATATTTGTATTGGACTAATGGGCCATCCGTGCCATTCCTGAAACACTGCCACTTTTCTTAGTTTCTTCTTAGCAGGTAATCCAATCACAGTTACCTCGTGGCCCTTTGGACGTCCTCGTTTACGCATTACAGGGGGCATGGATATATCCATGCTCTGCGCCATTAAGGCCCGGGTCACCAGTGAAACTCATTAAAATTTCACAATGTTATGTATCTTATTTTTCAATCACACATTATTGTATGGTGAATGTTAATAAATTAATGTAAAGTATAGCCCTTACTTAACATTTAGATAAAGTTGTGAAACCACAACATGAATATTCAAGGTTTAACCAACTTTCAAATTTACCTATTAATTAATAAACACCTAATTAAACGCTATAGTAGGACTGTTGCCATGGTAACCAAATTTTTATGACAACTTTATGACAAAATCTGAAGATCATGAACTTGATTTTAAGCGGAGGATTTTTTTATACGTCATTGCTATGGAGAGATATTGCCATTTTTACCGAATTTTACGCATAATTTTAGCGTGCCTTAAATGGAATGTGCTCCGTAACTCACTATGGCAACAAGTTATTAAAAAGTCCTCCGCTAAAAATTAACATTTTGATGCCATAAGTATGTCATAAATTTTGGTTGCCATTGCAACAGTCCTTAATTGCCGTTTAATTAAAATGTTAATATAATGAATATTACTTAGGTCACATGACCAAACGATTTTGCAAAAAGTTCAGGATGGATACAAGATTATTCATCTTTGTTTTCATGGTGATAGCGCATTCCGTTAGTACGTTATTCAAATTTTGCATAAAATTTTGCTTACTATATCTGACCCAGGCCTTAATAGCGCTGAGTGATCGAAATAAACACATGCATAATAACACTATCCATTATCATAGTTATACATTGACTGACTTGATAATCACTCAGCCTTTGTGTAACACCTGCTTCTGAGTTTTTAGAAGAACAATTAGCTTGACAGGCTGCAAAGAGAGGGGGAGGAAATGAACGGAAAAAGGGCAACTTAGGATGGACGAAGTTGACGTCTAACCTGGTTAGAGTGACTTTTATGATCTACCCGTGGCAAAGTTTCTCACAGCTTGAAAGTTTCTAATTAGAGCTGCTACCCTGAATCAACCATGTGTTGTAGGACTGTATTGTAAATGTCTTGGAAGCTGTAAACGACTATGGAAAAGGTAAAATAGTACGTAAAGTGTACAAATGAAAATAATTAAAATTTCTAAATTTGAAAATGTGATGTTAAATACAGAAACTGAAAATCACTTCTTTGTTAGAGTAATTAAAGATGTGTACTTTCACGTGTACTTTTTGTCGATTGAGTAGAAATGAAAAGTCATGTGACTTTCAATACGGAATCCGCTTGTTTAAAGATTACTTAGGAACATTTTGCTTAAATGGATATATTATATGTATAGGTTATATCACGAGGTGCAGGTTTCTATGTTATTTACACACCGAGGGCCAGAGGCCCGAGGTTGTGTAAATCACATAGAAACCGAAACGAGTGATGTAACTGGCTTTTACCATGGACCAACCAAATCAGCTGTTCACAAAATGGAGGGAGTGGCCTACAATTGTAGCTGTGTTAAAATAGCTTCTAGGTAGACGGGGTGTTGACAATCATATGCCCAGGAGGGAAATGCTATCTTATACTGTTGTTCTGATTGGACTAAACATAGGAGGTGAATATCTAGATATACACCTCATGTTTATAAACATGAGGTGAATATGAGATTTATCAACCTCATTTTGAGCAATCTGATTGGTCAATTGACTACAACCATGTTACAAATATAGTAACAAAGTTCAAATAATTTTTCTCAAAATTATAGAAATGCCTTTCCTTAGCCTACCTGAACATAAATTGTCCAATTCGACCCAGCACCTTAACAGGCTGATGGCAGCATTGTCGTTCCCGATGGGTAGGCCTAGGTTTGGAGTCAAGAAACTGCAGACCCAATGCAGGAGCTACATTGGGCTACATTAATTCCCAGTAAGCAATCTTGTTTGCTGGTTTGCTGGATGGTTTGCTTTCAGGGTAAGAGATGCTTTGGTAGTTACTACAATCTCAGGGCTTCCCTCAGGACCATCCTTACTGAATAGACTAGCTGACACTTGGCAAGGGTAAAGCTGGACTAAGTTCTTCAACAATCTTATCATATGTATGGCAGTAGGTACAGGAGAAGGATTGGGCCAACTGTCCGATTGACACAATACAAAATGTTTAAGCTTATAAATTTTCAAAAAAAGATAGCTAAGCCTTTAAACATGCTAAGAGGCCTCCCATAGATGGTTTTCTAACTCTGTAGACAAACAAAACTCAAAGAGCTTCCTTGAGCACCCTGGAGAAAGTCCTGATGGGAAACCAGAACAATGCAATTTTGTTTTCTCCTTCCTTCTTTCCTTCCTTTGTGACTTACTTTAACCTGATTTGCAGAGAATTGAAAGACACACTCTGACTGTACAAGGTAACTTGGTGCAGAGGCTTAGCAGGAAAAATCTGAAGGAAGAGAGAACCAGAAAAACAGCCTTCAACTCCCTCCAAGGATTCCTTCTCAGACCAGGCTCCATGGGCAAGTTCGTTGCCCAGCTCGACGAGATAACCGCCATAGCCAGTAGAACTAGCATCAGAGTACACCACTCTGGTCACTCCCAGAGAGAACCAGATGAACTTACCATTAAGCAATGCTTTATTATCTTTCCGAAACTGGAGCTCCTCCAAGGCATCCGGCTTCTGGTGACGATCGTAAGCGATTTGCCCAAGAGAACCTAGTGTCGAGGACTGACCAACCATACTGGCGATAGCCCTTGCGTAAGCACAAAACTGGGATTACAAAAACTTTGTCGCACAGGAAAGCAGCTTCTGAATTTTTCCTTCTAATATGATAAAACTCCCCTTCAACAAGTCCAGGATAACTCCTAACCATGTGCCAATTTGCTGCGAGGATCTAAATGACAATTCTTTAAACTTAAAACAAATCCCGCTCGGCTGATATCCTCTAAGACCATCTCCTTATACCGGGGGCACAACAAGACTGTGATGGTCCCAGAAGCTACAACAAGGTTGTCCCAGGAGTTTCGGTAGAGGTGGTTCCACAAGCTACAATGGGGGTCGGAAAGAGAGGGATTGGCAATGTAGTGAATTTGCACAAATATAAAAACATTTGTTTTCCTACCTAGAAACCACACCCACAACTATGTTTCTCAAGCAATGGCAGCGAAGAGTTTGCAGTCACAACTAACAAAAGTAGTAGACCACTACTCTCTAGTACAAAAAACTGTATGGTACTTTTTTTGTAGAATTCATTAGGCAGTTTGAGAAATTAGCAAGTTCTCTGATCCAAACCTTAAAATTTTGAGACCATTGAGAGGTGCAGATCTTTTGTAACTAAGAGAGAGCGCTTATGGAAAAGCTTTCATGTGAAAGTGCTTCCATTAAAATGGAATAATTTATACACATGTCTAGGAGCATAGATAATATATTACACACCCGGGATTGGCAACTGAATAAATTAATATCATTAGCGCGTCCACTCAGACGAACTTCCGGTTTCCTTTGAAAATAAGTGCGCGCGTTTAGCAGCTGGCAGCTGCTGTGCAGTTACTATGCAAACTCAGTGAAAGGTACTTGAGACAAGGGGTTTTTACCACAAATTGCTTGCTGTTGTTATCATGGCTGCTGCTTCAGGAAGTGGTAAGTGTACCACTGTATAATTAGCTACATTTTAACATTTGTAGTTTGACTCTAATAGCTGCTAATAGCTATAGCTACACCACTGATATGCATGGGCTGTCATAATTTCTAGCTAAATNATATCCCAGCTACATTATTATTATTGTTGTTGTTTAAACAAAATGAATAATGCTAATGTGTAATAGGTTCAATCTCAAGTACAAGCACGGTACAACACATTACAGTGCATGCACATAATGATGTTGAGCTTTTTTGAGTTGCGGTCAATGGCGTGCTTGAAGACAATGGATTTAGAATTAGTTCCGAATCAGCCAAACGTGCACTTTCGACCGCAAAACAACTTTCTCAGTGGCTAGAAGTCCCACAGAATCAAGAAGACTCATCTCAATTCCTTTCAAAATTGACCAACATGTTCCAGAGGTGTATACCCACAGCATTGAAGAGCCACAAGAAGCGAGTAGAGAGAATGTGGTCAAACTATCATCAGCTGCGCATATCAGAGGGATATGCAAGCATATGGGAGAGTTTTTTACATTCATCCATAGCAGCAGATAGTTGTCCAGCTCTGACTCAACACATTGGCCACGAAATCTTCAAGGAGATTGTGAAGGAGAAGCATCCTGTGAAGTGTACAGAAGAAGAGAGAAAGATCAATGCTCTTACCTATGATGAGCAAAGTGCTTTATGGTATGCTGCTGGATACATCCCGAGAGCCTTGCAAAAGAAAATAAAGAAGCTTTCTCCGAAGACAAACCCTCACAAGGATGAAATGCTCCTATGCATTGTTGAGTGGTTGGATGATGGGGACGAGGACCACCCAGACTCCCACAAATGGATCGATACAGTTGATCGTGGAGGCCTCGTACACATTAACAACACCTTCTATGACATGTTGGTGGCCATGGAAGTAGAAGTAAGAAGGGAATTATTGAACTGCCATGATGCTCTGCCCAATTTTTCTAAAGTGAGGAGTGCTATCTACAACAATGAAGATGTTTGCTTTTACTGGACACTTCTCAGTATTGAAGGCGGAGAACAGGCAACAGAGATGTTGCTTTCGATGGTAGTCGATCTCTGGATCACAATCCGTGGTTTTTCCTATGCTTCGTTGTGGATGGAAAAATATAAGCAATCACACAAATTAGGCTTACAAAAATCTAAAGGTTTACGTAAACAACTTACCCCAGCAACAGTTAGCACCACACGCTTAGAGTCAGAGAGCAACCAAAATTAGACTAATTATACGTACATTATTCATTATCAGTATTTATAGTGACATCATAATGATTATAATCTTATATTATAGTTATTATAATCATCATAATTACATTATTAATTATATATTAATAATGTATGTCAACACTAGTATAGTATTATGACAAAATAATAAGATTTAATGGTTATGATATTATGGTTATTAATATTACAACCAAGATTTGAGTAATGTATGGGTCACAATGGTTACTTCTTCCTTCTTCTCTTTAGCAAAGGTTCACTATTCTCGTCTGTTACACATAGTTCTTTGTCTCCAAGACGGCAGTTTCCAGTTGATGGACCCTTGCATACTGTGCCAATGACCCTCACGGCTTGGGTGTTCTTGAGAAATTCACTTACACAAGGAATGTCATGAACTCCTCCTCTTTGGCGTTGCACCCCAAAGAATTTTTCAAGAGGATCTTGACAAATTCTTTGACTTAAGAAGGAGTGCACAGTTGGAACTGTGAATAGGTACGTCACAAATTACTTTACTGAAAGAAGAAAATTTTTTCTTTAAAAAAGAAATTGGAATATAATAGTCAATAAAAATAGTCAAATAGTCAAAGGATGATCAAGGTGTAAACAACAAAGAAACATCCTCCTGATTGTTTTAACGTACAAGAGAATATTCTTGTACCTGAAGGAGCAGAAGCAAGAACATCAGATTCTGGGGAAACACTGTTGTTGAACATACTGAGGGTCCAACAGAAGCCTTCATTAATGACAATTGTGTATCTGACATTGGCAAGAGCTGAAGTGGATTCAAGCCTAATGTTACACAAAGTCAGTGGTTGATGAGCAGTTACATGCCACGGATGAGGTACACCACACGTCATTAGCTTGGAGCAAAGATCATTTACTGTTAGAGCGTCACTCTCTGTGTATGCCGAGAGAGTCAGACACAGTGAAATTTTCAGGGGAGTCTGCAGCTGGCAAGGCTGATAGTGGAATTGAAACTGTAAGGTGTGGTTTCCATCGCTTTCTCTCCTCATTCTTGCGATGAACGCTAAGGCAAAACCTCCTACCTGGCATGATACCTAAACACAAATAATATTATTACTATCATCATTGCAATACACAACCCCTCTATAGTAACAGACAGCACACCTACAAACCACAGCATTGCTACTAAACTATTCAACAAGGACAAGTGGGCATGCACATTATCTGTACTTTACTGTACTGTTGATAATGCTGTCTCATAAATGTCTCCCTCATGCAAAACTTCATTATTTTGGGATACTAAAATAGAAAAAAAAATTTTAAAAACTTGATGGACTGAACAGATAGACACCCCACAAAAAATCATACTTCCATAGCGACTGTTACCAGGTATAATGGAGCATTAACTTGCTTTTCTTAAGTACTGTAAAATACTGCTTCATGAATGTCTAGCTCATGCAAAACTTCATTATAGTGAGGTACTAAAGCACTAAGTAAATGCTGAATGCTCAACAGACTGAGCAGATAGACCCCCAACAAAAAATTTTACTACCGTAGCAACGCTAATTTCTGTTAACAAAACGGCATTTATTTTCCAAGTATGGTAAGCACAAGTGTTTATACATGCTAGTATTGTGTACCACTGTACCTGTTTAGCTCCTACTACGTTCGTGGTTGACAAAACACACAACTCTTGTCTCAAGTGGCTCATTTTACCACATGGCTGCTTCCTTTGGCTTCTGCTCTACTCACTTCCTGATCTAATTAAAAAACGCGCCGGAGTGGCCGCAGCCTTATGTATGGCGCGCTAATGATATTAATTTATTCAGTTGCCAATCCCGGGTGTGTAATATATTATCTATGCTAGGAGTTACAGAATCAGTTAATCATCAACTATTTAACCAGACTGTAAACTTAGCACTGTATGCACTGTTCAAATCCATGTGCAGTCAGGCTCCCAGTCAGATCAACTAAATGCAATTTAATATACAAGAGGGTCTATCCCCATGAAGTTACTGAAAAAATATCAGAAGTTAAACAATTGGAAATTTGTTTTAGCTGTTTCTAGTCGAGAGACTGATTTTGAACAGTATACAAGTAAATGGTTTTATAAAGTTAATCGAGGAGGTCTCTTTCCAGTAGACATTTACTGTGTTTTTTGCCAGTTACAAGACAGCACCTGCCCAAACAGTACACCTGTAAGCAATGCAACAATATCAAGCAGCTGGTAACAAAAGCCATTTTGGATTACAATGATTTTCAATTTTATTGAACTCTAATCTCACAAGACATAGAGGTAAAAAGCCCTAGACCTAGTATTTCTGCCTAGAGAAAAACTTTCTAACATGTGGCCATTTAAATTTCTACACTGGGTGTGGCAGATGTCACATGACAATTAGGCTACTAGAATAACTCGATGGAAATACAACACTTGCAGTATGGAGTATCGCTTTGGTCTCCAATCTCACTCTTTCTACTAAGAAAAAGTTTTTTTAGCTCAGAAACTCTTCATGTAAGTAGAAGAGGAGTGCTTAACTGCTTATGGGCACGTGCTGATGCAGCAATAATTTGTAGTCCTTAATGCACCTGACTAGCCATTAACATAGTGGGCTGGAGATAGCCAATGACGTACTTGCCTTTAGGATCACTTGTCAAATGAAAAATCCAATCCTGAATTGCACAGATGATACCAGTGTAGCAACTATTGTGGTAGAAGGCAAGCGTACTGGCAATACTTTATGACCATGTGCTTTCCCAGACCACCCTGTGAGTGTACACGTATCAAACCAGTAGAACAGAGCCTCAAGTCTCATATCAAGCTGAAACTGAGATACGTGTGACTACAATCCCCTTTTGCTGTCTCTCTGGTAAGCTAATCTTGATCTCCAGATTGCTTTGCCTAGCTGCTTACGGGTGCGTGCTGATGCAGCAATAATTTGAGGTCCCAGTAGTCCTTAAAGCACCTGACTAGCCGCTAACATAGTGGGCTAGAGCTAGTGAATCTTCAACAACAAACTGGAGATCCTTCCAGAGAGACAGCAAAAGGGCCGGTAGCAGCTAAAAAAAAGGATGGTACTTAGGTTCATAAATCTGAGTGATCTACATTTACTGCCATCTAAAATGCTGTGGTTGCTAACATTAGAGGCTTTTGTGCTTCATTGAGCGCTTTAGCTTTGAGACCATGCCCACTGATTTGGTATGCGTTTTCTAGAATTCAATGATGCTACTGCATGACTGTGGCACAGAAATACTGCTTGATGCTGCTGCTGTTGCTGTTGCATTGGTTAGTGTTGCTTGGCAAGACAGACAAGATTTGGCTGCTAAGCATAATATGGTCATGTAACACAGTAGAGATGTTAGCTATATTAGCTGCATTACTGAATATCCTGTTCTAACACCAGCTGAGCAAGATTTGCTCCGTAGAGTGCTGGTTCATCAAATAGTTTACATCATGAATCCAGACAGGCCAGGTTCCCTTTCCCCTTTCTGTAAGTGAAAAGTTAAAGGGGACTTCCTGGGGACATGACTATTAAACCTGATGGCTAGTTGAGTGCCGAGACTTGTGCACCATCGATGCCTTCATTAATTACAATAACCCTAACATAAACTTCTAATCACTAATAAAGAGAGATACACAGAAGGGTATGATGGAATGGCTCATTGAATTCATAAAGCATGTTGGACCAAAAAAAGAAAACCTAGAAAAGGATAGTGATAAAATATAGAGGTGTAAAGAACAGAAATGAGCAAGCAAAAAAGTAGATATAATATTTTTTTACAACAAACAACACTTGGAGCTTCCCGGCCTTCTGTAGGATGCACCAATTAGTACATTATATAAACATGCTATAGACCTTTACCATCACCAACAGGTTTGCCTCAATGCGTTCTTTTGATCAATTTTTTGTTCCTAATTAATGAACACCATATTCCTACAATGCATGAACAATTTAACCACTAGCTATAATTCACATTGACCTTATTACCTACTCCAAATGTTTTGTTACATCTAAACAAGTTCCCTATAATATGGACTGCCCTACATAATTATATTTATGTCACCATTCTGCAAAGGAGGCTGTGTGGCATGCTGAGCTGGCATTTTTATATAGTAGTAATTATCATATTTCGAGCACTTGATGTATCTAATTTAACCGATAATACGCTAAAATCTTTGAAGTGAATGACGTCATACGGCAAAATTAATATTTTAAATTTTTAGTAGATACACCTTTTTGTTTTTCTTCTGAAGTAAAGATTAGGCAAAGCTTTTTATATGATGCAGCTAAGCAACAATCAAGCTTTCTATACTCCAGGTCTTGTTTTTTAGTGAAGCTTTTGCTGGTAACAATAGTAACATACGGGAGGGTCAAATACCCTAGGATATAGCCGCGCGTATAAAGCTTTTTTTCCAGCTAGCCAGCAACGCTTACAAAAGCGATGCTATGGCTATAATACTATCCCTGCACCTACATAGCAAGCTTATCCTCTGAAGGGTTGTAGAAAAAACATCGATCTAAAGTCCACCATCATGATCGCGAAGATTGTGACCGTTAGTCGCTCAACGACGAATAGCACCACGCCTTACTAGCAGTTCTAAGTTTGACTTGATATTTTAGTAGATTAATTAGTCCCTTACCTATTAGTATATAAGTTTAAAGTTTAAGGCTAATTGCTTAGCTTGCAAAAAAGTCGCTAGTGCAGCCTTGATGCGATTTTGCATCAACCGCTGTTTGAAACACCCACACGGATGACGCGTCAACCGCAGGTAATTATTAGATGTGATTTCAAGATAGCAGAAAATGGCCTTATCTTCATCCTCAGATTCTTCTAGTCTGATCATCAGTTTGCTGTATTGAGTACAGCTACAAGAAAGTTCTACTACACAATTTCATCATTTTCTGTGATTACCATCCCACTTCGCCGAGTAACCATTCAAATAGAATGCTTTCTCAGCTGAAAGATCATTGTTACATTTGTGGTAGAATACACAAGAACATCGTGTTAGTAGCTATAATGAATTTTTTTGTGACTGTCTCTGCTTGTACATTTATATAGGTGGAAGAAATATGCAAGGAAGTTTATGTTCGCCACCTTCATGTATTCAACTGTAGTCTGATAATTTATGGGACTATGATGGGGCAGAGTCTGAAGATTCAAATGAAGAAGAAAGTGATCTGGATAATGGCGAAGATTATAAAGATGCCGGTAGTGATGAGGATGACTGAGAGGTCTTCATCAAATTTTAGTACTTTTGTTTTTAAGTCTATTGCCGTTCTTCGTGAACCTGCTTACCAGAATACCATTTGGATAATTGTGAAGATGTTGCTAGAAACAGAACCAGAAAAAATCCTGAAGATCCGCTAGGATACAACTGAAAAATATTCCACATCATCAGTGGTACTGGCTGTTGCTTGTTACATTCAGGTAGTAACTCCAATCTTCTACACTCTTTAGTCTCGATATCGACCACAACAGCTATCAACCAGTGTAGTTAAGGCCTGGGTCAGTCATTTATTGGCCTTATTAATATTCAAGATTGTAATATCTTCGTAACTAATACACCTTTTATCATGAAACTGAAAACTCAAATTGCCTGGACTACCAAATGATATCCAAATTAGGTCATGTGATGCTATCAGCTCAGATAAATTAATTAGGTGGAGGACAATCCCTGTTGCTATGGTAACCAAACTTTTTCAACTTAATCAGTACATGATTTTTAACAAAATGTTGGGGGTTTCGTCATGCATAATTGAATTAAACATATTCAATTCTTTCTATTAAATGCACACCAGCCGAAACCTTCTCGGTAATATCATTTCAACAGTATGATAAAAATTTCCCCCCCCCCCTTAATAAATTGTACTTTTTAATGATACGATCCTGTTCTTAAGATTTGGTTGCCATAGCAAAAGGGAAAGTCCTCCGGAAAATGAATTATTCATATTTTTATTGATATTGTTAAAACTTCTATTTGTGACCGAATTTCATGCAAAGGTGTGGTTCTTCTCTGTCAAGTGATGGAGTGGCTTGGCAATGGTAGCAAAATCCTTGAAAAACCGACGATAGTAGTTTGCCAGACCAAGGAACCGCTGAACGTCCTTCCTGTTCTTAGGCACTGGCCAGTGTGCTACTTTGTCTGTCTTGGCAGGATCTGTACGAACACTATGATCAGATACAATGTGACCAAGGAAATGTACCTGCTTGCAGCACAGATCACACTTGCTAGGCTTGAGCTTAAGTCCAGCTTCTCTCAGTCTATGGAATACTTCTCTCAAGTTCTGTAGGTGTTGCTTGAAGGTCTGCCCCAGGATGATGACATCATCCAGATAAACCAGACAGCTGGACCACTGCACTCTGGCCAAGACCAGGTCTCTGGAACATAGCAGGGGCATTGCACAACCCAAACGGCATCACCTTAAACTCGTAGAGACCACTTGGTGTACAGAAGGCTGTCTTCTCACGATCAGCTGCGCTGCCAGTAGCCACTATTAAGATCGAGGGTACTGAACCATTTGGAACCAGCCAGTGTGTCGAAGGTTGTATCAACACGTGGTAGGGCGTATGCATCCTTCCTAGTCACAGCATTGACCTTCCTGTAGTCAACACAGAATCTCGTGGAGCCGTCCTTCTTCTTCACGAGGACTACAGGTGATGCCCAAGGGCTAGTTGATGGAGCAATGACGTCCTGCAGCGTTTCATCCAGCATCTTCTTGACCTCATCCTTACGGAAGGGTGGTATCCTGTGTGCCTGCTGCCGAATTGGGGGTGCGCCCTCCACATTGATCTTGTGTTTCAGCTCTCCGGTACGCCCAAAGTCAGCTGATGATTTTGCAAAAAGGTCAGCATATTCCAAACAGAGTGTAAATAGCTGTTCCTTCTCCTCTTGAGACAGTCAATCACCACTTTGGTTCACCATCTCCCATAGCTGGAGGCGTTGCTCTTCCGATACTTTGGTTTGGCTGGTTGAAGCTGACAAGCAACAACATAATGCCATGATGATTGCTAGGGCAGTGGTGACTCCAACGTGAATGAGCTTTCCCCTTCGTGTGCTGAACAATAGGAGGGACCCAGTCACCATCCCCAAGGGACCACCATTGCAGAGATGGAACTGCTAGCAGAAGAGGTGACACTGCCACAGCTATGTGGTTCTGTGCCGAGGCCGGCACTGGAGCCATTATATCCATTTCACTGAGGGGTGGAATGTGCAAGGGGTCATCAAGGACAACAAGTACCTTAGCATCTTGTTAAACAGAGCATCCAAGATGATGGAAATGCTGTGGTCCTTGAGATGAAGGGTGTCATGGGTGTCTCCCATCTCAAAAGTGCACTGGTGGTCCCTCAGGAAGTCACATCCAAGGATTACGTCAATACCTGCTGTCAATGTGTCAGTCACAACCACCTCGGCCAAGAAAACTTGACCCTTCAGCTGTAGTTGTACCTGTGTGCAACCATACAATTGCAAGGCTTTACCTTGTACTCCAACCAACTTGCGTCCTTCGGCACTCTTCAGGGGCATCTCACAACCAGTCTTATCCCACAAATCCTTAGGTATGATTGCCGTTGCTGCTCCAGTGTCCACCAGCATGTCTACTGGTACGCCATTCAAGTATCCTTTTAGAGTACACCCAGCCTTGCAGTCGAGAGTCACAGCTGTAACTGCTCCACACATGAGTGTTCAGGTCCAATATCAAGTCCAATATCCATTTAGGGGTTTGTTACCAGTTTGAGCCACTGTGGTACCCTCTAGAACCTGGCTCAGGGCTCTGAGGGCTTCTCATTTCCCTGTTGCTTCACCGGTTTCCTGGGAGCTGAGGGACAATTAGCATGGAAATGTCCCTCACCTTGGCAATTCCAGCATTTCCTTAAACTTTTGCTACGCCTGCCACCACTGTTGGGGTTGTTGTTGTTGCACAGTTTTGAGTCCGGCCTCCAAGTACTCCATTTTCTGCAGGATCTGTTGCAGGGGGTCATTCCTGCTTCTTTGTGCTGATGGTAGCAACTGGCAACAGTTCCTCAGGTTCTTCTTCACTCACTTGGGTGATTTGCATGGGGGCTTTGCCTCTGGATGCTTGTAGGTAGGACTCCATCTCCAGGGTAGTGGTAACTGCTTCCTCCATGGTCTTAGGCTTGCCTTGCCTGACATTAAACCCAAGTTGAGGATCCTCCAATTGGGCCAGGTATTGGTTCAAGGCGAGACATTCCCGGGCTCCATCCTCGAGAACAGGATATGCTTTATCTGCCAGAAGTTTCAACTCCCCGCCAAAGGCTGCCCAATCCTCCTTTCTCTTTTTATGTCTTGTCTGCAACTCGGCATTGAAGAGTTCTTTCTTGCTTTTAGGCTCGAAGCGGTTCTTCACCGCTTTTGTAGACAGATTGTAGCTCTTACAGGTGTCCTCGGGGAGTTTCCAGAAGACTGTCACTGCGCAACCAGCCAGCCTTACGCGTAGTCATGGGAGTTTAACGTCCCCTTCCCATTTGTTGACTGCTGCCACACTGTCAAAATGATCCGCCCAATCATCCCAATTGTGTAGAGATCGGGTAACACAATTGGTTTCTGCACCATTTCCAGTGAATTGAGTCCTCTGAGTCTCTGTCAAGATACTGCTGCTGCTGCTGAAGTGAGAACTGCCGACTATGCCAATTTGAAGTGCGCCGCCGAGGGTGTGCCGAGATGTTAGCAGACGAGTAAAAGTCCTTTTAGTTGTAGAGTGATGATCGATTAAAGTGAAGCATGTCTAACAGTAAAAATGTAGCTACTTATATACAAAAACATAGAGGAAGTTACAATAAAAGGCAGGAACTAATTAAAAAAAACCAAATAGAACTAAGAAACTAAGACAGGAAATGCTAGGAATAAGACAGCATAGTAATAATGAAAATGCATGAAAAACCTAATATCCCTAGTATAAAGTATATCATATCCTCTAGCCTATACAGAACTGAAGAGGTGTTAACAGACACATATGCACAAGAAATATCCATAAATGGTAATAAGTCAGGCTAAAACGTACGAACAAAAGATGTATATCAAAGAATATTCAGCATTAACATCACAAAGTCATTAGATCACTTAAACTACTAGTATAGTTAGTAAGTTCTTACATCAGTTATAATTCTTACATCAGCATTACACTACTATTAATGAAGGCACCGATGGTGCACAAGCCTCGGCACACTTAGCTAGTCAGTGCACTTATACTGCTATATATATATATATATAATATACATGACGGTATCAACATATATCGTGTGTCGTGAGACTCAAAGCTAGCCCAGGTTCCACCGCATAACTCTGTGATGGAGCAGAATAAGATATGCTATGATTATACTGGAATGCTCAACTGTTGGATAGTCGGAGTACTATAGCCAGGAGCTGACTTGAGACTCCAGTCATGGTACTGAGCAGTCCAGTTGAAATCTATACACGGAACTATGCTTGCACAGAAAGCAGGCCAACCCTTGTCTGTCTTTCCAATCAACAGCAGCAGAAGCATAGATTCTGACCTAACCTGAGAATAGCCTTGGAGTGAGTCAATGGCCTGGTGCATCCGCTATCCGGCAAAACTTGATAGTCAGCCACAGCGGACTGAAAACACACATGCCAATATATCTACATTCTTAATAGTAATAATCCATACATAGAAAGGGATAGAAAGCAGGGTCTGTATATTGAAAGAACACTGACTTGCAGCAGCATATACTCATTGAGCACCATGCAGTGTTTATTTACACTGATTCAAAATAACGCACACTAAATCTGTAGGCATGGCCCAGAAGCTAAGGGCTAAAAAAGAAGCACAAAACCCCAATCTCAGCATGAACGTAAGTACCATCAATTTTGTCGCTAGAGCTGCCTTTCTGTTGGCCTTTCTTGAGATTTCGAATGAACAGAGAGACAATTGTACAAAACAACTGCATAATCCTCGTGCACGTGCCGAGGCTTAAATAAGCTTGGATCAATGGGCGTGACCTAGTAGCTACAGTGCTAGTGTTCAGTGTAAATTTCGGCAACACAACGGAAGAGCAACAAAAAATATAATTCTGCAAAGTAATTCAGATTTATGAACGTAAATTTGTCGCTAGAGCTGTCTTTCTTGAGATTTCGGTGGGACAAACAGACAGACAGACAGACAAAATGACTACCGTAATCCTCTGCACGTGCTACGCACGCGCCGAGGTTTAATAAGGTCATAATAGTTGATTTTCATACCTCATGTTGTGATTCTCAGTTGCATTATGATTCTGCTTTTATATTTTATGTTTTAGGTGATATTTCACCATCCACATTTCGTGAAGCTCCGTTCTCTCCTATGTCCACATCTCGTGATGCTCCGTTTTCTCCACTGTCCATGTCTCGTGATGCTCCGCTCTCTCCTCTGTCCACGTTTCGTGACACTCCTTTCTCTCCTCCATCCGTCTCTCGATGCAACATAAGAGCACCTTAATGGAGGAACATGCTTTTGATTGGATATCAGGACTGGATAGAGATGACATGAGTTCACTGACTATCCTACTAGACCACATCTTAGTATCAAAGCTCAATATGAGATTGCTGAGATCATTGCCGAAGTGATTGGAAAGAGTGATCGTACAGTGTGTGAGGGGAGAGCAAGCTTCAAAGCTAATGGCGGGCCTTTTCCTGATACCCTGCAAGGGAAGTACCATGTAACGTAATTTAAAGAGGCATGGGAGGGCATCAATCAAATACGGAGAAAACAGATGGTTACTGGACTTCAAACAAGGTTATGGAGCAAATAAAACTGTGTGCAGAATTGTAAATACCCTCGCAGCAGAGGCTAAAAAGTGGAGTGGATCTTTGACCATTCAAGTTATCATGGAGCTTTTGCCGAGGATGCTCTGAACGCATCTCGAATGAATGCCAAGCCTGGTGGGAAACAGCCAGATACAGTGTGGAACAGAAAAGTGCAGAAGATGGTGTACAATATCGGAGTAGCTAAGGGTTTAATACAAGTGTTGAAGGAGAGGGGAAAGTATTGCCAAGGAATGAAGTTGGAGGATATGCGAAGAGAACTTGCAAGTCACTCAGATTTTAAAGAAGAGAAGACCGAAATTGAACACTATCTCAATGACAAAGTTTTTACATGCATATTCCTTCCTAAATTCCACTGTGATCTGAACCCAATAGAGAGAGTCTGGGCACAAGCTAAACAGTACACTCGAGCTCACTGCAATTATTCTATTGTCGGCCTTTGTCACAATGTATCAATATATGCCTCGACTCTGTAACGTTGGACAATATCAAGAGCCACTAAGTAAGGCATTATATGTTTGGATATCTCCAAGGCTTCTCAGGAGGACCAAAACTTGAAAAACAAGTAAAGAAAATGAAAAATGTGTACACCTCCCATCGCATTAATGAATAACTTACTTTGGAAATCTTGTAGTACAGTAGTCATGTGTGAAAATTCTATACTACACCTTCCGATTAAGGTTGAAGATTTGCTAAGTTCAATGTACCTGTGTACAATACTGTACAGTTAAGGACTCAGTGGAGTATGAGAAACCAATTACCTCTTATGGTATATTCTTGACCAGGGTATTGGCATCAAAAGATGATGTCAAAATCAGGAGTTGTGAATGTATTATGGTCCATTGTAGAGTTTAAGTTAAGTTGTATCACTGTCCTTTTATTGTGCATTTGTCATGCTTTACCTGTACATTTGTCATGCTGTATGTGTTGTCATTGTTTATTTTTCCCCGACTTTGCCACTTATACTTGTGCAATGCAATGCAAGCTACTTACCACATCTATAGCTATATATACACAGAGCAAATTTTCGTGTCGAAAAGATTAAATTTGATACTTCCATTGTACTTTAAAGTCTCAGCATTTTTTAAAAGCAATGAAGAGTTTCTAGCTGACAACCCTGACAATGAATTTTTGGAACAATTGATGGAAATGTCTATTGAGCCATGTCGAGCTGTCGGCATGTTACCCACACAAGTGATAACTGGGATGAACTAACGTCGACAAAAAGATTATATGAAGATTTAAGTTTTTTTACCGGGCTCAATTCAAGTGCACAATCTCTCTCTAGACGTCCCATATTGAGACTGTCATTGCATACTATTTTCGAGGATTACCAATTTAATCTAAACTGTACACCATTTAAGGGAGTGACAGATATTTTGTTAGAGGGCCCAAAAAGCATAATGAGTTTAAGAATCTTGAAAGAGGATGAAAAATCGTCTACATGGTCCACAAATTCCTCCTACCTAGGTGTAAATTGCACTATGATTGAAATAGGTTTGAATACTTGTAAAAATGCGCAGCGTATAATGTGGCAATTTTCTCCCCAAAAAACTTCAAGAGCTTTTATCCTCAGTGTACCTAAACAATTATAAATGTCAATACTCGATCGGGTCCTCTATGGTATAGCAAGAACAAAAATTACACATGTTGTGTGCACTATATAAATTATAGTTGCATCCAATGTTTTTTCTGTAGACCATTAAACTATTGTACTTTTTATCAACTACAAGTAGCAGATCTTGGCCAAATCATTACCCTATGGAATAAGAAATTATTTTGTCAGCACTTTTACTTTTCCATGCACTGAGATCATTCAAGTTTGTTATGACCTACGACTATTTGCAAATCTAATAGTGGGAAATTTTTGGTGGTGTACTTTTTCGTGAAAAGCCTAGACCACGCTTCAGAAGAAAATATTAGTGGTTTAATTTTCGTGACTCAAGTATCTCCAACTTACAGCGCTCGAAGGTCTTGTGACAGCTTTGGTATACATGTCAAATACTATTCTAGCTGCAAACTTCTTGAAAAGACGGGCAAGAGACAGAGAACTGAAGTCTGACATTGGTACCGGATCAGAGTTTAACAGAGCAGCACTTTCTTCATCAGTTGGCCTTCTCAGGTGACAAATTACCAACAATGTAAGTGCTTTCATCAATTTCTGCCATGTTGGATTGGGGTAAAAGCTTAAATAGTTCATAGTCTCGTCACTTTCATGTTCGACAAGTTTGTTGTGTAGTATCGTCGAAACATCTACAAGCTGGGGTACAACATTACCCCTCCCATGAATTAAGCGCTTCAGATTATTCTCAACACCAAATACTGAATGAGAGCACAAAGGCCCCCATAGACACACATACTTTGGTAGGTGAACAAGCATGTGGGCATTAGCAGTGCAACTATCCACTCCATACAAATGAACTCAGGTAGAAGCTTGCAAAAGTCTTGAATCATACTTTTAGCAGTATCAACAAGTGATGGTGTGATGTGATCTTGCATGGAGCATACAAGAAGAGTGAAAGAATAGAGGTGGAAGATTGTCAAGAAGTAGAGGAAACGAGTAAAATAACAACCATGTGCGTAACTCAGATGCTTTGAAATATTTGAAGTGTTTCTGGGTGCTCGGCCTAGCTCATGAGGTGGCTGCTGTTGTAGCAACATTTGGTCGATTGACTTGAGCTTCGATCCTAGGTAGTAAGCTCCTGAATGATACTTTGAAGCAAAACAGTATGTAAGAAGCTTGCGACTAACTCCCTCTGCATGCATGTAGTCGACAGGAATTGAATCGACAAGGTCAAGAGCAGTTGACAATAGCAAAACACCCATAATGCCCAGGACAGCTTCTCCTTTTATCTCTTCTGGCCATAAGTACAGAATTGTGTGTTCGCTCAGGACACTTAATCGGCTGTACACCTGCTTTCTCTCTCCAGAGTGAACACATAGAGAATGTCCATACATGCTTGCCATTGAATTGCAAAGAACAGCTGCTTTGGCAGGTAAATCAAAAATTCCCATGCAGCTCCAGCTTTGCTCAATAAGTTACACAACCATTTGGGGTTGTGTGGAGATCCTGTCAAATTGATAGGCTCTAAAATACCACACCCGAGTATATCTACACTGTAGCATATTTGGCATTAATAACCACGTACATGTGTTTAATTAGTGGGTGTGGCTTCTGATAAAATTTTTTGCTGTGCTTGTGTGACAGTTTTTCTAAATGCCCTCTCTTCCTGCCGCATAACTGTGAGCTCACAGCCATGGACCTTATTTACAATTTATTTTTCTAAATAATGCACACTATCACGGTCAATGGTGGGAATAGCTGCACACATTTTTTTCCTGTATATTTCACAAGAGGTTTTTACTACTTGTTCTATTCGCAAAAAGCTTGTTCACAACTCCAACGGGACATTAAAACTGCACACGTAAATAATAAGCCATGCCTCTTTATATAATGACACACCCTTTTGTTGCTATAGTTCAAAATGCACGATGCTTATCAGATGCTTTGAAATATTTGAAGTGTTTCTGGGTGCTCGGCCTAGCTCATGAGGTGGCTGCTGTTGTAGCAACATTTGGTCGATTGACTTGAGCTTCGATCCTAGGTAGTAAGCTCCTGAATGATACTTTGAAGCAAAACAGTATGTAAGAAGCTTGCGACTAACTCCCTCTGCATGCATGTAGTCGACAGGAATTGAATCGACAAGGTCAAGAGCAGTTGACAATAGCAAAACACCCATAATGCCCAGGACAGCTTCTCCTTTTATCTCTTCTGGCCATAAGTACAGAATTGTGTGTTCGCTCAGGACACTTAATCGGCTGTACACCTGCTTTCTCTCTCCAGAGTGAACACATAGAGAATGTCCATACATGCTTGCCATTGAATTGCAAAGAACAGCTGCTTTGGCAGGTAAATCAAAAATTCCCATGCAGCTCCAGCTTTGCTCAATAAGTTACACAACCATTTGGGGTTGTGTGGAGATCCTGTCAAATTGATAGGCTCTAAAATACCACACCCGAGTATATCTACACTGTAGCATATTTGGCATTAATAACCACGTACATGTGTTTAATTAGTGGGTGTGGCTTCTGATAAAATTTTTTGCTGTGCTTGTGTGACAGTTTTTCTAAATGCCCTCTCTTCCTGCCGCATAACTGTGAGCTCACAGCCATGGACCTTATTTACAATTTATTTTTCTAAATAATGCACACTATCACGGTCAATGGTGGGAATAGCTGCACACATTTTTTTCCTGTATATTTCACAAGAGGTTTTTACTACTTGTTCTATTCGCAAAAAGCTTGTTCACAACTCCAACGGGACATTAAAACTGCACACGTAAATAATAAGCCATGCCTCTTTATATAATGACACACCCTTTTGTTGCTATAGTTCAAAATGCACGATGCTTCGAGTGTCCTTTATTGAGGAGTTTTGGTTGCTAAGCACTCAACTTACAATACCACATTATTCGCTATATTGATTAATGATTCCCGTACTGGGTACACAGGAATGGCACGGATGGCCCATTAGCGCAATACAAATATTCACGCGAATAACTCTGCAAAAACTGAGCGCTTAGCACTAAAAGGCTTCGCTACTATTTAGCTCTTTCTCTGCCCAAAAACATGGCCTAAAACCATTAAGTAACAAACGCAAACATGCCAAACCTCCAATTTTCTCCGTATCTTCTTCATCTTGGCTCAACTTTTCTCAGAGAGTATTTACTTTTAGAAGCTGATTCTTGATTGAATGAACTTGGTTTCTTCTGGGTCAGTCGCTTTTGCCATCGGTTTTTAGTGCCTCTCGTTGAGTAAGGCGAAAAGTGCCTCCTCCATATGGCGGCCATTAATTTCTACACTCATGCATAATTCATTAAATTCGGATTGACGACCCTTTCCACACACAAAAGTGTGCATTATTTGGAATTCAAATGCAAGTTGCCTGAAACTATTTTGTGATAACTGGTTGCTCTTCTTATGAGATGAATAGGACTTTGATTATCATAACACATAGAAATGTAGGATTTATCTGGTGGCATAGTAGGCATTGGCTTAGCTAGTCCAAAATCACAAATCTTGGCCTGCAAGCAAGAATCAATCAGAATATGTTAGAGCTAAAGGAAAGAGTTTGTAGTTAACAGTAAACTTATCAACAAGGTTTTAGTACAGTGAATATCATACCAAGTAGACTGAAAATCTACAGTATAATAATGACAAGGGGGAGCATGTGTCCTAAGGGGGGAATGTCCATCCTAACTCTGAAGGAGGTGGGGGGGAGATATTATACCTTTATGATAAATTCTCCCCTGAAAAAAATTACTGGAGGAGCTGTGGTCTTGTGCGACCAGCATGGCAGTGGTTGGTGACTGTAAAGTATTATAATGATGATTATAATGTACCTCTTCACATCAAGATGTAACAGAGGTTTTTTACATGAATGAAGGTATGCAGGCCTCAAGAAATATACGAATGCGACAACGAATGAAATGAAGATCCTTCTTCTGAAATATTTATTATTGTTGAAAGAATTATAATAATAGTATTAATGAATTACAAGACAATCATTATGCATTATTATACTACTGTTACCTTGTGGAGATGTGTCATTAGAGAACTACGTAACTTTTCCATGATTATTGCACTAAAAGTAGGACATCCAGTCTAAGGCATGGTTCGCATAATAAGGACCTAATTAACACATAAACCAAAATATTTCTGTAAAAGAACTAATTTATACCAAACTGATACATAACATGGATTACCTACACAAAGTTTAGTAGTCATGCACGAGACCTCGAATAATTTCATAATTAAGCTACTATTCCTTTTATTTGAAAACTCAAGGTTGCCATGGAGATATTAAACCCATATTTGGTTTTTGTGTTAAGTTAACAAAATTAATTAGTGCATAATTAGTTATGACAATTTTCTACTAAAGGAGCACCATTCTTATACACCTGAGCACATAGACATGAAGCGGAATACACATGGTTTACATATACACAAATGACTTAGGTCTAAAATCCAAAATATAACACATATCTGGTTTGTTTATTTCATGATAAAAGCTGCTCTTCCAGAATTTCTCACTAAAATAGATTCTTTCAATACAGATATCTATCAATGTCCAAACAACAAAGTCACACCATGGAAGACCCGAAACAACCGTTTGGCCTTAGACTTGCATGGTTGTGATTTGTTTTCAGATCAACTCCCATATTGTCTTGTTTTATGGCTAGAAAACTAACATCCAGTGGCTATTGAATCATTCCTGGAAGTTTTAGCAGTTAAAAATATTTTGCACATTAAAATTTTTTCTGTGATGAAATATATGGAACACAAATAATTATGGTCTACATATGTGAGGTCTCACAGTCACCTGTTTGTTAACTCTTGGCACGCATATGCCCACCAAGAGTTACAGTGGTCGTTTTGACTGCCTATCTGTCTGTCTGTGTGTTTGTTCCAACTATATCTAAAAACGGCAGCTCCAGTCTTTAAAAGCGGTATATCCATGTAAAAAAATTACTCACATATAGTATTTAACAAATTTCTGAGATCTGAGGCTCTTCAGCCTCTTTGAGCACTAAGTTTTTGAGCTAATCAACCTTGATTTAGAACTGACCAAAAGATAAATGTTTGCACTTGGTAGGAGAAATTAACTTACTCAAATTTAGCAACTACTCTTTGCTTTTGGCATATACCTGTTTTTTTTCGGCGAGGATTTTATTTTGCCGAAATTGGCAAATCTCTCCTAATTGCCCAAATAAAATCTGTATAATAATATGCTAATAATAAATGAACGCCTAGCGTATTATATACACTTACAATAAATACATGCGCATCACGTGTGCACCAGGTGGCCAATTTGTTCACACACTTTACATCGAGTGCCCAAGCTGTTGTTTTGTCTTGCTGCTGTGTTCTAAGCATTTCAAGATGCATCAGTACTTCAAGCCAGCTCCAGGAGTGCCACCAGCTACCTCTCCGTATTTTTTGACAAAGAAAGACATCCAGTCAGCAAATGGAGACAGTGAAGAAGAGGCCAGCAAAAACAATTCTTATATGAGCAGAGATTGGGAAATATGCTGACTTCGGAGCAGCAGAACATTGCAAGATAGCTGAAAGAAGAATTAAGACTGAGTACGTGCAAGCATTAGTCAGAATTTTAAATCAAAGTATCCTGTTGTCAATTCCCTGCCTAGAAATTCTCCAGAAAGACCTCTCCTTTTAGGCCAAGAAGGTTACCAGGTCTGTAGGTGGGTAATCAACACCTTGATTGTTATGGCAGCAGCTCACAGTATCATGTCATCACACAACATGACTACTTTGAAGATAACGGAGGACACATCAAGATCACCAAGTTATGGGCAAAATCCAGAATGGGCTATACCAAGAGAAAGTGTAGCAATGCTGGTAAAGTTTCACCCGCTGATTTGGAGAGATGAAAGAGGTCTTAATTCCTGCTAATGTACAAGCTGTGGTGCTGCATGATGATTGACATCCCAGATGACTTGGTCGTCAACTGGGATCCAACTTGCCCCCACTGAACATTGGACCATGCATCATGCTGGTGACAAGATCATTCCCATTGCCAACTGTTACGAATCACAGCAATGTTGTCAGCATCTTTATCCTCTCCCCCCCAGCTAATCTTTCAAGGTAAAACAGTTTGTATGGTGGATTCTAACTATAGTGCTTGTGAAGCACTCTTGGTCTAGCCCCACCCATTTAACATACTATAGCTCCACCCATTTTTATTTGTATGAACTTTGCACTTTACCACGAGCATCAATCGCGCTCGGGAGTTGATTAGCTAGCTGTTTTTTGGAAGTATCCAAGCTTTCTAGCTTGTCGTCAAGGCTTTCTGAGCAAGTATTATCTACTGTAAGAGTCTATTAGTTGGCTTTCTTGTTAAAAAAATTGTGAGCTGGCCTGACCCAAAAGGGGGTTTTCACAGAAACTATGGAAACCCATCTGGATCTGCCACTGGTCAGCTGCCATCCAAAAGTGAAGTTGCGGCACTGTGATCAAATGAGGACACGATGAAATGTTACATTGATAGAATCATCATACCCTTTTACGCCCAAAACTGTAAATCACTACAGCTTGAAAAAACCCACCCAGCTCTGGTGCTATTTGATAGTTTTCGAGGCCAAACAAGAGATGCCATTGGAGCATTGTTAGAGAAACACCACATCCTTTCAGTACTGATCCCTCCGAATTAACTCCAACCGATGGATATTTCCATTAACAAGCCAGTTAAAAATGGGATGAGAGCAAGATTTTAGCAATGGTATGCAGATGAGATGCAAAACAAATGCAAAACCAACTCAAACATGTACCTGTGGATAAGTATTGATCTACTTGGCAAGATATTGAACAAAGACCAGGGCTAGCTATACATGACTTTTGGTGTGCTGGATTGGAAAAGGTTTTTTCATCTTAACAATTTATTTTAATCATCACTAAACTTCATCTAACTTTTGTTGTGTATCTCCTGTTTTTTACTGAATTAATAATTTATGAAATTTTTGACTGCACGTATAATTATAACCAAGTATATGTAAAGCAATACTAATGCTAACGGTAAGCAAAGAATCTATGGAAGAGGGAGAATGAAAAGCACGAAACCAAATGTGGTTGCATAAGATAAGAGTGAAGGGTCCAGAAAGTTGTTTCATAGCCAAAGGTACGCATAAAAGCAATAGCAAATAAACCACAGTCAGTATATCCATCTTACAACCAAATAGTGTACTAACACATGTGTACAGTGAATCATACACAAGGACTTTGGGAGTGCAACATCCAACATTGGAGGCAACAATCCAATATGTGTGAGTAATCTGGATACGTGCTGCTGTGACTGGAACCATAGCTGGCTCTTTGAGAGAAGCGGAGTTGATTAGAGGCCAAAAATATGAGTAATTAAGCTGCTGCTTGATCAACTCCTGGGCAACATTGATGTGCATATCAGCCAGTGTTTTTGATCCTTGTCTGCTTGTGTCAAACACATTCTATTATAGTTAATCTAGACATGCTTGTTGGATACAGAATCATCTTCTCAATGTCTGCGTGTGGTTTCAATTTTTTTTTTCCTTTGGAGGAGGGTTGTTCTCTTTTTCAGCTTCTCTCTTAAATTATGCTGATTGACTTTCCGTAGTTGTATGAAATTAGCTTCCTTACTTCGGCAACATTTCAGGGATCTTCACAGAATGTGAGGACACCTTCTTGAGGGAGATCAAAAGAAAAACGACGAGAATCAATCATCTTGCAGCTAATAGTTCCGCTTTTTTGGAGAAGATATAGGCACAATTTTTAAGGTACATGGCCAACAATGGTGGTTCTTCCCTTCACAGCTACAGCAAACGGGTTGCTGCCATTCTCTATTTCACGAAAACAAGTTAATTCTTCTCCAGAAGGAGTCCAAATATTTAAATGTCTATATAAATGTGATGGCCTGTAACACAGCTTTAAATTTCAGGCTTTTGCTCTACACATCAGCTAGCTTTTTTGACTTGTGACACTTTAAATAATGCACACTCTGGTTCAAAGTCCAATTATAGATAGCGACATGGATTACAATTAGCCTGCACAGCTGCACACAGGCTTAGGGGGATTATGCTTTTGAATTTCTCTATTATTCTATTCTGCACTTCCATCTAAATTAACCTATTATTCCAATTTTGACCTATTATTCTCAAATAATTCTTTTCTTTTAATACAAATTTTGGGTATTAATACATTACAAAATTGAAACTGTTAGTTAATGATTGTTGAACTGGAGCATTAAAGATGCTTCAATATAGTCCTGCAAGGTGAGGTTTTGCTGAAAACCAAATGAATTTTTCAGTAAAGAAAAAACTCGCTCAGCAGTTGCTGAGGAAGGCTGCAGTAGCAATATCTTCTTCACAGAAGCTGACCACCTTGGAAGACTATCACTATTGAGTTTCCACCACTGGACAGGGTCAAAATTTTCATCCACTCCTTCAACTCGAGCAAGATAAGTCGGAAGCTCTTCTTTCAAGTTATCAATTTCATTTTGATCAAAGAAAGGGACACATGATAGTGATTCTTGAAGTATATCTGAGGTAGGATTAATAATTAGGCATTTTTGTGGTGAGAAGAGGCGGCATGCTTTGAACACACTCAATGGTTCTTTCAGGCTTGTATCTACTTGCTTCTTGAAATAATCTAACCCAGGAGCTACACACTTTTGGGCATAGTTAACCCATTGCTCATGCAATGGATGAGAAGGAGGTTGATGGGTTAGCTTCTGAGCAAGTGCTCTTACATTAGGAATATGCTCTATGTGAATAGAGTTGAGAATTGTTTGTACCTTCTCGTAGCAATCCAGAGCTAGTGGTCCATCTCCTTCGAGGTAGTAACACGTGTCGTGCCATCAAATATGACAGAAAGCTGCTTTCCATAAAGCTCTTTGCAAATTCTTGTGGTTTCCTCTTCCACAACAAATGGTATGTAGTCATTCATGTGACGTTGATCTGTGAGCCTTAGTGCATTTTCTTCCAAAATCTCTCTGAAAGTGGGCACTTTGTTCATTGGAACTCCAGCACGCAAGAAAGCAGTTACTACTTTCACTCTGTAAACTTGTTGGCATTCAGGCAACGTTTCTCCACACTGATGTGTCTTTTCATTGTATCTTTTAAGACTCTCTGCGATATCTTGCTCTCTGGACTGTTTGTTCTTAAGCCTCTCCTTGGATCGTTCGTGCTTTGCTGAAGCAATATGATTCCCAATAACACTCCGTTTCAAGCTAACTTCCTCACGACAGGCTGAACAGAACAGATGCCCAGCAGAAACGGTAAAAGGCTCTTGTTTATACTCTTTGACACGCTGACTAGGTGAAATAGACTTGGGTTCAGAAGTTACAGTACCTCTACATTTTTGCTTTCCCTTTGGTGGTTGTGGGTTGATCTTAATTTTTCTTGTTCGAGATATTTCTGCGGCAGTTGGCCTCCTTAAAAGATCTAAAAGAGATACAACTGTACCACCACTTGACTCTGTATCACTGATACATTCCATTTTTGACTCTGATTCAATTCGACCACTCTCGTGTTCTGTAGTACAAGGTGTACTACCACTGCTTGCACTGGCAGCCATTTAACAAACTTTGGTCTCTCTATCAAGGCTTACCACGTGGCTAACCATGTGGTTTGGCGAGGTCAAGGGTTAAATGATGCTAAAATATTAACCCATTATTCCCGAATTATGCCTGATTCCAGGACATGCCTATTATTCCAGGTTTTGTGCCAGCCCCTAAGCCTAGCTGCACATGTATAATCTATAGTTCGCTAAATTAAAGTTCGTCAATTTTGTTTGAGCTCCATTTCACCAAATTTAATTTTTGCCAAAAACCCCCGGCTATACAGTATTATAAGCAGACATTGATTACATTACAAACATGAATATTCATCAATTATTTTTCTGGAATATAAGAACTGTTGACATGGCAACCAAAATTGAAACGCTAAATCAGAACATTTTGAAATTCATTTTTAGTGGTTTCCTAGTCCTTTTTTGTCATTTTTGGTGATGTGCTTTATATAGAAATTTGTTAATAACTCTCCATGGCAACAAGATATCAAACTTCTACTGGCTGAAAATTTAGTGTTTCACTTTTATCTGTTGCCATGGCAACAGTCTTTATTTTCCACACGATTGATTCATCAATTACACTAAGATACATCATTGACTAACTTTTTTGGAAAATGTTAAGTACATGATAAAAAGTTATATATTTATGATAAAAGCATAATTCTACAAGTAATTTTCAAATTTGCATAAAATTTAAGTACTTTGTGACCCAGTGCCCCTAAGAAAGGAAGGAAACAATGTGACTGAGAAATGACCATAATAAATTTCAAGGAAAGAAAAAGCTCAGTGATGTTGCTATACAAATTCCCATTGAATTTTAAGTTAAGTTACTATGGATTGAATAGGTACCACTGCATTTGATGATTTCCCAAAAATCGGACAGTCAAGCTTTTTGTATTGCTCTTCATGCCAGTGTTTGGACACCTTACATTCTAGTTGTATTTTGTTCATCTTCACTGAGTACAAATTTGATCACAGCGATGATCTGAAGGGACACAGACTGTTTGAGTAGTTCGCTCTACTGATGATCCCGAGGTATTGGAGTAAGTACAGTCGAATGTGCCAATTGTGGAGAATCTTCAATAACGTATAGTGTATAATTACCTTTATTCTGTACAGTTTTACGGAGTGACTGAACTTCTTGAGCTGGTCTTGGATCATAATAAAAAATGTTTTCTTCCGTACACTAAGTTTGTAGTTGGGATGTGCATGTGACAGGGTGGGTCATCTAACTTGTGGTTCCAAGCTAAATCTTCCAGTGCATAGCACAGTGCTTCTATATTATGTGTTGGCAGCTTCCGTTTGGTCCCCTTCCCGCTGCACATCCACTTTGTGCATAAAATTACTCAAATAGGGTAAACAATGTTCTTTTTCAGCCATATATGTGATATCTCCTAATTATTATTTACCTTTGAGCAAGTATATTTTGTGGCAGTCTAGCTTGAATGGTTGAGTTCAATCTCGAGGAGAGTGACAAGTATAGTATACAGGGCTCACCACTATCTCCGGTTTTAGGGCATGCAACGAGACATGCTACTGATTCATGACTGTTCGTAAAGAAAAATTATCCTCACTATGTTCAAATTGTGGCAAAATATGGTAACAACCATATTGCATGCATGGGTAATGAGTGGAATTGCGTTCTCTTATAGGCATAATTATGGTCAGCGATACTACTGATACTGCTGACTGGTGGCTTTTGATGCCACGTAAGGATGCCTTGTGTGTTGTGTTTTTGGTCCTAGAGAATGAGTACAATGGACTTCATGTTCTTGGAGCTCCCCTTCCACTCTGCATCCACTTGCAAGAGCAGGGTTTGAGCATAGCAAATGCCCTCTGGAGTACCAAGCAATCCTGCAGTGGCTTCTCTGTGACTTTCTACTGGCCCCATCGGTGTAATTATGGCTGGTTCCCTCCTCCTCCTCACTTTGGTGAGTGGCCGAAAGGAAAAAGACAGAGGAGAAGCTGAAAGAAACCAGCAACTAAAATTTCTAGCCCTCAACTACCAAGGGACATAGAGAGATCTGCTAATCACGTGACAGTCAGGGACTCCAGCTCTAGAGAGGCTCAAACTGTCCTACTTTCATCTTATGAAGCCAAGGTCATGTCCAAGCCCCCTCTCACTAAGACCACAAGTGAGGAATTGTCTACTGTAGTTGAAACTTGCCAAAACCTCATCCAAGATCAAGTTGATGACCCTGTCGCAGAGCCTGTTGCAGAGCCCGTTGCAGCTCTTGAGAAAGGCAGTCATCACAATACAGAGAAAGAACCTAGCAGCAAGATACAGTGAAGATTTTACTTCCATAGTCTTGAGTGTGAAGTGGGTTAGTGGGTGTGTACGTGTACTGATAAGAATGTTCACGAATTGATGTCTGAAACTCCACAAGCAGCAATTCTGACTCTTCAAGTGTTGATCTGACTTCTTATCTAGGTGATCTAGTTTATAAGCGTAGAGACAATATTCCAGGGGTGTTATACAAGAAGAATGGACGTGATCTGTGGACTCCAGTCAAGCGTGTTGTCAGTGACCAGTCTGAGAGCGGCCTTAGTTTCAAGAACTCGCTAAACGACTGGAGGAAATAAGTAAGCAAATTTACGCAACTTTAATAATCTTAACTAAAGCTAACCACCACAAGAAATTCATGGAAAACTGTCTGATAGCCAGAAAGCCATCAAAGGGCCTATCCATATGGTGCCAACCACACATTTACCATTCAAATATAGATGTTGAAACTGAATGGCACAAAATCCAAAAAGTAACCACAATGAAACTTACAGCACTTCTTGTAAGGCACACTAGAAATGTAATCAAGCAACACAAACAAATAATCAACCAAATCCAGGATGAAATGCTGCCAATCAGCAATAATAGCCAAAACTTGATCGCAGAATGGAACAAATACACAGGAGTGCACTGAACAAAGTAAAACCACTCAGAGAAAAACTAGAACGAAACAGACTCAAGAAACTCAGACCAAGAACAGCATAAACAATGAAAATACTATAGCTGTATTGATAATTATTTTGTTTGTGAAAATGATAGAAAAAATTATTAATTGATGACAAACTGTTAAGAAGCAAGAATAGAAACAAATTAACACGAGCAGCTCCCTCCCATAACCAGCTAACTGCTAAAGCACTAGCTCACATAAGAAAAGCCATCTATATGTACCGACAATATGGAGGCTGATTATCGGCACAGGCGCATGTAGTTCCCACCCATCCTGACTGTATCACTTACAATAAATTGTGTAATTTACAGCTAGTGTTTTTACTATGATCATTTTTGTGCACTAGAACTCTCCTTTAAGTGGAGGCAAAAAAGAAGGAGATATGGGATATGCATGCTCCATCTTTCTTCGGCATAAGTCCAAGAGTGAAAGTTCTATGGCAAATAGAAGGGAAGGATAATTATGGTCCAGCAATTCTTTGTGTGTTGATGTGGATGGGAGATTGAGGGGGTAATTACAATGCAACCAACTGAGTAAACAAGCCGTGGTAGCCTGTGTTAGTGCAATAAATTATCTAGTAAACAAGCCTATATAAAACCTGTAACCGCCAACGCAGGTTAATATTGGTTATTTATGAATTTAGACAGGCTTTTATCAACACTCATTCACTTTAATACTCAACTCACCCAAAACCATGTGCTTATCCAATTATACATTCTATGACATCATACTAGTAATATTAAAATCCTGCTCAGTCATTACACATCCCCCTCCTAAGAGGATAGTTCGCCCTCGAACTATGGGGAACTTACAAAAACCAAAATAATTAAACCTATACAAAACCAAACAAGTGCGACACTAACAAAGTGTCCACAACAGAAGTATGTAATACACAGTATAATACTATTAGAACAGTTACAGTTACTTCCGAGACCTAGACCTGGTCACAGGGCCTGCATACTCCGGTACGTCCGCATCCGTCACCTCATCAGCTACAACGACCTTCCTTGTCCTCTTGCCACTACGCTTCCTCGACTTCTCACGTCCAAGCCACACGCCATCAGTCAACTCCTCGTAACACGGTCGCAGACGATTCAAGGACACCAAGATAGAGTTGTCATCAGTTCCACTGCCAACCACCTTGACTTCTGCATTCGTCGGTGTGAGAGAGACAACCTGATATGGTCCAAAGTAAGGACGAGCAAACTTCCAGGCTTTCCCCCTCACTTCACCAGGGTGGTGAACCATCACCCGATCACCCACAGCAAATGACACCTCGTGGCTCTTCCTGTCGTACTGTCGCTTCTGTTTGTCTTGAGCGCTAGACAAATTCTTCTGAGCCAACGCCCAGGCATCAGAGAGATGAGCCACCAGTTCATCCCGATAGTCATCCAGGTCAATCTGATAGATGGTCCTTGGTTGGGAGAGAGCTGTCTCAGTAGGCACTCTTCTTGGTTGGGAGAGAGCTGTCTCAGTAGGCACTCTTGGCTGCCTTCCATAGACCAAATAAAATGGAGAGAGTTGTGTTGAGTCCTGGACTGCTGCCCGGTATGCAAAGAGAAGATACGGCAAGTGTGCATCCCAATCACCTCTGTACTTGTCAACACTCTTTGACAGCATGTTGATCAGCGTGCTGTTGAATTTCTCCACCAACCCATCGCATTGAGGGTGGTACCCACTGGTATTCACCTTTGCAGCTCCCATCAGCTTACATACCTCCTGCACCAGCACAGACAGAAAATTCTGTCCCCGATCAGACAACAAGCGTTCAGGTACTCCATGCCGAACAACCACACCCTCCACGAACAGACGAGCAATGGTCTCAGCGGTCTGGTCCTCCACAGCGAAAACCTCTGGCCACTTAGTCAAGTAGTCCATGAAGACCATGGCATACTTGTTACCACGATATGATTGAGGCAACTGTAGCACATCAACACCTACAGTGTGAAAGGCTCCACCCACAGGAATAGGTTGTAACTTCACTCGCTTAGCTCTTCCAGGACCTTTCCTCGATGCACAAACCAAACAACTCGGACAATACTTCCGAACATCCCCACGCATACCGAACCACCAATATCTTGCACGAAGAGTCGCGTGAATCTTCCGCTCAGCAAAATGCCCAGCAAACTTCCCATCAAACTTCCCATCATGACTTTCTCTGAGAAGAACAGATCGCAAACACTTGGGTACTGCCAGCCGCAAACACTCAGAACTTCCATAGAACAACACTCTATCAACCACATCAAAGTTGGCTTTCTTGGCTGCCAATCTCCCAGCCAATTGAGCATCCTCTGGTATCTCGCCATCTTCCAGATACTTGAAAATCTGCAAAAACTCTCCATCCTCTCTCTGCAACTTAGCAATGTCACTCTCCAACTCACCACCAACATGGGATTCCTCTGCGTCTGCATCACCATCTTCTGCAACACTGGCATCAACCTCAACCTCAGCCACACTACAGTCAACATGTAGCACGCTCAACGCTGGAATGGGACTCCTCGACAGCGCATCTGCAACCTGGTTGCTCTTCCCAGAACGGTGAGTGATGTGCAGGTCTAGCTCCTGTATACTCATGGCCCACCTAGCCAGCTTCGGAGAGGGGTGCTTGTGATTCAAGAGAGAAGTACAAGCGGCGTGATCGGTGATAACTTCACAACGGTGTCCCAAGATATACAGACGGAACAACTTCACTGCCCAAACTAGACCAAGAAGTTACGCTCATGATCATTAAGAGATCGAGATGCGAATGCAATCGGATGCACTCAACCATCGTCTTTCTGCTGAGCCAGCACTGCTTCTAACCCTTGCAAGCTTGCATCAGTCTCCAGAATGAACGGCTGACTAGAATCGAACCTAGGATAGGCTAACACAGGCGCACTGACAAGAAGATTCTTCAACTTTCGGAAAGATTGCTAACACTCAGTCGACCAATAGAACTCGATTCCTTTCTTCAACACCTTCTCATACTTCCCTCTCTCAGCACTACTCATCATCCGCACCACATGGTCAGCCGTCTTCTCCAAGTGAGCCTTCAACTGGAATAGCTTCTGGTCTCTATTCCATTTAGCTGCTTTTGCTCTCTCTTCGAGCTGCTCCAACCAGCGGTCAATACTTCCTTCCTCGGTGTTGATCTCCTCCCCGCTGAACTTCCTTAGAGGTGGGACAGAGTTCGTAGCCATTACCTGCACTTGAGTAGCCATCATCAACCTCTGAGCTTCAAGCAACTGAGCAACAGCCTCCATGACATTGACACTCGAGTCACCACCTGGAACGACACCAAGACCAGTCGGAACAACACCACTACCAGTCTCCACAGCTGGAACTACTTCCTCTGTATGTTCGGTGTCCTCGACAACATGGACCTCCCCATCCTTGCCGTCACTACCTGAACTCGACCGGGAATCCACATCACCCGGACAAGACTTTAGCTGCTCCTTTAACTCGGCTATCTCCCTCTTCAGGTCATCTCCTTCAGCCGCTAATGTCTCGTTTGTCTCTCGTAGACCTTGGACTTCATGCTCTTGCTCTCCTCTCATTGACCTCCTTTCAGCATCAAACTCCCGTCTACTGTCCTCAGCTTATCGAGCTCTGCTTCCATAGAGGCACTGCTGAGCCTAGACTCTAAGTCAGCAGCCTTTTGACTAACTTGCTCAGTCTCCTCCCTAGCCACGCCCAGCTGCACGTGAGCATCTTGAAGCTCCGCCTTGCTAGCTTTTAATTTGGCTTCCACTGTCGCCAACAACTCCCGCAAAATCACAATTTCATCATCCTTAGAGGTACTAGTATTGCCCCCAGTACTATTACCCTCCATTCTAACCTTGCCGGATCTGAGTCTCTCCGCAACAACAGCTTGCTCGCCCAGAGACTGCAACTCCTGCTTCGACATACGATTCAACTGTTCAAACTCCACTCTTGGATACTTGATCCTGGCAGGATCGCCACATGTAACCGCCCAATGCAGGTTAATATTGGTTATTTATGGATTTAGACAGGCTTTTATCAACACTCATTCACTTTAATACTCAACTCATCCAAAACCATGTGCTTATCCAATTATACATTCTATGACATCATACTAGTAATATTAAAATCCTGCTCAGTCATTACAAACCACAAGTGAGAGATTGTATTCTCCAGGGGTGAAGCAAGAAATTGCATAAATTTAAAAGCCTGCAGTTGTAGAAGTGTATGCATCTGGATGGATGAGCTCATCTGCAGGATCATTGCTAGACCAATGCATCAATCCTTATTCTGTTAGTTTGAGTAGGAACTAATGGACATGCTACAGCCAAACATGGGTTGGGAAACAGTGGCTTGACCTACAGCCTTATATTGAAAAAGCTCAGGAGCTAAACCAACAGCAGCTTGTGTAAAGACTCCACACCTCAAGCAATGTGTCAAGAGATGCATGTATTCAGCCAACCATGTTGTTTACTTGTGGTAGAGGGAATGGCCTGTGATGGCAATGGTGAATGAGTAAGGTGGTTCATAGCCAATCACAGGAAGCCTCTTCCTGTAGCCGTGTGGATTTAAAGTCAATTCTGACCTAGAAGGCAGAGGAAATTAATCGGAGCATGTGTGTATATAGTGAACATTGAGTGTGAAGGAAGTCACCAATTGCCTTTGCATTCATATCCTGTAGGGTTAATTGTTGACCTGAGGTGAGATTAGCAAGTGGTTCTGACACTTGAGCTTCATCTTGCTGTAAAAATTCTTAGTGATGTTGATAGATCTCTCATTTTCCACATCTGGTGGTTCAGTGTCTTCATTGCTGCTGGCCTGAGTGCTGTACACCACGTGCACCTCAGTGGATGTGGCATGGCTGGTTAGAGCCTTGAGATGGCTGTTTGACTATGACCTCCTTTGTGCCACTAAGTGTGACAAGAAGCAACTGGCATTGTAGCTGACATTCCCAGGCAGACTGGTAGATAGCAGCCAGAGCATTTATTATTCAAATCAGCCTCTGTGACCACAGCAAGTAAACAAAGACAACTTTGCTTTTAACTAGAGAGAAACTAAGCTAGTGACCACTTTTCCTCCAGCAGTTTGTCTTATATTCTAAATATTACTGATATCTGTGCCCAAGACTTCCTTCCGTCTACCTTAATCAACTTGTGGAGACAGTGAGACCCAGCTACTTGATCGCTGTTGATGCAGTAAACACTATTTTGAAAGCTTCTCTGCTTATTACAATGGCACAAGTAGTTGTTTTCTTTCTATGACGAATCATTATCCTACAATCAGTGAAAATATCTAGTCAGTATGGAAAAGTATCTAAAAGAAGATTGAATAAAATGGAGTCTAGAATGGTTGAATGTGACTGAAGCTAGCCTTCGATGAGAGTGTTCAAAAAATATCCAGATTTATTGTTTTGGCAATCTACAATTATTTTCGATAACAATCGCAATACTCCCTATAATCAGTAGTGACATATAGGTGTAATTATATCATTTATAACTCTTTATTTGCATACATGCTTATAATGAAGGTAAATGTTGCTTTTTTGTCAAGCATCATTACCCTATTTTGGTTGAAATTATCTAGTCAATATGAAAAAGCACTTAAATGTATCTTGCATAATATAATGGAATCTAAGAGAATGGAGTAATTAAGATCGAGGCCTTTGAAATTGTACTCAGTCCAGTATTAAAAAAAGGCATTCTAAATAATTGGTCTCGGCACCCTACGACTAATCATGGCCGTAGTCACTGGTACGGTAAGCTAGGTAGTTACCTGACCACTTTTCAGCCTCATTTATCATCAGTAAAGAAACTAATTCTGAGTGAAGTGGGGAGTTGGGTTCAATCGAGATTTTTCGTGGATGTCTTGGCAGACCAAGGTAAACTTCCCAGCATATCTTGGCTGTACTTCAGCGTTTTCTCACTAAAGTAAGTAGGGCACTTTGCCTCAACATGAACTAGTCTCAGACATAGTCTTCAAATAAATTATTATGCTCAGATGCATGAGAATCAATGTCAGAGCACGTAAAATTCAAAAATTTTCTGTGGGGCATGCCAAGAGTATACAAAGCCTGATTAGATCTTGTTGCACTTGGCCATGGTAATATATTTTTAGTGTCACTTACCATCAATATATCAGTTGCGTCATACATAAGTACAACTACTGACAATATTATTAGCAATGGTGAAAGACTTTTTGTCTCTTCTAGACTTGATTATTGTTACTGTTCAAAGGTACTTCAGGTGCTTTTTTGCACTGACTAGATATTTCAACCTAATACTTGATAATGCTAACACTTTGTTATTATAAGAAGCAACTTAAAATATTGTAGCGAGCATTAAAACGCTTTCAAATGATATAAAAATTTTCATGTTTAAATGAAACACATGGAGATGGTTTGATTTAGAAAACCTACTTACAAACAATAATTATTATGAATCCTACGTATTGTCAGAGTTGTGATTGTGGTTGGAATTAGCAGGGCCGTAGGCACTACTTTTTGAGTGGTCAGGTAAACCCATGGATGGCACTGTCGAAGGCAGCACTACCACGTAAGCGGCTCAAGGTTGGGGGGTCTGGGGGATGTTCACAGGATATACTAGTTCTGAATGTTAAACTCATGAATGATTCTCTGGCATAATCACAATAGAAAGTACTTGAGTCTCTGGCATAATCACAAGAAAACGTGAGTCTCTGACGGGTGTTTACATTTGGTGGAATGGAACAATGGAATACTGGAATGGAGAGATAGAAGCCCTATATTGCTACTCAAAATGAGTTGCACTGCACTGTGAACTTTGACATAGACAGTCAATTGTAAAATGCACTTTAAGTTAACTGTAATTGTCTATAATTACAGAGTACACAAAATGTACATTTTACACACACAAAAAAATTAATATCAATGACAAGTTAATAAGTCAGGTTGGCTATGAAGTTAACATCGTCTTGGCATCTGCCTTCTGATGAACTCAGTATGTACAGGTTGAAGCTGAACATGCACACATGCACACTTGGAGCTAGGAATGTCTAGCAAAAATTTGGCCAGACAGCTCGGAGGTTACAAACATTTCTAAATTGTGTTCAACAGTCACCCATGCATTAAACCAAATTACATGCCATTGTTTATACCGTACACATAAGTTGTTTGGAGGGGAAGCTGGTTTAGTAGCTATTGTTCAGTTGAGTGGAAGAATTAATGTCTGAGAATGACTTTCTTGATTCAGCTGGTATTGGTATTAGTGAAATCTTCTCTTTCTTGGAGGAATGCTTCCTTTTCTGCTGTGTCCAGCAGGCATTTGAGCAGTCTAGTCACTAGCAGAGTGATGTTTGGAACCTTTTTGCCTTTGGCATACCACCTTGTGAAAGGTTCACTCTGGTATGCTCCTCTAGATGTTGACTGCCCCTCTGGTATACGCTCCTGGAGAGTTTGACTCTCCACTTTGTTGTACATCTCGAGAGGAAATGTCTTGTAGAAAGCCTGAAGGGCTGCTCTCTTTCAAAAAGGCGGCAAAAACAAGCTAGATGCTTTAACTGCTTCTAAAACAACTAACCAAACTGCCTGCTCAAACCTGTCCAAACTGCCTAAGTTACGCGATGTGCTATTGCACAACCATGTGTAGATAGTTCTGCATATGTTTCATAGCATTGTGATCAGTGTTCCATTCCTGTAGTCCATTCCACCAAATGTAGTCACCCGTCTCTGGCATAATCTCAAGAGAAAGTGAGTGACACTTACGCAGCTAGTACTGAATCATGTGTTCTCTGAATTCAAATAAAATTTCTCATGCAATGTAATAGACTTGATCAACCCAAATATCAAGATTAATCTCTATCATATGTGAATACACCAACAAAAGGCTTGCTACAGCTTGCTCCACAACACTTGCATTAACGATTCCCTAGTTATAATAATCATCAGTATCTTGTACAGAATAAACAATATAAGGGTAAAGGATTAAACCAACAGATTGCTAATTTCTATAGTTTACTCTAAGTTTAAATGAATCACAGATTATTAACTATTTGAAATATAAACACGCACACTTTCATATAGTCACAAAAACTTACAATTTTCAATACATTATATAAAAGCTACACTTCTGCAAGCAAAGGAACTGCTTCATCATCACTATGAGAAGACAGAGAATCATCAAGATGGCTACCAGCTTGTAGTGATCTCTCAGCTGAAACAATTTCAGGTTGCCTTTGATCAGGTTGATTATCGTTAGAGCTTGATTCAGCTGGCAATGTGTTCAGTTCAATTCCCGGGGTTAGACCAGGGTTTTCATTGATGGATTTGGATATATCAGGCTGATTAATAGGAATCATACATGTACTGGACTTAATGGTAGCTGCCTCTGAATTATTGGTTGCCTGTTGAGATTTTGTGCTAATGTGTACTTCCGTTTCAACCTCATCTGTGTTCAAGGGTTTTGGTAAAGCATCGAATTCTGTTTCAGTAGGCGGCAAAAACTCTTCTTCATTAATAAGGGGAGCACTAACAAATTCTCTACGATTCTTTCTAGTAAGGATGTGGTGTATTTTCTCCAAAGGTTTTTTTAGGATAAACATGTAGGTATGGTATGATATCAAAGCAAGAAATGTTACAAATGCAACACTATTTGATACAGAACTTGCAATGATTTTGCCACTGACATTTTCAACAGTGAAAAAAGTGACGCTAGATAAGCTAATTAGATTAATAAGAGCAACAGTTTCCAATACGAATGTATACCAATTTTTGTGAATTTTCTGCTTGTATCCAGCTGTTTGTCTATAAAACAGAAGAACAATCACTATTAAGTTGATGCTCAGTAGGTTCACACGAGGATCTCCTTCAAGGTTCAAAGTCGAGATAAGATATAGGACAACACGGACAAGCAGCATCAGTCCTATCCAGTAACGATGGTGCTTGGTGAATGGATTATGATAAGCATCAATAAAAGCAAACACTTTAGGGTTTTGAATAATCCACTTCAAGGGACTGTTCTTGGGACAGTATACTAACCACTGCCAAGAGAAGACCAGGGTGGTGAAAATCACACCCACCATAACAATGATGACAGTAAGGACAAAGAGTGGGATATGCTTTCCACTGAGATATGGTACATTACCATCTGCTAACCACACTAGTTCATGAGAACCATCAGAATAGGCTAGTGTTGCTGAAGACAAGGAGGTGATGATTATTTGAAGGAGCTTTGTGTAAGAGAGGAGAATCAGAGTGGCTAGAGTTTGTATTGGGTTCTTTCCACCTCTGAAGAGAGCTGCAAACTTCATTGAGTAATCACTTATGACAATAATCAGTACTACTAATGTGATGACATAGAGTGGAAATGCAAGTTGTATCCATGTTTTAGTATAAGTGTCCATTCCGTTGTAGAAACAGGTCTCAAATCCAAAGTCTAGATTAAGCCATGCAATAAAAATTGTCAAAGCATTTGGTTCAAATGGGAAAAAGATGGCACGATTGACAGCAAATACATTTGCGTAAAAGATCAGGCTGTTTATTGTTCCAATTGCTACTGTCAAGTTGCAGAACATTAGGAATGCAACTAGTGCAATCCCAGCAATGGCAAAGACAATGAGCAGTGACAGCATGTTGTTGGTGCATTTCAAGCAATGTGAACTACCGAGAGACAAACTGAAACCATCCTTACATGATCCACACAGCTTTCCTGAGCGATTGAAAGCACACATGAAGTCAGCACCATTCGGATCAGTTAGGTTGACTAGGACCTCTTCACTTGATGGAAGACAATAGTCGAATGGACAATGGTGGTGAAGAATGTAACCTTGGAAACTTGAATCATTCACAAAAATAAACCAGACATTGCCTCTTCTAACAACAGTTCCACTATCAATGAAGCAGTCTGATACATATTCAGGAAAGATATCAGGATCACAATCACAACTAGAGTTAGTATCAATAAATCCAACTGGACAAGGTATAAAGTTTACAGTAAGTGTTGCTTCTGATATTCCCAATCCAGCACATGGACCTTCTGCATATAGTTGTAATGTTTCTGAGTCACTTGGGGAAAAAATGCTGTATGATACTTCAGTACAAGTTCCATCAAGGTTTGTTTCCTGGACACTTTGTCCTTTGCCAAGATTAGCAGGTAGGAAGACAGAGGCATGGACGATAGTGTTACCAATGGTATTGTTTATCATGTCCACAGCAACAAGAGACACTTCAAACAGTGCTCCTTTATAAGCATACTTGGGCAGTGGTCGTAGCGCACAATCTGGTTTGCTTCTATTACAGAAACAAATACGGACAGGATCGGATGATATCATCTCGGTTGTGTTGAAGTCTTGGGCACTGATATCAGTAATATTTAGAATATAAGACAAACTGCTGGAGGAAAAGTGGGTATGATATTCCAATTCGTGTTTTCTAATGTATTCTGAAAATGGACTTGCTGTACATCTATCTAGTAAACCGCCATACATGATACTTCCAGCCGTGATTGCTGAATTGTTGGAGAAGTATATATTAAGTATGTTCGTGGCTTCATGAGTCTCCCTAAGCTGTGTTCCATAAGTAGTTACAGAGCTATACAATGTTGCTTCTACTGGTTGAGGAGACAATACTCCAATTGACTGTATGAAGCATTCATTTGGCTTGTTTGATGCTAGAAGAGATCCTTCTGGGTCATAGCATGTACTGGAGTATGATCTATCGTCAATATACAATGCACCTCCATACCATGTGGCAGAGTTTTCCATAAACCACAAATGACTCCACATTCTCTCAACACTTTCATTTCCACAATATGTATCATATTCTGCACCCTCATTCGAAGCTTTACGTGATGTGCAATGAATAGAATCGTTTGAATAGTTTAATTCCATTATAGGCTTGATGATGTAAAGCCGTGAGTTTAGTTCTACATAAAGTCCACCTCCTTTCTCAGCATGATTTTTCTGAAACAACATTTTGACACCATTATACATTTTCATTGTTGAGCCAACAGCATAGATTCCTCCTCCTTTACTAGTAGCAGAATTATTACAAATATACAATGCATTATATATTTCTAGATTACTTTTGTACATGTAGATTGCTCCACCAGACAAAGTTGCTGAGTTATGCGATAAGGTAATATCTCCATAGGAATATATTCTGGATTCTGTAGCAAAAATTGCTCCACCTTCAGTAGCGGTATTATTAGAGATATTCACAACACTACCCTGCAGGATGTTGACATCGGCTTGGACAAAAGTAACTGCTCCTTTATCACTTGCTGCATTTGTAATATTTAATATAGTATCTTCAAGCAACCGTAAAGCACCAGAATAAACAGAGAATGGTCCCATATTGTTTACAATGGTAATGTTTCCAGAAAGGTATGAAGTACATTGAAGTAAAGCCAATGCACTTGTTGTAGCACTGTTGTTTCGAATGTAAATGAATCCACTGGTATTGAACAATACATGGTCAAGATAAAGTGCTCCACCACTATGAGTGGCTATATTATTGGAAAGCGAACAAGAATCCAGTGAAAGTTCTCCTACGGCATGGTATATTGCTCCACCTTTTGCACTCTTCCCTTCAACAATACTGTGACTGCATATACTCATATTGACAGCAACTCTCTGGCTGTTTCTGAGCCAAATAGCTCCACCTTGACTTACATACAGACTGTGTGCACTATTGTCTAGAAATAATATCTGATCAATTAGAGTGAAATTAGAATCACTAACTGCCATTGCTCCTCCGATTCCAAGCATGGAACTAACTACAGTGTTAGATTGAAAGGTACAATTTGTAAATATTGTATTGCTGGAAATGATATACACTGCTCCACCAGCTGCTGTACTGTTAGCATGGCTGTATCCCAGCACTTTGTTGTTGGTAAACATACTATTATTGACAACAATATTGCTTCTGCCAAGATAAACAGCACCACCGGCACCTGCTGGTATCAGTCCTTTAGTGTAGACTGTATTGTTATGGAAGATGCTTGCATCAATGTAAGAACCTAAGGATGAAACTAGTTGGTTTAACCAAATTGCTCCACCATAGACCATTGCTTCACCAGACACTATATTGTTTGTAAAGTTGCTATTTCTTAAACGAACAGCACTACAGTAAGTATACAAAGTACCTCCTGCTTCTAGTTTAAGAGTAGAATTACTGCTTTGTATCACTGCTGAATTGTTGGTAAATACGCAAGTCTCAATTGTAGCAACCACAAAGTTAGCATCCACTGCAGCTCCTGATACTACTGTTTGGAGTGTGCTGCTTATGAGCAGTAGAATGCTGAAAGGGTCATTGAGAAGTTGATTCTCATCAATGTAGTTTTGATCATAATCGTGCCCAACTATTTTGTTGTTAACAAATGTACAGGTTGACAGACGAAGATTACTGTCCACGCTGTTTTCCATCCCTGAGATTTGTATTGCTCCACCATGAACACTCTGCGCACATAAAACATTAGTGGTAAATATACTCCCTATCATTACTATGTTGTTAGTCCAAAGTGCAAAGAGTGCTCCACCAGCTCCAATAGTAATTCCAGTCACAGTGTTTTTCTTGAAGATACTAGAGAAAACAATGGACGTCCCTCGTTTGATAATAATAGCACCACCACCTGCTTTGTTTCCACTCACAGAATTGTTGGTAAAGTTACATCCACTAACAATAACATTCCTAGCCACTGAAACTGAGTCTGATAGAGGGGCACTGCTAGCTACACTTACAGCTCCTCCTAGTGCAAGTTGCATACCATTAGCTGAGTTGTTGGTAAATGTGTTTCTGTTCATAATAGTGTTAGAAACATTTCCTACATTTAGTAATGCTCCTCCAGTTGCTCTATAGATACTAGTTACAGAGTTAAAAGTGAATGAGCAATTGGTTATAACTAGAGCCCCATATGTGGTATACATTGCTCCACCTCCAATATACTGATGCTGGTCACTGTGTCCGACACAGGAATTATTGAAAAACAGACATTCACTGGCAGAAACGGAACCGAAATGGGAGTATATTGCACCACCTCCGCTATAGGTTTCTTCAACAGTGTTACTGCTGAACAGCATATCAGAATGAGTGTCCGCGTTGCTCCATGCAGTTGAGTTCTCTTCAATTACAGTGTTAGAGCTGAAGTTACAGTGATCTAAAGTGATATTACTCTCAATACTAGCTAAAGCACCTCCACCACATCCATGAGTACAGCTCAAACTATTTTCAGAGAAATTGCTCCAACGTATATTCAAGGTACTGTGTTCAACTCGTACTGCTCCAGCACTTGAATGTCCATCACCACCAGTGACAACATTGTTAGCAAATGTGCTGTTACTTAAGATGATTCGTGTACAGTTTTGAATGAAAAATGGTGCAATACTTTCTCCCATCATAGTGATATTAAGAAATACACAATTCTGGATAATGGCAGTTTCACTATTGCTTATGTGTAAGGCACCAAATGAATTTGTTGGACTAACATTGGTTCCATTGAACTGAGAGAAAGAAGTCCTAATTATGGTGATCCTTGAAATGGTATCCAAATCAAGTCCTCCAACTGTTTGATACTGTCCGCAAATATCACAATCTTCAAGAGTAAAGTTACTGACCATGGTAACTCTATTGTTCAGGCATCCATGGAACTCCAATCCTTTCATGACAACAAGGGTGATATTTTCAAAGACAAACTTGGCATTATCTGTGCAAGTGATTATTGTTGGAACATCTGAATCTGAAGGAAGGTGAGCTTCAAGAGTCAATGCTGTAGCATCTTGTATCAGTAGATCCGTGTTGAGGGAATGATTTCCAGAAAGAAAGACAAAATTCAACGTGGTGCTGGTAGAGACGAGGCTATCGGTATATTGTAAGAGAGTAAAGCAAGGCACATTGCTTTCAGGGCAAGGCATACTGGCCATTGGTGTCACATAATGAGTACTGGCAGATATTGAAAGTACAAGAGTGGCTAAAACCATTAGCCCAAGAGAAAGACTCCTTGACAGCAAGGAATGCTCCATTAAGATTTCAATATTTTTAATGGAGAACTTAATGAAGCTAATAGTATAGTTGTTCTATCAATGAACTCTCCAATGAGATTGTATTACAGGGATCACCCCCAATTCTTGTAATAATGACGGTCAATAGCTACGTGTGGTTCAAAACAGGAGAAACTACAATGTATGCCTGTGTGTACACAATCGTAGGACAAGAAATGAATAACTGTCAGGACAGACACTGTATACATAAATAATTTGTACAAACTCTACATATAATATGAAACGTAACAGTATGTCAGTTTATAAAATTAAGTTTGCGCTTTAAGAGTTATAGGAATTCCTGTCAATATTATATTTAGCTTGCTATTTCAGGAATATCTCTGTGTCTTCTCATTCTGGACACACACATCGAAATTTCACAATAAATTATGCACAACAGTTATAGTGTTTTTCCAGAAAATTTAATTCCATACATTGAGAAATGCTTGTTCGTAAATTCATGGCAATTGGCATATCATTATTCTACATGGTCAACTAAACATCAAAGCACTTTATTGGCAATCTTTGCATTGCCATTTGTACATGTACACATGTGCAAACTTCAATCTGAGATTGCCACCATATTATGATGACCACTCAACTGTGAATGGCCAAATGTATAATTGCTCCATTTCACGTTTTGCAACTATACATACCATAGAATTATTGCTTCATTTTTTCATGGCACAATATTTTGTTAATTTTGTGATGTCACAAAACTTTTCTCAACGATCAAAAATTTACATTGGCAATTTTATAATTTCATGATTCACGAAAATAATTAGTTCTAAATAGCAATGGCAGACTTTTCACGAACTTTTTGTGCCATGAAAATTTGGAGCTATAATAATACGGTAGGTAACTGATATCTATTAGTACTGAGTACACATGCACAGTATATATAAACACGTGGCAATGCTCGGGCATTTTTGGGTAAGTTCAAGATGAAACCAGCAACTGTTATCGCCGACTTATAATGTAGTTGCATTAGAAGTTTTATCCTTGCTATTTTCAACTAAAATAAGTGTCACTAGCTATTGTTTATAATTTTTAAGTGTCACCAGCTTGCGTAACAAAGTTTCAATGCGAGGGAGATATCCCAGCTATTAACAATGAATGGTTTACATAATTTGCTTAATCTAGCTCAGTATGTCTCAGGGTACAACACACTTGACTGACTTGCATATAAAAAGAATTGTGAGATGCAAAAAAACAACAGCAAATAATTATAGCTAGCCTAATAGGTGTAACGCTTGGTATCAGAGATAATAGCATACGTGACACCAAAATTAATGACTTTAGTGATTTCAAATATTATGCACCAGTGCTGCTGTACGTACTGATAACTATCAGGGCGCTCAAGGAAATGAAAGCTTTGAAGAGATGCAAAGTAAACTGCAAAACCTTACACACATTGGTTTATATGAGTAGCTGCCACAAACTAACAAAAATAAACAACTTTAGACTAAAAAATTAATACTGTCAGACTACACACAACACAAAAGAATTGTGTTGGTTACAATCCAACACCAAGTAACATTTCAGCTACAGTAAACAATGGCAAAAACACAAAATTAACTTCTATTATTTATCATTGAAGCTGCACCATCAACATACACCATAAAGAATAGAAACCAATGTTTGTGTATCCGAAGGCTTGGAAGCAGAGGTCCCAAACCATCATTGTATGACAATAACCTACATAACTGTAAAATTTAACATACCAACCAATAATTTTTAACACAAGTGGCTAGGTGTACATGTACAGGCCCATGCACACCCATTGAAGTTAGAAGGGGAGGGGAGATGTCCGTGGGCCAGCTATAACCACACTGTTTACATAATTTGATTAATCTAGCTCAATTAGTCTGATAGTCTTATACACTTGACTGATTTGCATAGCAACAAGCATTTCTGGGGGTGGAACATAAAAGAGATGTGTATGATTGTAACACTTGGGCATTAGAGCAGCTCAGCCAATATAATTATGGCTAATACTGTAAACGTGGAAATATTGGCAGTACATTAAATTTGGCGACCTGGCGATCGTCTCGAAAATCGCCAAATTTAATGTACCACCATTTTTTCGTCATACATTAAATTCTGCAAGTGTTCAGTCAATGACCGCCAAATTTAAAACTGCCAATATTTTTGTTGAAGGCAGCCAGACCAAAAATGCCAAATTAAATTCCCGCCAATATTTTCCATGTTTACGGTATATAGTATGCCTCCAAATGACTCTGATTGCTACAGTTCCTCTTGATAAATGTACAAACCTTACGTATAATTAATATGCCCTCACAAACTCCTAATATCATAAACAACATTTCAGCTCAGCCTATTCTTGCGTGTTGTAGCTCTAGCTCCAAATTTACAGGGTCATAAAAAGCTTGTCTATGTGCACAATGCCAGTATAAAAATTTGAAATTTACCATAACAGAAGAGCCGACACAAAAGGTTTGAAATTATGTTGCTCCCAAGTTTGCTGCTTGATAAGTATACATGCTGTAGTCATGCACGACATGGCGGAGAGAACAACTGAGAGTCAGACTTATATCTACTTGAACTCAGTTCAATGCCACCAAAGACTTACAACGTGCAATATCAATACAGCTGTATTTATTATATGTTGCAAAATTAATACAGTCATAATAGCATTAATTATAGAATAATATCATTTCTCTTCCTTACTATTACAGTAGGTCGTAGTTGGACTGTCCTTGATTCTCCAGCTAGCAGGGCAGCTGCTGCGGCACTCCTTTGAGACTATATAGCGGCCTGACTGTGACCAGCACTCAACGGCGGTGAACGCTGTAAACACTGCTTTGTACACTGTAGACAGTGTAGTCTAGACTGTGCACTGCTTTGAATTCAAAACAAATGGTAGAGATACTTGAAACTCCGAAACGACCTTTAGCGGCACTGATTCAGTGAAACTCTCTGGACCCTGGTCCCAAGAGTGGTGGCGGGAAGACATCAGTTCGAGCGTCATAAATTTGAGGCGGGCAGTTCTGAGCAAGAACATTTAACGACCTTTACCCGCAATCTTGTAGGACCTTTGAAACATGTCACAGGACCAGGACTCAGAGCAGGAGGAACTCAGATCAATCCACAGCTAGCTATGGTTCAACAGGAGTGGAGTTTACAAGATTGATCGACTACAAAGGGGAAACCTAGTTTTCAACACTGGTTATCATCACCAACAAACATATCATATGTGAGGCTCATCCCTGGGCAGATTGACTCAGGCAGGTTTGAGCTAATGGAGATCAATTCCAAGGAGGCCTTGTTCCCTAAAGAGAAGCCCATTAGTAGTGTTATTGCTGAACCGAAGCGCTCTCTTTCAGTATTACTGACTTGTGTATAAACTGCAGGTGACATGTGCCGGTATCTTTTGAAGGATATCATATGGCCGCGGTTTGAACAATTATCAGAAGCTATTGGAAATTCAGGTTAAGAAACTGCCACTATCTAATAGGGTGATAAAAGATATCGTAGGCTTTGATTCAGCACCACCCTCACCAGCCTCTAGTGGAGTATGTAGAGATGTTCAAGAAAAATGTGGCTGATGATAATTTTGACTCTGATTGGATATAGTTTTTCCTGTTATTTGTTGAATGTCTTGTAAATGATGATTGAATGATGTTTCTATAAGAAAAATACTTCAAATTGGTGGCAATATCAAGAAAGGTCAAATGATTTAGAAAAACTGTCTGCAATACACACAGTGTATAAAATTATAATATTATCGTATTGATGGATCTGGGTGGTTCTTGATGTACTGGATTGCTGTACCCTCTCTCCTTAATGCCTCCTGAAGGCTCCACAAACCTCCCAAGTCTTGATGGTATATTTTCAATCAGTGCACACCTCACAGTTTTAGCAAATTTTTAACTCTTTCACTTGCATGATACTACTGCCAAACCTACCGATATCCAGAGTGAGGAATATCCCGCTGCTAGAGTCTAAGACAATTCATTCGTTTCACTTAGAATCTTGTGGCATAAGTCAAGTGTCTTGGTCATACACAACTGTCCTCATGATCAGTTCTACCAGTTGCTTTCAGTGTCAATAAGAAGTGTGTTCTATTCTCAACATCATGCACATCAATCACCTCCTCACTTTTGAGTAAGTTAGTCTTGTAGTATTGTGTGCATGCTGTCGGCAATCAATTTACACTGGCAGTCAAATTTACCAATCAAGACTTTTTTAAAACCATCTGCAAACATGCACTTGAAATGCATTGTTTTGACCACATCATCCGTAAGCAACTAGTTCTTATAGTGGTTGTGAGCCATATTTCAATAGGCCAACTGTATATCTTGTGGTGTACTGTTGTTTCTGAATTTAAGTTGAATGATGTCTCATGTATAAACGGTAGTAATTGCTGTCGATCTTGGGGCCACATTTGCAGCATTTGGTCCCTGGCATGACAATGACATAGAAGTTTAGTGTAAGAAATTATACCTTATCAATGGGTCCACTATGTAGAGTTAGTGAGATAACCAGTTGTTGCAGATTTCAAATTTCTAATTTTCAGTTTAGTCGTAGAACATCCTTTAACTGAGAGGGCCAATGTAGGCATTATGTGCCACCTGTATAGAGGGGATATACTGGGCTAGCTGGGTATACGTATGAGTAAGATAGCTAGTTAGTTTATAAGAATAATTGAAACTGTTAGGTGTCAGTGTCATGTACATGCACACTCAGCTAGGTCACACCACTGACATTCAGTACACCTTGGACACCATGCACACTCAGTCATGCTCAAATTCTTAGTGTCAAGGATAGTATAAGTAGTAAATTGTTTTAGTGGCAATAAAAAGCTACAATTTTTCACACTTTAAACTTTAGTTACCAACACCATAAATAATTATTATATAAGACAGACTATGGTCGACGAATACCGTAGCTATAGTTTACTACAGTTCTTATGATTGTGCATGCCATGCTGCTTATCTATACAGCTTGTGTTTCGATCAACTGGTATTGTACTACTATCAAGTATGTACTGGGCCAGTCTCTGTACCCTATAGCTATACCTATACCCTTTCCAACATTGTAAGATAAACCATGTGGCTATTATTAGCTAAGAGTGCTAAAAGTAATTTGGAAATTTGTTAACTACAAATTGGATGGTCCCTTCAGGCCACTGTAGTTATAACATGATATGCCCTGAACAATACACATGAGGACAAATTACTTTATTGAGATGTGAATTATTACAAAAGTCAATTTGGGGATGGCAGAATTACTGTTTTTCGAATAGATTATAAATCGTTGAATTAGTAACAAAAGAAAATTTAATGGAAAGAGAAGACTAATATTATGCTTACCCAATTATATTGGTTTTATGTGTTGTAAGCTAAAGTGTTTAGTACAATTCTATACACTTTCATTCACAAAAATTAAATTTACTGAATCAAATTTCATTACATCATGTAAAGGCTAGACTTCAGCAAGTAAAGTGATTGCTTCATCATCACCATACGAAAATGAATATTCACTGATGTGACTACTTACTGATTGTGGTTTCTCTAGTGAAACAATATCAGGCTGCCTTTTAAGTTGATTATCATCAGAGGTTTGTTCAGCTTTCAACATATTTAGTTCAATTCCTGATGTTGGACAACTGTTTTCTCCCATTCTGCTGAAGAGTTTCGATACATTCTCACGATTTGAAACTAGACTCGATTCAGTGCTGGATATTACACTTGCCTCTTGAGGTTTGGTGTCAAAGTTTTTTTTTAAACATTTCTGATTCAGCTTCATCAGTATTTAAGGGTATTGGTAAGGCATCAAATTCTGTTTCAGTAGGTGGTGAAAACTCTTCTTCACTAACGAGGGGAGCAAAGTTGGGTTCTCTATGATTCTCTCTAGTAATAAAGATGTGGTGAAGCTTCTCTAAACATTGTTTAAGGATAAAGATGTATTTATGGTATGAAATCAAAGCAATAAATGTTACAAATGCAACACTACTTGATATAGAGCTTGCAATGATTTTGCCACTGACGTTTTCACCAACAAACAAAGTGACGCTAGACAAGCTAATGAGATTAACAAATGCAACAGTTTCCAATAGGAATCTAAACCAGTTTTTGTGGATCTTGTACTTGTAACCAGCAGTGTGTCGATAAACAAGAAGAATAACAACTATTAAGTTGATGCTCAGTAGGTTCACACGAGGATCTCCTTCAAGATTTAAAGTTGAGATAAGATACAAGACAACACGAACAAGCAGCATCAGTCCTATCCAATAGCGATGGTGCTTGGTGAACGGATTATGATAAGCATCAATAAAAGCAAACACTTTAGGGTTTTGAATAATCCACTTCAAGGGACTGTTCTTGGGACAGTACACTAACCACTGCCAAGAGAAGACCAGGGTGGTGAAAATCACACCCACCATAACAATGATGAGAGTAAGGACAAAGAGAGGGATATGCTTTCCAGTGAGATATGGTACATTACCGTCTGCTAACCACACTAGCTCATGAGAACCATCAGAATAGGCTAGTGTTGCTGAAGACAAGGAGGTGATGATTATTTGAAGGAGCTTTGTGTAGGAGAAGAGAATCAGAGTGGCTAGAGTTTGTATTGGGTTCTTTCCACCTCTGAAGAGAGCTGCAAACTTCATTGAGTAATCACTTATGATGATAATTAGGATTACTAATGTGATGATATAGAGTGGAAATGCAAGTTGTAGCCATGTATTAGCATAAGTGTCCATTCCGTTGTAGAAACAAGTCTCAAATCCAAAGTCTAGATTAAGCCATGCAATGAAAATCGTCAAAGCATTTGGTTCAAATGGGAAGAAGATGGCACGATTGGCAGCAAACACATTTGCATAAAAGATCAGGCTGTTTATTGTTCCGACCGCTACTGTCAAGTTGAACAATATCAGGAATGCAACTAGTGCAATACCAGCAATGGCAAAGACAATGAGCAGTGACAGCATGTTGTTGGTGCATTTCAAGCAACGTGAACTACCGAGAGACAAACTGAAACCATCCTTACAAGACCCACACAGTTTTCCTGAGCGATTGAAAGCACACATGTGATAAGCACCATTTGGGTCAGTTAGGTTGACTAGAACCTCTTCATTTGGTGGAAGACAGTAGTCGAATGGACAATGGTGGTGAAGAATATAGCCGTGAAAACTTGAATCATTCACAAAACTAAACCAGACATTGTCTCTTCTAAGAAGGGATTCACTATCAATGAAGCAGTCTGATACATATTCAGGAAAGATATCAGGATCACAATCACAACTAGAGTTGGTATCAATAAATCCAACTGGACAAGGTTTAAAGTTTACAGTCACAGACTCTCTTGATATTCCAATTTCATTACATGGACCTTCTGCATATAGTTGTAATGTTTCTGAGTCATTTTGGGAAAAAAAGCTGTCTGATACTTCAGTACAAGTTCCACCAACATTTGTTTCCTGGACACTTTGTCCTTTGCCAAGATTAGCAGGTAGGAAGACAGAGGCATGGATGATAGTGTTACCAATGGTATTGTTTATCATGTCCACAGCAACAAGAGACACTTCAAACAATGCTCCTTTATAAGCATATTTGGGCAGTGGTTGAAAACTGCAATTTGGTGTGCTTCCATTACAAAAACAAATTCGAACAGGATCAGATGATATCATCTCATTAGAGTTAAAGTCTTGAGTGGTGATATCAGTGATGCTTTGAATGTATTCAATAGCATTCAAAGATAAGTGTGACTGAAAATAGTTAAAATTTGAATCATACAATTGAGAGATTTCAGCCAATTGACTAACTGAGCACCTATCTAGTAAACCGCCATAAAGAATTCCTCCTGCTATAGATGCTGAATTGTTAGCAAAATATATATTACGAAAATTGAGTGACTGGATGTACTCTTTATATATTGCCGTAGCAACAGAGTTAAGAATTGAATTTGAATTACTAGTTGAGGTGAGAGTATGATAATACTCACTGAATGTTTGTATGAAACATCCACTTGGGTCATCTCTAAATGTATTCTGAAATGGAATCCCATTGCATCTGCCAGAGTAAGTTTTATCTCCTATGTATAGTGCTCCACCATATTCAGCAACATTATCTGTAAAATACAGTTGTATCCACATATCTGGGTTATTATTACAAGCTGTAAGACTAGTGCACTTATTTGCAGCTTGTTCATCATCTGATTCTGGAATAATTATTGCTTGTTTTTCCATATCTCTACAGATAGTGCTAGAGTTAAGTTCACATTCCATAGCTCTTTTTGTAATATAGATCTGTGTATTAGTGTCCAACTTGGCACCTCCTCCTCTCACAGCATGATTCACTCTAAATAAGAGCTTGGTACCTCCTCTACCAAGTGAGAGTAATTCAGACTCTTGAAGTTCAATTCGTGAGCTAATCGCATGCATCCCTCCATTTGGTTCAAATGGGAAGAAGATGGCACGATTGGCAGCAAACACATTTGCATAAAAGATCAGGCTGTTTATTGTTCCGACCGCTACTGTCAAGTTGAACAATATCAGGAATGCAACTAGTGCAATACCAGCAATGGCAAAGACAATGAGCAGTGACAGCATGTTGTTGGTGCATTTCAAGCAACGTGAACTACCGAGAGACAAACTGAAACCATCCTTACAAGACCCACACAGTTTTCCTGAGCGATTGAAAGCACACATGTGATAAGCACCATTTGGGTCAGTTAGGTTGACTAGAACCTCTTCATTTGGTGGAAGACAGTAGTCGAATGGACAATGGTGGTGAAGAATATAGCCGTGAAAACTTGAATCATTCACAAAACTAAACCAGACATTGTCTCTTCTAAGAAGGGATTCACTATCAATGAAGCAGTCTGATACATATTCAGGAAAGATATCAGGATCACAATCACAACTAGAGTTGGTATCAATAAATCCAACTGGACAAGGTTTAAAGTTTACAGTCACAGACTCTCTTGATATTCCAATTTCATTACATGGACCTTCTGCATATAGTTGTAATGTTTCTGAGTCATTTTGGGAAAAAAAGCTGTCTGATACTTCAGTACAAGTTCCACCAACATTTGTTTCCTGGACACTTTGTCCTTTGCCAAGATTAGCAGGTAGGAAGACAGAGGCATGGATGATAGTGTTACCAATGGTATTGTTTATCATGTCCACAGCAACAAGAGACACTTCAAACAATGCTCCTTTATAAGCATATTTGGGCAGTGGTTGAAAACTGCAATTTGGTGTGCTTCCATTACAAAAACAAATTCGAACAGGATCAGATGATATCATCTCATTAGAGTTAAAGTCTTGAGTGGTGATATCAGTGATGCTTTGAATGTATTCAATAGCATTCAAAGATAAGTGTGACTGAAAATAGTTAAAATTTGAATCATACAATTGAGAGATTTCAGCCAATTGACTAACTGAGCACCTATCTAGTAAACCGCCATAAAGAATTCCTCCTGCTATAGATGCTGAATTGTTAGCAAAATATATATTACGAAAATTGAGTGACTGGATGTACTCTTTATATATTGCCGTAGCAACAGAGTTAAGAATTGAATTTGAATTACTAGTTGAGGTGAGAGTATGATAATACTCACTGAATGTTTGTATGAAACATCCACTTGGGTCATCTCTAAATGTATTCTGAAATGGAATCCCATTGCATCTGCCAGAGTAAGTTTTATCTCCTATGTATAGTGCTCCACCATATTCAGCAACATTATCTGTAAAATACAGTTGTATCCACATATCTGGGTTATTATTACAAGCTGTAAGACTAGTGCACTTATTTGCAGCTTGTTCATCATCTGATTCTGGAATAATTATTGCTTGTTTTTCCATATCTCTACAGATAGTGCTAGAGTTAAGTTCACATTCCATAGCTCTTTTTGTAATATAGATCTGTGTATTAGTGTCCAACTTGGCACCTCCTCCTCTCACAGCATGATTCACTCTAAATAAGAGCTTGGTACCTCCTCTACCAAGTGAGAGTAATTCAGACTCTTGAAGTTCAATTCGTGAGCTAATCGCATGCATCCCTCCGCCATCACTAATTGCAGTATTGTTAGAAATATCTACTCTTCCTTGAATGGTAAGTTCACTCTCAAAAGCATAAATTCCTCCACCAGATAGGGTTGCTGTGTTACTTAAAACTAAAAGTTCTCCAAAAATATGGAGATTGCTATTACTAGCAAATATTGCACCACCATGTCTGGCTGAATTGTTCTCAAGTTTGGTTATGCCTGAAAATACTATTCCCTTGCTTTGAATGATGGTAATTGCTCCTCCTTCATTGAAATTCGAATTATTTGCTATAATCAACTCGGAATCTTTGGTTAAGATAATTGAACTAGAGACAACAAAAAATGAACCCTTATTTTCAGCAATTACAATTTTACCAAACAGAAAGGCAGCACATTGTGACAAATACATCGTCCCATCCATTGTAGCAGTGTTATTTTTGATGTCAAGATACCCACTACTGTTAAAAATTACGGAATTTAGAAGTAGTGCTCCACCATTTTCTGTTACTACATTATCTTCAAATGTACAATTGCACACACTGAGTTCTCCACTTTCATGAACAAACGTACCACCTGCAGAGTCAGTGATTTCAACTATTACACTATTGCCAATAAATTTACTCTGATTCATATCAACCTTGTTGATTAGAGTATAAAATGCTCCACCTAAAGCATAAGTGATTGTGTGTACTTTGTTACTTATGAAGAAACTTCCATTTATCACAGTTGATGAACTGCTAAAGATAGAGAGAGCACCTCCAAAACCGCCCAGAAACTGGCTCACAGTGTTGTTTTGAAATGTACACCCAATAAAGTATAGCATAGAAGAAGAAGTTACATCAATTGCTCCACCATATCCAATTGCATTGTCATTGCCAATCACACGGTTATTGATAAATCTACAATTAACAAAAATAGAATACTGGTTTGATTGAATAGAAATAGCTCCACCAACACAAATACTTGCACTTGCCCGAGATTGAGTTTCAATACAATATGCAATATTGTTATCAAATACAGTTGAATCTACTAATACTAGTGAAGTCAAAAATACTATTGCTCCACCATAAACAATGTTTCCAAACACAGTGTTCCCATCAAATATACTGTTGTTTATAAGAACAATAGATGATTGAATGTATACTGTTCCTGCAGTTGGTACATCAATGTTATTGTTATCCATGAAATTTCCAGAATTGTTTGTGAATGCACAATTGTTTAGAGAAGCAATGCTAGAAACTATGAATAGTGCTACACCAAGTGCTATGGTATCACTTACTGAGGTATTCTGGAAGAGAACACTTACTCTACTAAAGTTTAGTGAAAGACCAATGTTAAATAGTTCGGGGGGTAAATTAATAAACTCATCACTGTGTATGACACTTACTGTATTATTTAGCACAAGGCAATCACTCATAGAAATGGCATTGCTTTTGGCTAAAGAACCTCTAAACAGAATTGCTCCTCCTTTTGCAACTTTAGCCGTTACAATGTTAAGACTAAGCACAGTATTGTCAATAATAATATCAGACAAAAATACATAAACAGCCCCACCACCTCCAATTTTGTTTCCAGTGGCAATATTGTTGCTGAAAATACAGTTAGTAAGAAAATGGTTACCACCACCAATGAAAGCCAATGCTCCACCTCCAAATGATTCATTTCCATGTAGTAAGTTATGAACAAAACTGCAATTTTCCACGTTAATGATTGCAGTTGGATCTGATTCTGAATTGTTGCACATCAATGCTCCTCCGTAACTGATGATTCCAGTGGCTGAGTTGTAGTAAAAATTGCTCTGATTTATGTTTATAGACGAGGTGTTCCCAATAAACAGTGCTCCTCCTGAAACAAGAGTCCCTTGTACTGTGTTGTTGGTAAAGATGGAGTCCATGATAGTGACATTAATAGCTGTAGTCACATATATTGCTCCACCCCCAAATTGAATGAATTGGTGGTCAATAATATCGGTTTGTCCAAATACCATGTTGTTTACAAAAAAACATGCAATGACAGCAACAGAGCCAAAACGTGAATAAACTGCAGCACCTCCAACATTAACTAGTATTAGGCTGTTATTACTGGTGTTCAGATCGCGGCTTGGTGTTGGGTCAATAAACCCACCATCCACCAAAGTATTATTTTTAAAGCTACAGCTGTGAAGTACAACAGTACTGAAAAGTGCAACCAGTGTTGCTCCACCAAATTCTGTGTTAAATGTCACAGTATTCTCAGAAAAATGGCTCTGATAAATTGCTATTGCACTGTAAGCTGCATATATGGCTCCACCTCCTGATCCATGCAAAACATTGTGGCTGAAAATGCTACCATTTACTGTAACAGATTTTGTGTAGGTGACCAACACTGCACTTGACAGCATGTTTTCCTCGGAATAAATGTCAGATTGTGTGGTAATTGTGTTGTTCACAAAAGTACAATTAGAGATGGAGACATTTTCACTTTGGATGATCAATAGTGCTCCAAATGCTTCATCATTTGCTAATAATTTGAAATAAGTGAAGTTTGATGGTTTAGAAACTCCCATTATCTCTACAAAAAAACTTCGAATAATGGTAATGTGTGCAACCATATCGAATCTAATTCCTCCTCCAATGTGTTTTCCTCCTTTGAGACTACAATCTTCAAAAATAAACTCTTGTACTGAAAAAATTTTATTATTCACACATCCATCAAAATTTAGCCCTTTCATTACAACAAGGCGGACATTCTCAAATACAAAATTTGAATCATTTGTGCAACCAATATTTGCAGTATGCGACTGGGAAAAGGTTACCATGCTCAATCTTAAAACATTTCTGATGATCAATGTTGTGTTAAGAGTATGGGAGCCTGGAAGAAACACTAATTCAACAATGTTTTCAAAAATTTCAGAATTCGTCAAGTTAGCAGTATACTGTGAGAGAATACTACAGGATTCAACATTTTCTGGGCAATGGATACCTTCAGTTGGTGATATGTAGTATTTGTTGGCTGATACTAGAACCGTGACTATCACTGTAGTAACCAATGTAAATTTTAGCCTCACTTGTATCTTGGGATTCATGGCGGTATTCTATGTAGAATCTGTGCCTTGCTTCCTGCGAATTCTTCAAAATTGTCCAATATAAATTTTATACTCAGTCTGATACTAACAATCCTCAAGGATACTTATAACTGAATTGAAAATGTTTCTCAATACTTGTACGCAGTGTCAGGCAGATTGACATATTTATATTCTAGGGTAAACTCTTTGAGGGTTTGAACTAGCCACATACTACTACGCATAAACAGGAACTGAAAACCATGTGTCATTAACCTTTATACCAGTGAGCATGATGCAATGACCATGCACCAAAAGTACACTTTCCAACATAGAGTCAAAGAAAATTCCCTTTTAACCATAACACGCACATGCATGTGGGAATGCATGATGTAATTACAACAAAGGGCATAATGATATCAATCCCTCAACTAGGATCTTACTCAACAAAATTTAATAATAAAAACTAAATACTTACTGAGACATAGGTCCTGGAATGGCCACATAATAAAGAAGAAGGCAAACAAGATAAAAAGTAGGTAGCAAAAAAGTCCACTCCTAGTTGTGTGTATGATAACACAGGAAAAAAAAAAAATTATGCGCCATGTGATAATAATTCAGGGATAGTACTATTGTATGGTTGTATGCACTAATTAGGAAGAAAAGCTACATGTACTCGATTGCAATGCTGAGTCTAACTTTTGAGTATGTCCCTCGATCATTAAACACTATATTGAATTTAAACTTTTGTGGATGAGCTGTTTGATACCCATACAGTATAGATAGTATTGTGGGCAATAACTTTCATAGATGGATCCAATGATATTCATATAAAGTCCTTGTCCATGAAGCTTTCCCACTATATGATGTTATGGCACACCACCTCTTGATCAATGCATGTATACTTATTTCACTAACTCCATATCACAATTCTGATGATCGAGGGTAATGCGGCACTCTAGATCTGTATATACAATACTATAACAATGTGTTTAGTGCATGTGCATGTGTTGTGATCGATGTACTTTAGTGCATGTGTTCTTGTGTGTATATATATGAATATATTTAGGCTTGTGCAAGGCTGTAGACAAGTAGGTACTTGGCACTTTTAACAATACAAGTTGTACAATTAATTGTTCATTAAGTGTCAGGGTTGCCTTTTATCAGATTAATTCTTTTTGCTCTTTTTTTTACTGTTTTATCTTGCCTCAAAATGTGTCAAATTGCATCTCATGCAGACACCTTAAAATCTCAAAATTTTTGGGGGAATATGCTCCCAGACCCCCTAGCTTTGCTAGTCCCTACATAACTAAGCAATCCTGCTTACACATCCAACTGAACCACCCCCAAATCTTAAAAACTTGCCTACGGCCAAGGGTGTTCTCATGTATTTTAGTGCAGTGTGTTCTTGTGTGTGTGTTCTTGTCTATAGTGTGGTGTGTTATTGTGTATTTTAGTGTGTTCAAATGAACAGAGTGTACAGAGCAATTTTTTGTGTAGTATAGAGAGAAAAAATTTAATTATTAGGTTAAAATTGTGATAAAGTTATAGGTCTGGCTACGCATGTCTATAGAATAAGCTCATTCGCTCTTCTGTCAATGGATGCATGTCTTGCACGGTGAGATCTTCTTTGTATTCAAAGGCAAACCTACTAGCTGGATTCACATGCTCAGCTAGAATTCTCCAAGATGTGGACTGTCATAAATGCAGTATTATTAAGGAGCATTTAATTTGAGTGATTTTAGTGTTGAGCAACCCACAACTGAATATTTGTGATTTTTTTTATGTGTAAAATGTAGTAATATAATCGCAATAGCATCACTGCGTGAAAACAATTTGTGCACATTTAATTTTGCAGATTAAAACTCTTGTGAAACATGATCAATCAAATAAAATGTTTCTCATCCATGAGTGTAAGTTATAACACAAAAATGCTTGATGAGCCATTAGCATGCAGAAGATTACTGTGGAAAACTTTCCAACTATATATAATTCTTGTGGTATACTCTCTCCCACTATATTGTATATTTGTTTTCTAAAGGGGCCTCTCCATTAGCCACGTACGTTCACATGCAGGTTCCTCATCAGGGTTGCATTTAAAAAATCGAGTGAGAGTGCATGGGCAATGAAGGAAACAAAAATAAGGGCCCCCCGGGGGGCCCCCCCACCAGCTCAGAAAAAATTAATCAGTATAGCCCATGCTTATATGTACTAGCTCCCTTCATTGTTGGCAAGATCTCTTTCGAAAATAAAATGGATCATAGAGTGCACATATCAAAAGGAAGCATTTGATAGCTAGCTATGGAAATGAATAACAAAATTTTCAGCATACAAAATCAGATAATATTATATCACAAAAATTTTGCCCTGTCTTTGGTCTGTAGCAAGGTGTGTTGTGTGTTGTGATGTGTTTTAGTGTGCTTTAATGTGCTCAGTGATGATTTATTTCTGATTATGAATCTGATTCAGATTCCCTTAGAAAATACATGAAAGTGTTTTAATTTATGGTGCACCTTGACTTAAGGTAAGGCTATTGTTACATATTTCACCAAAAGATACGTTGTTTTATTATTAATAGCCAAGAGCTAAATGGCACCCCACCCCTTCAGGAATCGACTCTCTTTAGAAATTATGGATAATGGAATGAATGTAAAAAGAGACACTAACAATCTATTGTACATTTTTTGAGTATATCTTACGTCTATACATTGTGCCACATGACTGTTTTCGATCAATCTCCAGGTTTACTGTACGTCTCAATGGTCTGATCGACTCATAATTATTTTGGGATCCCATGCAAATTCAGTGATCTTATCCTACATGGAAACATAAAATATTATATAAGAAAACAAGTACTCAACTACAACAACGATTGTGACAAAGAAACTTTATACTAGTAGACTAGTGACTGTCAGACTCACCGTAAATGCACGCCGGTGCATGATGGTCACAGGTTTGTACGAAGCTAAGAATGTATACACCGGCTAGCTAGTGATGCAATAATATGTTCCTAGATCTACTGTAGTGTATAGCTATTTATTATTATGTCTGTTTCCCAGACACTTACTTACCTGTCTGTTCTAAAGTTTTCGGGCGCGGACCGGTCGACCGTCCGCAGATAAACAAAAGTATTTGACGACCTTTACCCTCAAACTTGTCCACTTACGTCACACGTCACAAAGAAAATTTGTCCTTTGACCCTAGTGAAAATCATGTCACAGTCTTCAAAGGACCAGGACTTAGAGCAGGAGGAACTCAGATCAATTCATGGCTATGTTTCCACCGGAGTGCATTTCACTAACAAAAGTGGTCACACTATTCAAGTGCTTTGGCTTGACTACAAGGGGAAACCAGTGTTTTACAACACTCTGAAACCAAAACAAGGCTATCACCAACAAACGTATGTGACTCATCCCTGGGTGTGTGTTGAGATTGACTCAGGCAGGTTTGAGCTAATGGAGATCAATTTCAAGGAGGTCTTGTTCCCTAAAGAGAAGCCCATTAGTGGTGTCATTACTGAACCAAAGCGCTCTCTTTACGACTTGTGTGTGATAAACATACGCAGGTATCTTTTGCAAGCACAAGGTTTGAACAATTATCAGAAGCTATTGGAAGTTCAGGTTAAGAAACTGCCATTATCTAATAGAGTGATAAAAGATCTCCTAGCCTTTGATTCGGCACCACCCTCACCTCTAGTGGTGGACTATGTAGAGACGTTCAAGAAAAAGGTGGCCGATAATAGTTTTGACTTTGATTGGATATAGTTTTTCCTACAATTCGTTTGTTGTGTGTTGAGTATGTACCACTGAATTTTTTAATTTCATTATTCATAGAACTATAGTGATATAATTTTAATATAAACCATAACAATGCCTGTGAATGTCTTTTGTAAATTTTATGATCACTGAATGATTTGTTTCTACAAAAAAAAAATTCAAACTGGTGGTCTTCAATATCAAGATAGATCAAATGATTTAGAAAAACTGTCTGCAACACACACAGTATATAAACATCGTGTTGAGGGATCTGGATGGTTCTTGATGTACTGGAATGCTGCCACCTGTTGAAAGGACCCTCCACCCATCAGAATCAAACAGTCTGCTTCCGTTGCAATGTTACGTTGAAGCATTGCTATGTACCCTCTCTCCTCAATGCCTCCTGAAGCCTCCACAAATGTGTCCTCCCAAGTCTCAATGGTGTATTTTCCACTGTACACTTCATTAACAGTCTTAGCAACGGTCTCTCGTATTGACTCCAGAGAATCTTCACCAAAATTCTTAACCCCTCCTTCACTTTGCATGATACCACTGCCAAACCTGCCGATATCCAGAGTGAGGAATGTCCCACTGCTAGACAATTCACTCTTCTCACTCAGGATCTTGTAGCGTAAGTCAAGTGTCTTGGTCATACATGACTGAACACTGTCCTCAGTTCTACCAGTTGCCTTCAGTGTCAAGAAGCGTTCTATTCTCAACATCACAGCAATCACCTTGTCACTCTTGAGTATGTTCCTCTTGTAGTATTGAGTGCTGTTGACAATCAATTTACTTGGTATTAATCGTTTTGATGATGTAGGGTCTTCCCCCATCTTGCAGTGGCCTGAGATTTTAAGCCAACTAGAAGTAAATGCAAAATTCCTCCACGAATTTATCAAGACAGTTGTGTCTGACACACTTCTATCTTGGTAGATCTGATTGTGAATATCGGTCAGTGATATTGGCTCACTTAGTCTATCACAAGTGACACATATGGTTCTTTTCACAGAGAATCCAAACTTTTTCAAACCATCTACAAACACCTGGAATGGTTTCGACCACATGCAACTAGTTCTTAGTGGTTGTGAGCCATTACTGTCGGTTCTCCCCTTGCCAGAGGATTTGGAACAGCTGGATGTAGGTGTCACTACGACAACTGCATCTCTTGGAGCATCGGCAATGAAGTCTTCCCACAGAGCTAGAGGTGTACTGTGGTTGTGAATGGAGTACTCGTTGTAAAAGTTCAAATCATAGTAATCGCTGAACCTTGGGGCCACGTTCACAGGATTCGGTTGGCTCAATGCATCCCACAAAATAGGTTTGTGCAAAAGATTAGACCTTGCTGAAAATGGTTCCACTATGTATAAAGGTGAAGCTGTTGATGTTGGTGTGACTAGTGCATTGGCCCAACACTGTTGAAGCATGAGATTTCGTATAGCTCTTGTCATTTGTCCACCGTACGTCTGTGTAATAATATAGCCTGCTGTTTTTGAGGATGTGTGGTCAGCCCTTAAATCATGTCGAGAAGTTGACTTGGGAGGTTGATTAGACCTGTTGTGTCCTCGTAATGATGGTACTGGTAGTTTGATAAAGGTTGGGATAGGTGGCTCTTTGTGTGTACTTCCACGTTGAAGAGAGAATGAATGTTTATTTTGAGACTTTACTTTAGTTGTTGCCTCTTGCATTCCAGATTTCGGGAGAAACTTCTTAGCTTCATTGTTCAGTTGATGGTTGGCAGGAGTATAGACAGCCCAGAGCACTATAGAACCAACAACAACAGAGATGATAAGTACCCAGATCAAGTGCTTGTACGTTTGCATTTTCCTCTCCAGTTCAGTTTTGTCTTGTCTCACACACCATAGTAGCCTCATTCGTCCCCACCAGATTCAACACCACCTTGCAACAGCTGTTATACCATAGAACAGTACCACACCAATAGTTTTGTGATGTGGATAATGGGTTATTGTTGCAAGGGCACAGTGGGTGGAGCTTAACAGCTGATTAATTCTAGGAACTTCCTGTACATATTTTAAGTTTATAAAGGACTGTAAACAACCTGCTGGAACCCTGAGCCAGTGAGGCTTTACTTAGTATATCCACTCTACTTCAAGTTCAAGAAGAAAAGTATTGCCCGTGTAAGTTGTATCCTCAGTCTGTTGTGAAAATTTACTATCTAGAGCAGCCTCTGTTTGTTCGGAGGGTCCCTCTATCTCCTAGCCGTACTAAAACATAGTTCATGGTTCCTACCTGACCCTAAAGGCCTACTAGAAATATTTTATGTGACTTACAATCATGCAAACTTCAGACTCAGAGTAAAAATAAAATCTCAGAAGAGTTGTAAGTATGATAAATATAATGGACAGTACCACCGGTGTAGGGAGAACATTTAATGGCTAAAGATCTTCACGCTACAAGCAAGGTAGCTGTCAAAGAGACTGAGTTATCTCAGAAGCTACCAAGAGAGTCAGAGAGTTTGTAGAATGTAGTTCTATCGTGAATCATTGTGAAGACTTTTATCAATGTGACAATTCGGAAGTGGTAGGGGCAATTATTAAGGAATGTATTGTGGTCGATCAGTCAGATGAAGAACAACGGTGTTTTGTCTGCTCTATTGCTCTTTATTTCTCACTTATTATATGATAATCGGTACTTTAATGCTACTGCTAAAGTGTTGGTTAAACTTGCGGTGATGTTAGGGTTGAATTTCAAGTTAAAAATGTTACCGTATAGGAGTGTTTTGTATGTAATTGTAATAGTGCATGCCAATAAGAGGCACAGTAGATTGTAATTCTACAAAATTAATGTTCTTATGTAAATGAATACAACTGTGTTCACTATAACACTCTTACTGCAGAGGAGGTACGACACGAGTGCGCCTTTGCTGAGCTGGCAAGTGGACGCATGTGATCAACTCTCATTGTGAAGTATTGCTGTCACATGATTGGAATGTAATTACCATACTTGCCAGCTCAGCAAAAGGTGCACTCGTGTCGTACCTCCTCTGCTCTAACTCTATGTGTCAAAGTGATCTTGTTGTTTAATCTTGTGTATTGTACATTGTGGGGAAAGAGGTGTATTGTTTTACACTGACTTCCTGTTTGGTAGGAGGAAACACTCCTTATGCAGAGGACCTGTTTACGCTATGTCATTAATCAGTGGTATTTCCCATGTAGGTGCTTTACATGCTTCTTTACAATGGGGCAGCGGCAAGCAAAATTTGATGAGGATACAATGAGCGATTTTGAGGTATTCTTTTTTGTTGTTGATGCGTTTAATATGCTTTGGAATAGTATCCGATCTGCTGCTTTGTTATTCTCTTTCTTGTTCTTTCCTTTTCTACAGGCTACCACACCTCTGAACAGGGCAGAGATATACCAGTAAGAAATTGAAAAAATTAGTAACAATAACAGCCAGTAGATAGGGATAAAACTAATCTGTGAACATTATGACATCGAATTACAAGCTGTTGTATTCATCGCTGTCTTTATTACACGCAGTGCCTTCAAGAGGTTTCATCAGATCCACCAGGACTATGAACCTACAGACACTGAAGAGGGCCAACTCCATCCGGTCCTGGGGGCTGATGGCCACATTGACCCTGAGGTGTGCCTGCCAATACAGTTTATCTGTGAACGACTCCCTGAACTCAAAGTATGTATATTACTATAGAGTAACTGTGACTGTCAGTAGCTGCCAACTCATAAAGAGAAGAGAGTCTATTTTGCACAGATTAAATGCAAGTGTTAATTCAAACACTTCAAAAGCCATATCTGACTTTTGAAGTAGTTCATTGCTATAAATTAGCACCTACACTCTTGATAAACTAGCTGGTAACAAGGTCTTACAAAGCAATCTTAAGCCCCATTAATTGTATCAAACTCCATGATAATTAGTAAACCATAATTTTTTTCAATAGAGTTTGTTAGAATTTTCCATTGAAATTGTTAAGTGTTCTATACACTGCATTGCAGTGCAATAGTAGTTCATCAAAAAATACGGACTTCCATAGGCAAATCCGTTTCATGAGAGAATCTGTGAGATGTTTGCAGTGTCTGACACAGGAATGATGTCATTTGTTGAGTTCTTGGACATGGTGGCTGCATTCAGTCCTAAGGTAGGCTGGCTCTCTATGCTAGCTAGATCATGTGACTCTTGTGGATCGGTGACTCCCAATGACTGATTGTTTTGCTTACATTCATTTAGAACACAGTTTACCAAAAGGCTTTTCATGCATTTCAGATATTTGGTAAGTGGTGTGTGAGATACTTCTAGCATTATGTGTGTTGTAGCATCTGTACAAAAGTTTTCCATTACATCTGTAGACATCAATAATGATGGTTTGATATGTCGTAAGGATCTGAGTGATGCTCTTGACAAAATCACTGACAGGCCAATGGACAAGACCCAGAAAGACCGCATTATCAACTCTGTGAGTCAAATGTTTACTTGTATTCTCATGATCCCTAGTTGTGTACGTATACATTTCTATCTCTCTAGCCTATAGCCTTATGCCTGTTTCCTGGCCATACATACACTCCTTATCGTATTACACATAACACATTAGAAAGTATGATGAGGCAAGCCTGAAGGTGATAGTATGTTACAATTGTTACATAACCTTGTAGATATTCCATGAGTGCAACAAGGAGGAGACATGTGATGGACTGAGTACTGAGGACTTCCATTATGCCATTAACAGATCACCTGACTTTGCCAGGTAGGTAACATGTACTAATGTTATTTACAAGATGTCTATTCAGCATTTCCTCCCAACAGGGGTAGGGAGCACTCCCCCTCCTTTCAACTACCTCCCCCCATACATGTACATTTAACAACTCCCTCCAGTTCCCCTCCTCTTTACTTTTGTCCTCAGTGCATGAGGGAAACACTGTTATACCACATACTTTACAATAGCTAATAATGACATTGTATTGTACCTCAAAACTGCTTGTTAACCCTCGGCATGTGAAGAGGGTTACAGTAGTCATTTGTCTGTCTGTTACCATGGACTTATATTCTTGAGAATGAAAGCTCCAGTGATGACACCGGCTAACCTTCATAAACACGTGATCGATTCTCCAAAAAGTATATTTTTGGTAGCGCAAAACACTAAATTTGCTGAGATCTGAAGCTTTTGTGCTTTCTGGGCACTTAGCAATTAGGCTTCAAGGCCACACCTACTAATCACGCCCAATAGATAGACCACATGTACATGTAGTGTGCATTATTAAGAGTTAATTAATTACATTTGAAAGTTTGACTGACTCAAACTGCTTTATAGGCTACGCTTGGCCAGAACAAAGAACTAGGAGTAGATTGACTTGCTTGTAAAGTAATGAGCTTAAAGTTTATAATAACTGCTTTCATTTTTAGCTACCATTGGAGCTGCAGAATGGTGGGAAATATATGACTATGTATTATCAATGGTTAGTGAGATGTTCTAGCCCACTGCCACTGTCTCACCGGCCATCAGTAGGTCTGACAGACATACCATAGTTTCAACTTTGGACCGTGAAGTGTAGCTAGTTCGGCCTGGTGCTCTGTATAATACATGAAGCCAGCTGTGATGAGTTTCAATGCTTTTATGACAATAAAGTTGAAAAACAATGCTTAGTAATGATCTGTGATATGTACTAGTAGTTGTCAGAGTGAGTCGAAGGTTGTACATGCACCATCGGTGCTTTCATTCTCTATGCCTTCACATCTTGGCAGTGTATGTCAGTGTTCTTACCTCAACATACATGCACAGTACTTTCAGCTTCAGGCTCTGAGATGAGAGTGCATTTAATAAAGGCTGTCAGGATATTAAGAATGACAATAAATGTTTTTAATCATTAACAATTCACTATTTATGATACTTATTAACTTTTTAGCAAACCATTAATTCCAATACTAAAAGGATAATGTACAAAAATATTTTTTGTGTAATTATATTAGTTGCATACTTAATCATATGATAATAATTGTCCCTATCAAAATACTGATCATAATGCTAATCAAATAGCTGTGCAAAACCATCCACAGTGCATACATGCAGTGTATAAACATCGTGTTGATGGATCTGGGTGGTTCTTGAGGTACTGGAATGCTGCCACCTGTTGAAAGGACCCTCCACTCTTCAGAATCAAACAGTCTGCTTCAGTTGCAATGTTACATTGAAGCATTGCTATGTACCCGCTCTCCTCATTGGCTCCTGAAGTCTCCACAAATGTGTCCTCCCAAGTCTCAATGGTATACTGTCAGACACTGTTTGCCTGATTGAGTTCAACGGTTCTTCCTTAAAATGTTTGACCACTTCTTCACTTTGCATGATACCACTGCCAAACCTCCCAATATCTAGAGTCAAGAAAGCACCACTATCTGATAGTTCACTCTTAGTGCTGCATAGTTTGTTGTGTATAGCCAAGGTCTTCTCGATGCATGACTTTATTTTGATCTTCCACTGACTTTTAAGTCAAAAAACGTACAATTCTACACATCACGGCGACTATTTTTTCACTGTTGAGAATATGTTTTTATAGTACTCTGTGTTTTCTACAACTGACTTGCTAGGAAGGAGTCTCTTTGATAAACCAGGATCCTCAGCTAGCTTACAGTAACTTGGCATTTTGAAGTCAAGATCACCATAATTATTTCTCCATGAATTCATTTTCATAAATACTGTTGTTTCTGATTAATAATTCTTTCACGACCTTGATATATTTGGTCGTGAAACTCTTCTAGTGTCAAAGGCTGACGTAGTACATTGCATGATATAAAAACTGTTCTTTCAACTCTAAACCCTCACTCCATTAATCCACTGATGAAGGAATGGAATTAAGGCCTTTGATGGAGAGCAAGTTGAACTTAGCACTCATTGGGTCGTGTTTGTGCATGCCTTTGGTGGGGCAATCACTGTGATAGCACTCTGTACGTGGTGCATGTCTTATTAATTCATCCCACATTGCTAGTGATATACTATGATTTTCACAAGAATACTCATTGTAGAAGTCAAGAATGGACTCAAGATTGTAATAATCACTGAATTTAATTTGGTGCCTTATTAGCACGAATCCAAAATGCTGGCGAGTAATAGAGGCTTGATTCCTTTGAAAATGGCCAACGATGCATATGTTAACTGATGATAATGATGAATTGGTAAATGTTCCTCCCCAACATTGCTGTAACATCATGTTACAGTACGAATGGCTCTGGTCATCTGTCTGTGGTATGTTTGTCTTATGATGAATCCTGTTGAACTTAAAGTCAAACTATTTGATGACATTTTCCTCTGCTCTGGTTTGAATTGACTCCATGAATAATTATTGTAACTGATGAGTCTTTTGCTCTCTACCCTTAAACAATAGCTCTTGTGATTATTCATGGAGGATACATCTAGCTTGTTTATCACATGAACATCCACCACCTTGTCTGACATGACAGTATCTGTTTCCCACGTACTATGGGGAGCAAACATGAACCACACTGGGAATTAAACTGTATGTGATGACAACCAATGAAATGAACTGTTTGTCAATCTAGGGCATATTGCATGATCTCTTCTCATTCCACTTCGATCTTCACACTTTCAATCAATCAATATTCATCGTAAAGCCCAAGTGGACACGTGTACACAAAGGAATATACAAACAACAACAACAACAAAAAAAAAGGACATATATAGGCACCCAGTACTCAAAGACATACATGTACATTACAACAACTGAGAGGACAACCTCACTGCCGGGTGAGATAAAAAGACCAGTCACTTGCGCATGCGTAATGGTTCTGTTGACGTCATCATCTAGGGTGCTACACAACCGGAAATGTAATCTACTCTAGGTTACGTTATTCATGTTTAGGGGTACGCCCATGAATAACACACTGCACTTCCCAAACATGAACCAAGAACTTCCTTGAACCATAGGGAATATAATATTATATCTATGCTTGAACATCCGTCAGTCGTCTTACAGAAGAAGTTAATTGTAAGAAGCAAAATCAAAGCCACTAATTTTCTCTCCACAAGCTGAGGTCTACAGATTCTCTCAACAACGTTTCCATCGTGCCACTCATCACAGACTGACCGAGGTGAGCACCATCAAGAAATCTAAACTTAGCAGACTTAGCCTGTGGTCAAACTTAGCTATCTACTGTTGATCAACACTACTTGGGTGAATATAATTATGATTGGTCAGAGAGAAAAAATAAACAAACAGATAAAATGAATTTATGTTTGTAATAGCTGAATTCTCCACAGCCTTCAGGCTTGTGTCTAGCTTTGTGTCTTAGCCTTCTCTTCCGTAAAACCCTTAGTGGTTTATGTGACAAAGGTTAAATACGTGCACACATGTTTGTGTCTGTGTCTATAAACAGGTGTGCGCTTGTATTGCTGGTTGGTAAGTTGTTTATAAAGCCATGAAAGTGTGTAATTGTGTAAGCATGTGTCCCAAAACTTCCACAGTTGTTTCAAGCTTAACAGTTTTGGAAAATTTGTTTCATTATACACATAGCCACTGTCACAGTTTAGTGGGTATTACCATGATTATGATTATGCATATATCTCCCATTCATTTTATTTCAACTCTCCTGTCACCCTGTTGTCATGCCTGTATAGAAGATTCACCTGTCATGATTGTTGCCATAGTGTTATTGAAGCATTGAATCTGGAAAGATTCTCGTAGTGACTGTCATTTTGAGAAGACGAGTAGAATGATAATTAATGACTGATAGTGGACTCAATGGTTCAACTTTAAGGTATCCCTTTCAGTGTGCAGTCTGTAGGACATCTTTTTATTGGCATACCACTGTATGGATATCGTGTGCACATTTTGTATCATTGCATGTTATGCAGACAATAGGTAGAATTACGCAAATTTAGGCTATCAGCTTTCAGAAGTACATCTTATTCCAAAGTCCTGGGTTTGTATACATGTGTGCATGTATGTATTTGCCATTGCCCAGCAACCAAAATTTTATGGACTTATTGCTGGTTACTAGAAGCTGGGGTGGAGGTAACAATAGAGTAGCTAGGGGTCACAGTAAAAGGAGTCAATGGCAAATAAAATAGCTGCATGCCTTTAAGTGGGGGGCACTCAATGTAAGAGTCATACAATCAGGGAGAAGATAGGTGTGTGTGTGTGTGTGTGTGTGTGTACCAGCTTGCAATAAATACCAGCTCTAGACTAAACCCACTTGCCTCCCTCACACTAAGTTATAGCTTCACTTTGAAATTCCTATTGATAGAAATGTTGCAATGACTCTTCAACCACTTTGTTGACAGTTTGTTCCATGACTTTGTTGCCCTACATTAAAAGTAAAGTTTAGACTTACCTCATGTCCAAACCAGATGTCCTCCAACTGGTAAGAGATGTTGAGCATGTCACTATGTACTCACTGTGTTCCTAGTGAGTCAAATAGTAGTAATTGGATGAGCATACTTGTGTGTGTGTGTGTGTGTGTGTGTGTGTGTGTGTGTGTGTGTGTGTGTGTGTGTGTGTGTGTGTTGTGTATGTATGACCAAAGTTTTCTTCCCAATGATTATAGATAGCCATTCTCCTTGAGTGATCATGATAGTTTGCTTTTACAGCTGTTGTGGCACCTACTGTAACACGTAGTAGTCTAGCTTGAGTGTGTTGATAATACTTCCATCCATAGTGTGTCTCTGTGCACTGCTATATACATGTACATGTAGCTTGTTGCTTTACAAGTCACCTGTTATGTGTCACTACTCTCATGGGTGCACATGTATAGTACCTAAATGTAATGTTATGGCGAGTTTCAATTGGAATGAGGCGTTCATGCACAAACGTGTACACATGTGTACGGGTTGGCTGAAGGGTGCTTTAAAGTTACTATATAGTAGTGTTGGTGAATATTGGAAGCAAGAGGCACATTGTAAATTTGAGGAATTTCAATCTACCTATACAATGATTTCTGAGACAAAACTTTGCTGTTTTGTACTACAGGCACATTAACTAGAACAGTTGGTTCACTGGGTTACGATTGTTCATGTAGCCCAGGCCAATCCTTTGAGGCTTAGTCTCATTAAATTAGCAGCTCCTGTTGAATAAATGGCTACTGATTAACAGACTAACCTAATCTTGCTTTCAATAGTCAATTGCATTACCTATATGTTTGGTAGTCCAGTTACAGTATATGTTCCATAGTCTACAGTAGGTGATGTATGTGTAGTATGCTTCATAACATGTACATGCAGTAGTCATGACAACATCTCGTATCTCCCATTGCAGTTGTTTGGCACTACAGCAACCATTGGTGTGTATGTCCATCTATTGCATTCACTCCCAGTCAAAGCTCTCTATGCCTGGTTTGTTTACCTTTCATCATGTTTAGCAGCAGTGTGTGTTAATGGGTGATGGGCCTGTGTGTGTTCATAGAGTTATTGGGCTTCCATGCTAATGGGTTATTAGCACCAGTGAATGTATGACAACTGTGGCTGTGGTGTATATTGAGGCACATGTGTTCCACTAAAGGTGTCATGACATACAGTGCATGTATGTATGGCTAACATAAGGACAATGATTGATGACACTGCAAAAAGTATATATTCTCATCCAAGAAATTGTAACAGACTACTACCTTTAAATTGTTGCTAGCCATTGAGTTGCTATCGCTGATCTATATCCTGGCAACTATCTCTAAAATATAAAGCTACATGCAAAACCTTTTAGTACATTACCTGTGGTTCTGTGCGTCAGCTCCCGGTAAACAAGGTCGGATACCATTACTGAACAGAATAACAGTTCTTGTATAACTGCTAATGAGTTGAGCTTGTATACTATGCAGTGCTATTTACTTGCCTTTTTCTTTGTATTCTGATTGTTACTGCTAGTGTTTCATAGTATGGATGCATCCTCCAAGAAGCCCACACACATTGCCACATGTTGACTTCACATTACTGGAATGTGCATGCCAAAAAAATGCCAGCTCTAGTTGTAGCTGGCTGAGGTCATGGATCTACAACCATTGTAGTAACCTTAGAGCCATTGCCTGGCAACCCTAGTGTCTGTGTAGACTGTAGTATTTCCTGTTGGTGAGTGGCACTTAGCTTCTGCTTATATGTAGGGCAAATCTTTGTCAATTAATTTTGGACTCACTTTAGATCATGAAACATTGTAATCAGAACATGAATATAATTGATTATGGCATGTGTTTTTGTTGTCAAAGTGATCAACTGTGTGCTACACCCTGTTGCAGAGTGCTTCAGTGGCAAAGTACAAACATAGTTAGTCAAAGCACTGTGCTATATCGTAATAATGTACTTCTTTCATCCATCCACACACACACACACACACACACACACACACACACACACACACACACACACACACACACACAGCCCTATAGCCCCCTAAACCATCACTACTTGCACCATCACCACCACAATGAGTGCTGACCACCTGCTCTCCAACGGTGACAGCACGGACCCCACAATGATCCAGACCTTCAACAGCTCCCCTAAGTCCTACCGTACTGCTGACAGCCCGTCTCGATCGGGGAACAGACAGCACAGAAAGATTGTCGTAGTGGGGCAGACCATGGTCACGGCACCCAACCTCACTGTATCGCCAGAGACCCCTCGAGAGACGGGGGAGAAAACCCGGAGGAGGTCACTCTCGGGTAGGACACCAACGAGGGAGGAGATGAGCACCCTCTCTGTGGACCGCCCCCGTCGTTTCAGCACTGATTCAAACAGCCACCCCCTGCTCTCACCTCCGGACAGTGTGAGGAGCAGCTGCAGCTCTTTAGTGGAGACTGCATCGAGTGTTTCGAGTGTCGTCATTGCACCATCCTCAGAGGAGAGGATCTTGGATGAGCTGAAGAGACAGATTGCTTGCAGTGCAACTAGGATACGACAGCTCGAAGAGGAAATTCAGGTCATACCAAAGTTGAAAGGTCGGATCGATGAGCTGGAGAGAGAGAGGGGTAAGCTGTCCAATGATATTCTCGACAATCAAGAGATCATTCATTCAATGAAGCAACGTGTTACCATGCTTCACGAGCAGAACAGTCAACTGGCAAAGGTCACACAGTCCTCTAAATCTGGTGGCTCTTCAGAGATTCTAAGAATACGAAATGCACTCGTTGCTAGTCTTGCACAACTGAAGCAGTTTGGTGAACAGGTAGAAGCGATTCCTGCCCTGAAGTCTCAGCTGAGATCACTCACAGAGGAGAACTCCCGCCTCGCTGATGCCGCCTCAAGACTGCCTAAAGGTGTGAAACCTTCTGACTATCAAACGTTGTGTGATGAGAACAAAGAACTGAAAGAGACAAATGAGAAATTGATCGGAGAAACTAGGGCAGTACGTGAGGCCCTCTCTACTGTGACATCTTCAACAGATGAGCTCAGGAGAAAAATGGAAGCTTATGAAAACTCAAAGTCACTTAAAATTCCCTTACAAGAGAGGATAAAACGTCTCGAGAAGGAAAAGGATGGGCTCTATCAAGAAATAATTGACCTTAAATTCCAACAGAGGGCAACTCTAGACATTGATACGGCTCATCTGAGCAAGGAGGTGGCAGAGCTGCATAAGACCAATAGCCAGTTACGTACTAGGATCGAACGAATGAAGATTGAATCAAAGAAACAAAAAGAACAGTTTGTGGTGAAACTCTTTGAACTGGAAACTCTCAATGTTCGAACACAAAAGTACGATGTTGAGAAACGATTATTGGATATCGAGCAAGCCCATGTAGAATCAGAACAACGTCGATCAGCCAACCCATCACCAGAACTGGTGGAGTCTTTGACAGACAGTTCAATGGACGAGAGCATGAGTGGAGCACCTCCGGAGTCCAAAATACAATTCCTTAAACTCCAACAACTCAGAGTGCATGGTCAGCAGTCTCGTAATCTTATGCAGACACTTCTCTTGGAGAAAGAAGAACTGGAGAAAACTGTCCATGAGTTAAATGCAAGACTTGAAGAGAATTCTGTCAGCAAGTTGGAAAAGAAATATTCTGAGGCTGAAAGTAAGCTTCTTCTTGCTCGTGAGAAGATTGTAAGTCTAGAAACTGAGCTGGAATCAGCTGTACACTCTGATTCCAGATATCAGGAACTGTCTTCTGAGAACAAAGCTCTTAGAAATCAACTCTCACAGCTTGAAACTGCTCAGAAGCACATCACTAATCTAGCAGAGGCTCAAAAACAAGTAGAGGAACACCGAAAAGATCACGAGACCTTGGTGAGGAATCTCAAGAAAGCCCAAGATGATAAACGAAAAGGAGACAAACGTTACAAAGAAAGTAGAGAGAGACTTCGAACACTAGCGAGGGAGCTAGCAGGATCAGTAGAGTTGTTGAAGAATTACCAAACTCGTTGTGCTGAGCTTCAGGCAGAGCTGGAAAGATCTAAGGAAGAGATACAGACTTTAAGAAGTAGTTCGGCTACAATGAAGGCCCAGCTGGAACTCACTCAAGTCGAAAAGGATTCCAATGCTTCTAATGCTCCTGAGGAAGTCAAAGCATCACAAAGAGTTGTTTCGGATGAGAAATTAGTACAGCAGAAAACTGAGGAGGCGTCAGTGAATTTAAAGACTCAAATAACTCAACTGGAAGAGGAGAGAAATCGATTAAAATCTGAGTTTGAAAACCTTTCAAGATCACTGTCAGAACTTACTGAAACTAAATCCTCACTAGAGAAACAGCTAGCCACACAATCAACGGAAATAGAGTCACTAGTCACTGTGAAAAACACCTTATCTACTGAAAAAGAAAAACTCAACAAGCAGCTAGAGACAATATCAGAAGAGTGTACCTCGTTGAAAAAACAGGCTTCAGATCTAAAGAGTCAAGGTGAACAAAGTCAACGAGAAGAGAGAAAGGCTACTGAGAAGTTGAAAGTGGTTTACTCTGATTTGGACAAGGCTGAAGAAGAACTGGAGAAGATAGTGACAGAACGTCAAGCCCTCACAGAGAAAGTGGATGCTTTGACAAAACAATTATCAACTTTTGAAGGTACAAATAGTGATAAGGACCATGAGATCACCAGGCTGTTAGCAGAACTGGAGAATTCCCAAAAGAGTTTGAAAGAATCTCAGGCAATAACTGATGACAGTCTTCAGAAGTACGACTGTGAACGTGTCGCCAGGGAAGAGGCTGAGAAGACACTGAGAGATCTCAAGGAAGGAGATATGAGCATGCTCAGTTCACAGGTGACTCTCATAACTAAAGAGAAAAGTGAGCTAACTGTTAAACTTGGTGAGTGTGAAGAAAAGATAAGTGAGCTTGAACGAGCTCTGAAAGCCAAAGACACAGAAACAGAATCACTGCTGAAGTCAGCAAAAGAAGCAAGTGAGACTCAGTCCTTGCTTACCTCTTCCCAACAATCAGTGAAAGACCTACAAAACAAACTCAATGAGCTCAGCGTACGCTACAGTGAGGTAGAATCAAGCTGTAAAGCTGCTCAAGATTCCCTCCAAGTTCGGGAAATTGAGCTCAAGACTCAAAGAGAAGAGACTTCAAGACTAGCTCAGTCAATTAAGGACCAAGAAGCATCTGCTCAGAGAGAACTGGATAGTGCAAGAAAAGAGATTGAAGCGCTAAGAGTTCAAGTGGACACGACAGATTCAGCATCAACTGTAGTCACTCAACTGGAGAGCAAACTTCAGGCTCAAAGTGAGGAGCTACTCAAGATAGGTAAGGATCATCAAAGGTACAAGCTAGAGTCTGAACAACACAGAGTACAATCACAAAAGCTTGCAGACGAAGCAGAAGGCTACAAGGCCATGATCAAGAGTCTTCAGAGGCAATTAGATCAAGCAGAGACTAGAGAAATTGAACATGAACAACTGAGACAAAAAATCCGCCTACTGGAGAAGTCCCTGGGAGACTCCTCCCACGACAACAAGGCTCTCCTCACCATGCTACACGAGACGGTGAAGGAGTTACCAGGACTGTCCAGTGAGTCGAACCGATTGTTGCAAGATGAGAATCACAAACTTGAAGAGCAGGTATCAGTCTTGAGTCAATGGAATGACAAACAACGACAGCAGATTGAAGACCTTGAGATGAGAGTGGATAAACTGGAGGATGAAAAACACGACCTACTAGTGGACATCATGGCCAAGGACAGTTGTGTCCAAGAGAACCTCCAGCTGAAGAGAGAGCTGAAGGAAGTTGAAATGGAGGTGAACACGCTACGTAGGCAAGTGCGGGCTGACATCCAAGAGGAGCTCCACATGAAAGTTGAAACTCAGACCCAACTGCTGACCATGTTCAACCAACACAACACCCTACTTCAAGGACAAGTGGAGAATCTACAGGGACAGGTGCGAGATCTCGGAGGGACTTTGGAACGAGACAAACCTGTTTCTCCTCCCCCCATGCCGGATATTGCTCTAGCCCTACCGACGGGAGAGGAGATGAGACAGAGGAGCATGTCCGATCTAGGACGTGAGAACACCATCTTGAAGCAGAGAATCTCTCAGCTGGAGGGAGAGATGACCAAGCTACACGGCATCTCTGCCACTGTGAGGAGAAGGAGTTCAACCTTGAGAGCCATCACGTCTGTTCCAGTTGGTGTAATTAATGAAGAACTCCAAGTCAAGTAAGCCTGCATAATACGTGCATGTTGTTCAGATGCATATGTACAGTATAGTAATGTACTGGGAGAGTCTTATACCAGACGTGTAGTAATTGTGTTAGAGTACAAAGTATGATGCACTGCCAGTTAAATCTGCCTATGTGGCAAAATGAAATATAACTAGCAGAATTGTTTTCAACCCATCAAATATAACCTATCCTGTGCTTGCCACTTATTCTAGTACTCTCATTTCTGACCTCAGTGTACCCCCTGAGATGTTGCTTCCTTGTTCCCTACTGGCTGACCACCTAGCGAGCAACAACTCCCTACAAGGCACAGCTCCTGTAAGTTCATAAGGTGACGCATATAATTATATATGTATTTAGATTGTAGCATTTTACTGGGTATTAAGTTTCGAAATAGAGCATTCGGACATTGTCAATCCTTTGCTTTCTGCCCTACAAAGCACAAATACTGTTGTTCATGTTAGTCATTAGTGAAGTGGTTTGTGCTTACTACACCTGGTGTGGTGAAGTGGCTGGTAGTGTAAGGTTACCAACTTAATGGTATTCATGCTAGTTTGTTTTTACATGAACTAATTTTAGCATATTTTTACCTACAAAAATAGTCACCTCTCTCTCTCTCTCTCTCTCTCTCTCTCTCTCTCTCTCTCTCTCCCCCTTCAGCAAGCCTGGTTGGAGACAGTGAGTGGGGAGTGGTTTGCTTGCATGAGTCAGAAGACCCTCTCTCCAGCCTGTGCTCAGTGCTACATCAGTACCATCTCAAGACTCTCACACCCACTCTTGGATGTGGTCATCAACCTCCAAGATGAGAAGGTAAGGAATGGTAAACCTACTATACTGATGAGTAGTCATCAATGCTCTTCCTCTACTCACACACAGGGCAATACAGCTCTCCACTATGCTCTAGCTAATGGCAACTTTCCAGTGGTGACACAGTTTGTTAGACTGCGTCGCTGTAATTGTACTCTGAAGAATCATGTAAGTCAGCACTCTGAACAATATCACTAGCTGTAACTTTAGGGTATTTATGTAAAAAGATGGCTATGGGGAAGTTAATGTTGGCTCCACTTACTAACACAGAGAAACATGGCTTTAGTAGAGGTCAACTGTAATAACATTAAAGAACAATGTCATGTATGTAGCTAATTGACAAGCCAGCCAAGAACTAAGTGGTAGAACCTTAATGAATAACATCTGTCAGTAGTTGAAGCCACTCCAAGCAACATACACCACTGCATGCATAATTTAACAGTATAATAGTGTGTAGGTGACCAGACATGTATTAGAAGAGTGATTGTGTTAGAGTACAAAGTTTCATGCAGCTAAATCTGCCTATGTGGCAAAATGAAATAAAACTAGCAGAATTGTTTTCAACCGATCAAATATAACCATATCCTGTGCTTGCCACTTATTCTAGTACTCTCATTTCTGACCTCAGTGTACCCCCTGAGATGTTGCTTCCTTGTTCCCTGCTGGCTGACCACCTAGCGAGCAACAACTCCCTACAAGGCACAGCTCCTGTAAGTTCATAAGGTGACGCATATATATATGTATTTAGATTGTAGCATTTTACTGGGTATTAAGTTTCGAAATAGAGCATTCGGACATTGTCAATCCTTTGCTTTCTGCCCTATAAAGCACAAATACTGTTGTTCATTAGTGAAGTGGTTTGTGCTTACTACACCTGGTGTGGTGAAGTGGCTGGTAGTGTAAGGTTACCAACTTAATGGTATTCATGCTAGTTTGTTTTTACATGAACTAATTTTAGCATATTTTTACCTACAAAAATAGTCACCTCTCTCTCTCTCTCTCTCTCTCTCTCTCTCTCTCTCTCTCTCTCTCCCTCCCCCTTCAGCAAGCCTGGTTGGAGACAGTGAGTGGGGAGTGGTTTGCTTGCATGAGTCAGAAGACCCTCTCTCCAGCCTGTGCTCAGTGCTACATTAGTACCATCTCAAGACTCTCACACCCACTCTTGGATGTGGTCATCAACCTCCAAGATGAGAAGGTAAGGAATGGTAAACCTACTATACTGATGAGTAGTCATCAATGCTCTTCCTCTACTCACACACAGGGCAATACAGCTCTCCACTATGCTCTAGCTAATGGCAACTTTCCAGTGGTGACACAGTTTGTTAGACTGCGTCGCTGTAATTGTACTCTGAAGAATCATGTAAGTCAGCACTCTGAACAATATCACTAGTTGTAACTTTAGGGTTTTTATGTAAAAAGATGGCTATGGGGAAGTTAATGTTGGCTCCACTTACTAACACAGAGAAACATGGCTTTAGTAGAGGTCAACTGTAATATCATTAAAGAACAATGTCATGTATGTAGCTAATTGACAAGCCAGCCAAGAACTAAGTGGGAGAACCTTAATGAATAACATCTGTCAGTAATTGAAGCCACTCCAAGCAACATACACCACTGCATGCATAATTTGTCAAGTGACCTCTGCTAGACCCATAACTTACACCATTTCTCTAATTACAATACCCTTTGGTTTCCATAATCAAAAGAATCCCATGCTGCTTTTTTGCGGCCCTGGGTACAGTTCCATAACTATGTGGAGAGCACTAGGAGGGCTTCCCCCTGAACATTATGGAGTATAGTGTTTCTACCCCCTCTCTCTTTCTCCCCCTCCAGGCTGGCTACAATGCTCTCATGTTGGCAGCAGCTCACAGTGTTGATGTGGGTGATCACCAAACCACTCTCCATCACGTCATTGAGAGAGGAGGGATCAATTCCACTGCTGAGAAGGTAACTCCTTGATAGAATATTGAATGAGAAAAAGTGTTGTAGAACAGGGTTAACTTTTGGACGATAAGACATGCCCCAACAGGTACCCCATTTGCCCTCCTTATTATAGAGTATGACATCTACTGTACATTTAGATCATGGATTTGTCCTGTCTTAAAGCAACTTACCTAGATAGACCAAAAACTACAAAATATAATTTGTAACATCAGTTGAGAGGATGAAGGACAGGATTGGCCAGGACAATATTATACGCATGTTTAATGGTGCCTTAGCTTTGTATGCAAGTCTTGTGCTCATGTTGTGTGTCCATGTGTACTGTAGGATCAACGGACAGCTCTCATGTTGGCCTCCAGTAGTGGTAGCCCAGAGTTGGTTAGGATCTTCATGGACAAGGGAGCTGACATCAATGCTAGAGATAAGGTATGGTACTAACACATCAACACATGCATTGAATCTTGAATCTTAATGATACACACTCCCATGTTCTATACTCTGCATGTGCATTATACTGATTGAAAAAAGTAGTAGTAACCGTTGTTACCTTTATGCCATTCTTCTGATCTGTTCACTTCTTGTAGGATGGATCGACTGCACTCATGTTTGCAGCTCAGAATGGTCACATGGATATTGTTAGGATTCTGCTTGGCTCGCCTCGCTGCAGTTCAGGCCTCAAAGACAATGTACGTTCAATTCCTAACTAATATACTACCTGTTACCATGACAACCTATATATGTATTACCTGTTGCCATGACAACCTACTACCCCTAATGGTGTATGTAATACTGATTGTCACAGGATGGTTCAACAGCACAAGACATTGCCAAGGACTCAGGCTACCTAGAGATTGCATCTCTCATTAACAAACATTCAAAATCAAAAGGAAAAAGATAGCAGTAAGTCTTGGTCTTCAGCAAACACTTAACAATTATTAGCCATGTGTGTTCCAGCCTTTGTGGACTACTTTATTAAGGTTATGGGGTACATTCTGTTATGGACATTTAATGAGCAAGAATAAAAAGTTTCTTTTTGGCAAATATTTTCCTACCAAATTTTAAACAACAACTTGGACAGTTATTCTTTTTAACTTTCAGGGCTAAACAGCAAAAAGACAACCTCAGCATGCTTACTACACTCAGAGATACCAACATAAAAGAGTAGCCAAAATTTTTTGACATCAGTTCATTCAAAGAGGCAATGTTCCAGATTGAGTATGGAAACGTTTGACGCTTGTTTCAAACTCTCTGCAGGGCCTGACCTATTCGGTTGACTTCTCTTTTTTTTTACCCTATAAAAAATGGTAGCTCAAACTTACTTCTTGTCGTGATTCTGCAGCAAAAGCAAAGACAAAAGCTGCCGTTTCCTCTGTCGTTGAACGTGCTGTCAAAATTTCTTTTGATCTGGCCTTGTCCACATGCATTCCGGTTAAAAAGAGCTACTTTTAATGGTCGGACGCGGAATACACTTGTACCGTTTGGAAAAAAACTGAACCTAAAAAATCATGCCAAGATTTTTGCACAACTTGTGGTTTGCTCTGCAGTAGAATATCTATGCATGCTCTAACATATTCATGAGTAAATGTAGCCCATAACCTTAATTAACCACACAACTTGTAACACCATGATTTTCAGTTTTTTCCAAAGTATTCAGTGTGTGAATGTTAAAAGTTGCTCTTTTAACCGCTAAAACTTGCTTTTTCAACTAATGTATGTGGGCAGGGCTAGATCTAAAAGAAATTTGACAGCATGTTCAACAACAGAGAAACAACAACTTTTGTCTTTGCTTTTGCTGCAGAATCACGACAAGAAGTAAGTTTGAGCTACCATTTTTTTATAATATAAGAAAGAGAAGCAATTGCATAATTATGCCAGCCAACATTTTGTGGTTTGCTCTGCACTAAAATTACTACCCATGTCATTAACATATTCATGAGCAAAGGTAGCCCATAACCTTAATTAACCACACAACTTGTAACACCTGGCATATTCATGTGCCCTACTAGTGAGGCAAGGTACTGGCATGTAAGGTCACCTTATGTGATGTAATATTAGATCTGTGCATTGTTCTGACTGCATACAGTAAAAATTATTGTATCACCTGATATGCTCCTCTCCCTTTTAGTTTCAGGTCTATTACCCCATGCAGTGACAATCAAATCACCTAATTACTGTATTGGATCATATAGTATTATAACTTAATTTGACTCTTTCTTTTCTCATCCCTTTTGGTGACCACACACTAGCTGGCTAGCTGTATGTCATGGATAATAATAATAATTATAATAATAATAATAATAAATTTTGTTCTTGTGTTCGATATTATTGTTAATAATAAATATGATTCATCATCATTAATTTAACTTTGAGTTCAAATGTCTTCTTCAAAAAAGTTGTAATTCAATGGTCTTTGTTGTGTTTCTTCCATGTTTCAGCCCAAATGGTTCCAGACTCCTTCAGAGATCTGCATTAAAAAATTAAGTTTGTATTCATGCGGTATAAGTCTTCAAGACTTACCGTATGATATCAACCACTCCGTGAGAAAACGTTTTGCTCTCGTAGGCAATTCCATGCTTCTTACAGAATTCTTTCACCATTGGTTGGATGGCCGGGTAGCTGCTCCGTGGCATAGAGGGAAAGAGGCTGTGTCATAAGAAAAGTCACAATAAAAAAGTTAATGTCATGCACAATATCATGGACGTATAATAATACACCTAATCATCGATCAGTTTTACCAGTTATCACCCAAAAACAATCAATTTCTCTACGTACTGAATGAGCCTTCATACTTGTCTCTGGCACGGCCATATAAATTATTTTTCTCAAAAAAAATAATAATTATAATCCTCTTACTGGTGTTCAATCTGGTAGTTGAGATGACCGGTGAACCAATCCATGAAGAGCGATGGATCGATGTTGCATGTCCCAGCACACTGCATAGTCACCCAATCCCTATGCTTCTCTCTGTCAATCTCCATTGGGATGTGGTTGACCTGTGTCACCCAGACATACCACTGGCTTATAATGAACCTCGCAAACATAAACCATCCAAGGCTTCTCAGGAACCCTCCCAACATCCAGGAGTACATGAAGTAGAACCGAATGAAGAAAGTGCTAGTCCAGAGGAAGTGCTGCAAGGGAGGATGATGCGTGTATACTGTGTGTGTGTGACATTGTGGAGAATGTAATAGAACAAACCTGCCACTGTTGAGCACGAAATGCCTGAATAACAAATTCCAGAGGAAAGAAAACGGTAACCCCAAAAACTGGACCAGCTAAGAACGAAGAAATTATAAAGAAAGGGGATAATTTACCTCATTCCCAGGCTCTGTCCCCACAAATGTTACATCTTGAAAAATAGGATGGGAGAGAGAGCCTTGTACATGAAATCACATGAATGACACTGCCCGTAGAGTTACAGTAGAGACTCTGAGTTCGTATGGGTTCCCTATACTCTACAGCTAGCATACATACTGATATAAGGGCTATAGGTCGTTCACATGATTTCGAGTACCAGGCTCTCTTCCTTCCTATTTTTAGTTTATCACGTAATATTTGTGGGGAGAGAGCCTGGGAACAAGGCTGTAGGGATAATAATGAAAAATTAATAATTACAAGCTGACACTTATAATTACTTAGTATGAAGTAAATGTGTTGAAGGGTGTAGGGCCATATGCCCCAATGTTTCTCTCCCCACTCCTTAGGGATCACCTTCCCCAAGAGTAAGAAATTCCAGGGAATTGTGATATCAGGATCCTTATCAACCTAACAGTGAACATAACAATTGAGCATATTATATATAATTATATATTTTCAAATCAATAATATTATAGTAAAGTTAGTGTGCGCTCATAATAGATCCTTACCACATTAGGTTTGGAGTGGTGCAGAAAGTGTCTTCCATCCCACCAGTTAATGGGAGTTCCCTATACAAAATTCATTGAAGACATTACAATATTATTTTATGATCATCATTCATGCAGACATCATATGACCCAGATCACACCAATTAACTGCTCACAAACTTGTGACATTTACCAAGTCCCTAGATTTTCTTCAACACACTATATTATTATATTTAGGCAGTACAAATATTGAAGTTCCATACACACAAGTAGTAAAAATTTCAAAAAAATAAGTAGTGTAGGAATGGGCAGTGCGGTAAAAAGTATTGGAACAAGGCATGGTCTTAGTTTCGGCACATGACTACTTCATTTTTATTCTTGATCCCTCGTATATATAGATTTTTTGTGTCCAGTTGCAATAATTTGTACACTGATAGTATACTGTAGCTTAATTATTATAATTGCATGCATTGATTGGTTCAAATTTCTACTATAATCCCTCAGTGGCTAAGAAATGAAGTAAACCATAACAGACAGGTATAAATTGGACTGCTGGCCAAGAGTTGGGCATAAAAATGAAGTATACATGTGCCGAAACTAAGACCATGCCTTGTTCCAATACTTTTTACCGCACTGCCCATTCCTACACTACTTATTTTTTTGAAATTTTTACTACTTGTTCATTCACTTTTTTCAACACTACAGTGTGGAAACACTATCAGAGACTGGTTAGTCCCTGCAAAAAACATGAGGGGCAGCTACATGCATACATGCACTTCATTATACTGGAGGCTAGTGCGCATGCGCATAATAATGCCACGTGGATAATGAATGACCTTTGACCTCTATCTACAAAGATGGCTGCATTGAAGTACATGAATTTATACTTTTAGTTTCAAAGCTTTCTAGTTTTTGTTTAGGCTTATTTGTGATGTAAACGAGTATCAAGGAATGTACTACCTATGAAAAGGAGTTACTTCGTGCTATCAAAGTTGGCTCAACACATTCTGGTTCTCTGGAAATGCTTTTCAAGTAAGTCAGTTAGAAAGTACGTACGTACGTTAGGAGAACAAAAATGGCACTGTTGTGGCTTCCCACTAGCCCTCTCTACGAGTGCTGAGGAAAGTTTCTGTGAGTTTTAGGCCTTGCATGCGATTGGTAATCTGTTAGTTAGAGCCTCTGAGCAAGTTTGAAGGCTTAATTTGTTTGACTAGATTTTTATGGTGACCAACATTTTGTATTGTGTCTATGGGACATTCGGCCCATTCCTACTATACGTACTACCGTACGTATGATAAAGACATAAATGGTGCATTATTCTAAGGGAGGAGGGTAAAACTAGAAATGTTATAAACTAAGTATGCTACGTAAGGCAGAGTGAGGCTTATAATGATTATAGCCACATACAGAATGAAAAAAGTGCTTTGTATAATTATGTTACATCACGAGGTGCAAGTTTGTATGTTATTTACATGCCAATTTGGTTGGTCCACAGTACAAGTCAGTACGTTACATCACTCGGTTCGGTTGCTATGTGATTACACAACCTCAGGCCTCTGGCCATCAGCTGTTCACAAAATCAAGGGCTATAGGGAGTGGCCTATACAATTGTAGCTGTGTAACAAATTGCTTCTAGGTAGAGGAGGTGTTGACAATTATCTGCCCAGCGGGGAAATGCTATCTTATGCTGTTGTTCTGATTGGACCAAACACAGGACGTGAATATCTAGATATACACATCATGTTTATAAACATGAGATTTATCCACCTCATTTTGAGGAATCTGATTGGTCAAATCAGTGCATGGCTACAATCACGATACAATTAGTGTTACAAGCTAAAAACCGGGAGCTAGGGCCTTGTATGTTATCATGTGAAGTACATCACAAGCACATCATATTCATTTGAACACCATTGTCTCCTCTTTAAATCATAAAATTTTATGTTAAAAGCATTCTTTGGCAAAAATTAATGGCAAGCACGCGGTATGATGGCTGAAAACCGAACTATACAGGTAAAAAACCAACAGTAAGTTGTCTGACAAACTCAGGTTTCTACTATAGTTTGATGTTTAAGTGACAAATTTCTGCCAATGCTCTGTTCGACCACTGCAAGCATGTTCGACCTCAAATGAGGATACGTACCAGACCCTCCCGTTTCTTAGCGTATAAGGCTAAGAACTGGGAGTGGCGTATATAGGTATGTGGTTAACAGTGTCATTTTTAAAGTCATAAATGAGCTGCAGTCTTATAATTAGTGCATATACCTGAATAAAAGAAAGATTAATGTCATGGAAGAAATGGTTCAGCTTGGTGCTACTAAAGACACTGCCATGAACAAAGTCATGCTGCTGCCATCCAAACTGAACTGTACTGGCAGCAAACGCAATTCCTGAGATAATCCAGGAGCTCCAAGTGTTGCCAAAGTACCATAGGATCCACCAGGCGGTCATTTCGAGGAAGACAGCATGTACAAACACCCCAACAATAAACATAAGACTGGTATTAAAGTACCCCTGCATGGATGCATGTATGCATTCATAAAATTAATTTGTATGTGAAATATTTAACTTCCAACCACAACTACTAAAATTAATACCATGCTATTAATAGTGTGTTAATTTCCTAGTACTCTTTATAAGAACAATAACACTGAAGCAAGCTAAAAAGATAATGGTAATGCATACCTTCTCTTCCAATTCTTCACTGAATTCCAGGAAATCTTTAGTGACTTGTGATGGGTGCTAAATGATTACCAACAAGTATTATATGGGTAAGAAGAGACATGATTCCATTGACTACATAAAACTGAGTACTACATTCTCAAATCGTATGGAACATATCTACCGTTAATTTCAGTATGGAGAAACAAGCACAAATTAAGTTAGAGAAATCATAATCAATAAGCACTTGGTGCTCAAAATGAATTGATGCATGCAGACAATGGTACATGTAATGGTAAAATCTGCTAGCATAAGTGTGATCACTAGGATGAATGGCAAAGATATAGTCAGAGTACCATGCCTGCAGTGATTATGACTAGTTAGCAAATATCTGGCAACAAGACGTAGCTATCAGGACTGACTGAGCTGTCAAATAACATGCATTAGTATGAAAATTCAATGAAAAACAGCTTAGAATAATTATTGCTTGGCAATGCTTGCTAAACTTACCTATAAAGTAAGTTGGCTACTTCACTGCTCCTTTTTAAAGTGGAAACATTCATCTTTCAGTCAATTTAAAATAATGCACAATGTCACAGTGTAATTATAAAATGGCCAGTGTGAGATGACAGCAGGTATACTGGGTGTGGCCTTGAACCACAGATGCTGAAAAACCTCAGATCTCAGGGACTAAAGTTTAATTGCTGTTGATGCTATGATTTTAAATTTTTAAGATATTTTATCTTGGTATGCCACTTTTGTTGTTCATGACCTAAGCAATTGCTCCTCATGTAGTAGCATGATTACATCCTAAATTTAAGGAAACATCTTTTAGGAGATATATTAGGGCAGTCACAAAAAGTCATATGTGTAAGCACAGGAGCTTATACAAGCTCCTGCATGGTATGCACAATAATTATATAATTATTATTTTTTTGCACCCTTTACTTACGTCCTTGTCTTCATCAACTAGAGTGCCAATAAAGAAGGTTTTCAAATAGCTTGATACCAACTTTTTATTATTCTTATGAAAGGTTTGCCAGGCAACCTATAGAATTGCATTGGTAAGAGGACATAATATGCTTCATACTCTCAGACTGATTGGGATGACCATCATTAATTAGCATATTCATAAAATGTGATAAAGAATAATCATACTGATTTGTATTATTTTTGCGATATCAATGATTTTTCACGTATTCATCCAATCTTTAGCTCTGTGCCTGTACGTTGTACTACCTGTTGTTTTTCTTTGCTTTCCTCTACTCAGCTATGCTCCCTTTTGGTAGTTTTCAGTGCGCCCCTCTAATTGTGGTCTCTCCGGTCATCGCACGGCTCAGTTCCGAGGCTATAACTAAAAGAGCACCAACTTGGCAAGCATTTAAGTTTACTCTCTTTTCAGCTCAAAGCAGTGGCTTTCTTTCTCTGTCACCACTGATCAAGTTTCTCTCTGATTGAAGTGCAAGATCGTGATGAACACGTGGACCTATGCGCATGTGCAGCAGATTGAGATGTACAGGCAACGATCGTCATAAACATAACCTACATTTAAACTGTGGAAAGGACGTACGCCAGACAAATATAAAAAATATAACATAATTTATAACATACAACTTGCAACATATAGAAAATTTCACTGTTGAACACACTAGTGTGAGGCTCGCTTCGGCTCACCCCAATCACATTTCTAGAGTATTGGAACAAAGCATGCCTCAATTTTGGCACATGACTACTTCATTTTTATACTCAACTTTTGGTTGGCAATCCAGTTAAGTTACCTATCTGTTATACTGTCAGAGTTTGCTCAACTGCTAATAGCCTGCTGATTAGTAGGAATTTGAACCAATGCAAAAATAAAGCTAGGGCACTATATTGTACAGATCATTGCATGCATTTCAAATACAACACCTAGGATCCTTATGAGGGATTAAGAATAAAAATGAGCTAGTCATGTTATAATCTTTGCTCCAATGCCTGTGAGCTCTAGTAGCTTATATATACTGTATAGCGGGAAATTTTCGTGGGGGAAAATTTTTGCGTTTTCGTCTTGAATAGAAAATTCGCGGGTAAAATTTTCGTGGATTGCGTCTCAACATTACGTGACGACCACATACCTTACAAATTTCATGGGGGAAAATTTTCGCGGAAAGCTGCCAAACCGCGAAATTCACAAAAAAAATTTCCCCCACGAAAATTTCCCGTTATACGGTAAGTGGTAAGAGCATTTCACTGGAGTTCTAAAGACCTGGGTTCTAATCCCAGCTAGATCTTAAAATTATCAAAGTGTCTCGAGACACGGTAGTCCGTATACTTTCCTATTGATTTTGTATTGCCTGTTTATAGTATCCGGATTTACCGGCACTCCAGCATGCATGCGTAGAGTCACGGTTCCATTGACTACACTATATTTAGCTTAGTATACGGACCCGGGCCTCAAGGCACTGCGTAAAATTATTTTCCAATGATTTTTCAAGAATTGTATAAAGTAGCAGTAAGGGACTACTTAGGCTAGCCTACTGGACTTAGGGGGCAAGAGCTAAGGGTTTCAGACTAGATTGGAGTAAGGTTAAATTAGCATATAATACGAGAATCCAGCAAGAGCAGCAAGATCGAGCCTTGGGGATACAAGTACGTCCTGTGGACTGAATGGCCCTGGTTCGTTGCAGATTTTTTGTCCAAGTTTGGAAACTTAGACATTTCTTGGGTATACTAAACTGCTTTAGCTATATTGACATTTATGGCATGCACTGAGTGTCATGATAGGCTGCTCTTCACCCTTGAAATTATTCACGACAAAGTACTAAGTAAGTAGTTTGCAGAAACTTACGGTAGCATCCTCCCCAGCATGATTCAGTAAAAGTTGAGTACCACCAGGATGCTTGTCCAGCCAAGACGTCACGTTGTAGACATTTCCATAGAGAATTATCCAGCAGTCATCCTTAGTATTGTGCTTCACAACCTCTTTCCTTGTGAATTTGGGGCGATCTAGAGACAAACTGAGAACGCTTGCTGCGCCGTTTGCCCCAGCCATTGATTCTGAATTAGTATTAGCTTCAAGCCTCGCACACCCGTAGCCCTTGAATTGCAGAGGAGGGATGACCTTTTGGTAATGAGGTCGCTAATTAGGAAGATTTTCGAAAATTGTAAGCATGGTATTCAAACTCAGCACCCTTCAAGTTGCTTTAGTTAGACGTCACTCTATTAATATTTTTTCCATTTAGACTCTGTTTTCCCGCTACAGGACTATGGAATGCTAATGAGAAAATGTTGGTTAACTTTTCAATGCTTGAATTATTCCCTGCTGAGGCTCTGTGCCCCGGAATGAAAAAAAGAGCCAGACCTCCCCCCCCTAAGTCAATTATAGTGCTAATTTCAGAAAAAACTTCAGAATACTTAAAAAACCATCGCTTTGGAGCTGGATAATTAAAGAAAACTAATCTGATTCAGTGACCTCATTACGCAAAGGTCAAGTGTGTCCTCCATCCTTTGCTTTAATTGCATCTGGAAAAATAATCCAAATCACAGAAGTAGTTCAGGATTTAATTGCATTTAGGACTGAGGTGGTCCTCAGGACCTGCATGCATGCCGCATTGTTATAGACTTCTATTATTACCCAGAGGAGGTAGCAAACAGGTGCACATGATCATTAAATTTTATAAAGTATTGTGGTCACATGATTGGAATGCAATTAACAGACTTGCCAGCTCAGCAAAGGCGCACTCGTGTCACACCTCCTCTGATCATTATCATATAATCCTTTGCACGTGCACAGTTCTGTTTTGTGTGTGTGCACTGGGGGTGGTGACTCCCACATGTCTACGGTATTTGGAGCCACGACCATGGTCAATTAAGATGTAGCCTCGTCCCCAGGCCCGCAAAGAGAGGGCCTGGTATACGTCTATTACCGTATGTATGATGATCATAAACATTAATTTTTATATTGTGTCTATGGGACAGTTGGTCCATAATTCCTACTATACGTACTACCGTATGTATGATATTATAGGCCAATTACACAACCATGCGTTAATAAACTACACTCTTAAAAATTAATTATTAGGTTAACGATTTGATTACTGATCAATGCCATTACTCAAACATGTATAGCTATAGATCTACAATTGTAGTCATAATTAGTATCCAGTCTTNCAACATTGCCCTCTGAGTCAGTGGGACAGCTCTGTCTTCACTTGATTAGTAGCAAACTTTAGTGATTTAGTGTATGCTGAAAATTAATTTTAGCTTTAGTTTTATTAACTGTGCTATTAGAATACTAAGCTAGAGGGGGTTTTTTTATATAGATTTAAAGACTGGATACTAATTATGACTACAATTGTAGATCTATAGCTATACATGTTTGAGTAATGGCATTGATCAGTAATCAAATCGTTAACCTAATAATTAATTAATTAATTAATAAGCAACAGTCAAGTTGAGAAGTCAAGAGTATGCCTAGGCCAAAGAAAACAGAGACTAAGAGGAAAACTAACTGTGACCTTTGCTGTGAAAGTCTGGAGCAGGGCCATGATGTTCTAACTTGCGAAGGAGGCTGTGGCTCCAAAGTGCATCGTTATTGTGCCGGCGTGACTACTAAACATTTTGCTGAACTAACGAAGTCTACAACCCCCTTTGTCTGTTTCTTCTGTTCTCAGAAAATTTTCAAAGCTGTTGTAGACCAACTTCAGCAGCAAGTTAGCACTCTCAAGACTGAAGTCAGTACACTAAAATGCGAACTGGATGGAGCCAAGGTGAAGGTGGAAGAAACGGCAACAGCGATGAAAGGATTGCAAACAGCCAGCGCTGCTAGCGAATCTAACATTAGCGGCCACGTACATAGCAGCAAACTGAGAAGCAAGAAAGGCAGCACCCATCCTAGGCCTGGGGGACCTCAACATGCTACCAAAATTCAAGCAAGCAACAGAGTAGGTGAGCCCTCAAAGCTAGTTGTGCAGAAATCTGTTGTGAGTGGAGCTAGAAGAGTATGGGGTACTCTAAGATCAGCCACACAAGTCAGTGTGAAAAACACAATAACACATCTTTGTAAAATTGGTGGGAGTGAGCTGCATGTGAAGAGAAAGTTTAAGTCTCCACAGAATGGGAAGGCTAAATGGTGGTTTGTGTTGCATGGTAATGAAGAGCTATTGAAATCCCTGGAGGAAAATTGGCAATGTGTAAATATGCAAACTGGTTGGCGAATAGAACCATGCTACAAGCCATCTGATGATGTTGAAGCCAGACCAAGTCTGACTCAGTCGTCTGACAATACTGTTCCTCCTACTACCATTGTTGAAAACAGTACTGAAGCATACATGCTTGAAGGTGGTACCTCACGTTGTCAGATGAATGGGGATTCCACGCCTATTGATGCTTCAACAGGTGTCACAAATGTTGAGCAGTCTCAAGCTCCTTTTTTAGAGGATCCCCACCAGTGAACGATCAATGCACATCTACCGTGGAGGGTTTAGGCTCTCAATCACATGCACAACCATTAACCTACATCAAGAATCCTAAATGTAATCCTAATAACTTATGTATTAAATACTTCAATGCCAGAAGCCTTTATCCCAAACTGGATGAGCTGAGAGCTTTATGTGAAATGGAGAAACCTGACATAGTCTGTGTTACAGAAACCTGGCTTCAGGAAAATATCCAGACAAATGAATGTGACATTCCTTCTTTTAACTTAATTCGTTGTGATAGAGATAGTCATGGAGGTGGAGTTGCTCTTTACATAAGTGAGGACCTCGAGTATGATGTCATTTTGAATGGTCCTAATGACATTGAGTTTCTACTTACAACTGTACATAGAAAGGGCTATTCAAATGAAAAGTTCAATATTGGTTTGTGGTACAGACCACCATGTGACTTAGCATCCCTGGATGTTTTATACTCAACTTTGGAGAGTTTGGATGTTTCTTTTTTATCTAGTTTGGTATTACTTGGAGATTTCAATATTGACTTTTTTAACACTCAGCATCCATTATCTTCTAAACTCTCTAATTTGATCAACAACTTTATGCTCTCTCAGGTTGTTGAGCAACCAACTCGCATGAATCCTCACTCAAACTATTCTTCACTTATTGACTTAGTTTTGTTGTCAACTCCCACTCAGCTAGGCAAATGTGTGGTTACACCACCTTTAGGTAATTCTGATCACAATGGTATAGATGTCGAACTAAAGTGGTCACAAAAAATTCCCCCTATCAAAGTTCATTCAAGAACAATTTGGCGATATAGCCATGCAGATTTTAACAAAGCCAATCGATTGATTACTGATTATGACTGGTCATTCCTGGAACACGAGGATAATATCGATATTGCTTGGCAAAAATGGGAGGAAGCCTTTATGACAATAATGGAAAAGTGTATTCCTAAGGCTACTATTTCTGTTAAAAGTAATCTCCCGTGGATGAATAACATTGTCAGAAGGAAAATCAGAAAACGTAATCATATATACAGAAAGGCAAAGAAGACCGGTAGTAAATCTCTCACTTTACGCTATAAGAGAATGAGAAATGAAATTGTTAAACTTATGAGATTGGCAAAGAAGAACCATTTACAAAAAATGACAACGCAGGGGAAAAAACAATTTTGGAAAACTGTTAAGTTTCTAAACAAAAACAAAAGTCAGATACCAACCCTGAAATCAGGAAACTCTACCGCTAGTACAAATGCTGAGAAGGCTGCAATGCTCAATAAAGTCTTATCCCAAAACTTTAACTCTGCACATCCAACATTTACCAGTGAGGAATGTGAGGATTTTAATGCTAACCCATCCATACCATTGAGTGATGAAATTCTTTGTACTGAGGATGAAGTTTTGAACCTAATCAAGAACATTGATGCGTCTAAAGCCTCCGGACCAGATGGCATCTCTGGGAAAATGCTCAAGCAAACGGCTCAGTCTATCAAATCTTCTATCACGACTCTGTTTAATCTCTCAATAACAGCTGGCAAAATACCGTCAAAGTGGAAAATATCTTCAATTGTCCCAATTCCTAAAACCGACAAGGCAAATAACCCCAAAGACTATAGACCAATATCACTCTTNCCGGATGATTAGCAATACAGTAAACGTCAGCCTTTTAGCACTATTTTCAGGCTCAATTATGAATTCCGGTAGCTCATCAACAATAAACAAATTAAGACCTGTGAAGGTAGTTCATCCACAAAATGTGCAAGTGCCATAGTAAAGATCAGTATTATGATTCTCATTATAAAGATCATTGTTCAGATGATTCATACATCATTGAACAACCTACGTACCATAGCATTCAACTTTGATATTATCAGAGTGGTCACAGTCATGTTGCGGTGTGAGGTTACATTCCATCAGTTTACTTTCATTCCCAGTACAAGATACTCCATTTGAATAGACTGGGATGGTTTGGTCAACTGTGCCTGTAAAACGTCCAAAGATAGGGTCCTCTTGTACCCAGGTGAAGTCAAGTTCTCTGCACACCACGTGTGCTTCTGTAGCAGTCCATCCCTTGCCACAGACTGATCTCCAAACATCATCATGACAAATTTCCACTCTTCCTGCACGGGCACGTACATTACCACCGCGTGTTATTAGTCTGACATCTTTATCTTCACAACCTAATACCGTCAGTCCAAATCAAGTTTCAAAATTATGTGAATACACATTAATTTTACCACTTCCTTGTCACACAAAAAATGATATTCTCCTCTTTCCCTTCACATGCAAGCAGTGAGTTAGCTAGTTGCTTAAAACTAGCAGATATAAAACTTGAAGTATAAGGTGTGTTCACATGTATTTCTAAAGGCAATGAGGCATTATAGTGTAATTCATATGCATGCACCTTGGTTAGCCCCATCCCCCTCCATTGCTACAGTTGTTGATTGAGACATCAGCATTTGTAACTGGTTTTCAAACAACTCTTCATAGTTAGGAGCACACCTGTACAGTGTCAGTATAAAAGCAGTATAATTATACGTGTAGCAATAATAATTATGTATAATCGTTGTATTAACCACACTATTTTAAACTCCAGCTTGATCATCTGAAGTTCGAACAGAGCTGGAAGGTCAAATTTAGAACAATTCTAATCGACTCCACCCTTTTCCTTACATGATTTCTGCACGTGGCAGCAGTCACCAATCATGCATGCAAGTGTTAGTGATTGAAGTCAAGTTTGATCAAGAAAATGGTGCTCTGACTTGCTGACTAGCTAGCAAGTCAGAGCAGTAGCCACAATTTAGTGTGAAGTCTATTAAAACTAAATTGTGGCTATTTAATGCTATAGAGCTGCAAAAACAAGCATAAATTTATTGTTTCAGTTATCTAAATAAATTCAATTTTCTAAACACTAGGAAATTATCCAGTATCCCAAGGCGTTTGGACAATCAAGGTTCTACTGTACACTAGTGAACTGTACGTAGAAAATTGTAAATGATACTGAATACTGCAGGATGTGCAGACAGGAATTATAAACTAAACTCTCATTTTTGGAGTGGACTAATACATTTAAAGGATACCATTATTTTGAGTCTACATGATTTAATGCTAAAGTTTCACAGGGGTGAGTGGGCTATTGCAGAAAATAATCCTCATGAATTTAATTATCATGCATCTTCACTTTACAAAATATTAACACTAAAAGCAAATTCAGCACACACAGCATGAACACACATGCATGTTGGACATCAGGGGAATGAAGATGATACGGCAATAATGAAGTACAAAGGTCAGGAATAGTAAGACCATGTTATGCATAGTGATACAGGAAGAAGCAGGTGGGTGGTAGACAGGAAGCTAAATTCCAGTTTTAAAATAATATTAATTTTTGGTATTTTCTCAAACTCTTCAGCCACCTGGCAGCATGAATAATTCTAGATTCAGATAACCTTATATAAGTATTCTGAACATCTCAAAGGTTGCTATACATGCACTTGTATTAACTCCTAAGTAAGATGTATATACTTGTCCATATAAATTATACACTGTAGAATGAAAATTTTGCTACTGCATGGACCTTGCAATTTTCCGGCCATACAAGTACATCCATGTTACATAAATTACAATAAGAATAAAAAACTCACTTAATAGTTGTGAAGTTCTCCTCACTCCCAACATAGCTGAATATAAAATTAGTATTCTTTATTTCCTCAATTGCACATTGATGATCACACTCTGTTGTAATCCAGCTGGAGAAGCTCCTAATAAATGTGAGTTGTGAACTGTCGTCTTGAGAATCACCACAGAAGTATAACTCTCTCTCGTTACATCCAATGGAAACTGAATTAATAATGCTTTCACAATCAGACCCACTGGCTGAAAAGATTGCTGCAATCCTTGCTCCTCCATTTGTACAACACACTTTAGACTTAACAGTCCTGCATGAGCGTATGAAAACACATTATCATGCGAACAATAGGAATACAAACAGAATGTTAAGTGTGGAATTATAATTATGCATATTATACTTTCAATCTCTATTTGGTTCAATTGTTACAATCAGAAAGACTCCATGCAATAAAGTCATGCCGTGACTGTGTTGTTTAACAAACTTACACAAGGCTTGTGGTTCCCTCAGGGCATGGAGATCCACCACCATTACATATATCAGTAAGGTTGGTACAGCAGGATCCAGCAGTGCACTCCACTAGCTGTGGTAATGGAGTTCTGTTGGTGCTACTGAACTGAACTGTGTTGGCTACTAGAGCTAACCACAGAGTGATAGCATTTCTTGTCATGTCAACAGCAAGACTTCAGTAAAACTTGCTGAATGTTCACTCCTAATTCAAGCTCCAAATCTCAATGATTCAAGAAGATATGCAATGTCGTATAATGTCACAAAAAGGGGGTTAACAGAATTTATTAAGGTTTAATGAGGAACTGTAGTAATACTATGAATTCCACAATAACTAGAGTAAAATCAGTAAGAGTTATTTGAATGTTAATATTTATGGTATGCAGTTAATAATTATTGATAGTTAACACTCTGTTTGGTGTCTAATCATATCATATGCATGAATGCATTAGCATACCTCACATTACTTTGATTTCAAATATACCAAAACTAAAAATATTTTTATAATTACAGCATTAATTCCAAGAACTATGTCTCACCTGGTGAGTGCATTAGCACACAAATTCTGCAACTAAAATCACACAACCCCCACGCATATGATATGATATCATAAGACATCAAATAGATCAATTAACTGGAATAAAGATGGCACTCCTTCACACTAACCAATGGCCCATTCCTTCACATCACACTCATTGTAGTCAGAATTTAAGTAGAGCACTGAGGTGGTCATGGATAGGATCAGGAATCCGTATGTAATGAAGGTACTGAGGTGCATAAACCTTGATGCGTAATGTACATGTAAAATTCCAGGTACTTGGTGTCATTGTGTTATGCAAATCTCAGGCCATTTCAGATAGCTAGGTAGCTATGCCAAGGACTTCCGCATGCTGGCTTGCCCCAAAATTTAAACAGTATGCATGGGTGTGGCCTTGAAGCTTAGTACAACCACTCAGATAGGCTAAAAAGTTTCAGATCTCAGGAACTACAGGCTTTTTCATATCAGTAGTTAAGCTTCTACTATCTATGCTATGATCGAGGCTCACTCAGGCTCGTCCCCCGGGCCCAAAATTATGGGTGTGGCCTCAAAGTTTAGTGCTTAAAGAGGCTGAAAAGCCTGATCTCAGGAACTACAGGCTTTAGTTGAGTTAGACAATGATCTTGATTATGGTATGCCGCTTTTGAAGACTGGAGCTACCATTCTTGAGATATAGTTGAAACACACACACACAGACAGACAAAGACCTACCATAACCCCTGGTGCACATGCGTACCAAGGTTAACACTAAAATACCACCAAACATCATGGATTGGTCACTAACCATTAAAACTAAAAGCCCCTCGTCTCAACAAACATCTCTGGACTAATTTTCTACAAATTTTTATCCAGACAGAATTTGTACTAACCAGCTCGTCTGCCCATGTTGTTCTAACCACCTCTCTATATATTATAGTAACCATTATCATTGGTCAGTATATAGTTCACGAACATCATAACTTGTGTTGACATGGTTGCACTTTACCCCGTGCGCGCTTGGGCGCTCAGGGGTAAAGTGTTTGGTCTGGGCAGTTGAATGTCCAAAATTTTTTGGCCTGTTTGGACGTTAGGGGCATCTGTAGTGTCTCAAAAGGGATTCGGAAGTTAGGTCTGTTAAAAGAGTAGCCCCTATGTGTTCAGCGATGCAAAGAGACATCTTTGAAGCTAGAAAAATGCTTGTTTTCCTGGTTTCAAGATTGCAAACTCAGCGATTTCTGTTTCGGTGCTAACGTGGCCACTTAGTAACCAGTAGTCCGTATAATTTTATATTGCAGTATCCGGATTTTGCAAACTGCATAAGACTCCGTGGGCTTGAGAGATCCTTCACTTGCAGTGTACGGGGTACAATCTCTCTGAGCTCTTGTTCATGTTTTACTTTCACTATTTCTGCTTCACTATAAATTACAGTAAAAATTTAAGTAGTGTAGTGTGGAAAAAGTATTGGAACAATTAAGGCATGCAGTCTCAATTTGGCACATGACTACTTCATTTTTATTCTTGATCCCTCGTGCATATGGATCCTCAGTGGCGTAAATGCAATGATCTTCACATAGTACAGTTGCAAATCCCAGTAATAAGTTGTCACTTGATTACCAGCAAAGAGTTGGGCGTAAAAATGAAGTAGTCATGGGCTGAAATTGAGACATGCCTAACTGTTCCAATACATATTACCGTACTGCCCATTCCTATACTACTTATTTTTTGAAATTTGTTCATCCACTTTTTTCAACACTACATCAGTTCAGTGTGGAGACTATCAGAGACTGGTTAGTCCCTACGAAAGGCTTGAGTAATAGTTAAATGCAGTGCACTTCATGTTGCTGGATAAGGGGTGGCCTGGTGGCTAGTTCAACAATGACTCAGACTGTCAACCCAAGGGTAGGCGGTTCGAGTCCCTCCAGTGCCACAGGTATTTATTTCTTTCCCATTAATTTTTCTCTTTCGAGCTCCCCATCCTCCTTCGGAGGGGATGTAAAGCTGTCGGTCCAGGGGACCTGCATTCATTAGCCCTAGGGTATTTGAAGGCCCTGGTTAGTGGCCAATGTGCATGCAATGGTAAACCTGGCCCGAACGGGCCTACAAAGTTGGCTGCATTGTAGTACATAAATTTATACACTAAGTTTCAAAGGTTTCTAGTTTTTCTTTACTAGGTCAATTTATTATGAAAACGCATATCAAGAATGTAGTACCCAGGAAGTAAGTTAGCTAGGAGAACAAAAATGGCACTATTGTGGCTTCCCACTACGAATGGTGAGGAAAGTTTTGGGGAGTTTTAGGCCTTGCATACAGTTGAAAATCGGTCATAGAGAGTCTCTGAGCGACTTTGAAGACTAACTTTGCTTTGCTAGATTTTATGGTGGTAAAATTTTTTTAGGGACAGTCGGCCCATTCCTACTATATGTACTAACGTACGTATAATAAGTGATTCATACATACTTGTACTGCTAAATATCTTGCTTGACACTCACCAAATATTACTAGGGAACATGTTTTATCTAAATTCCTATTCAAGGATGCGAGTAAACTAGATCTTTGTTTGTATAGCCTCACTAAATACTCCTAACTCATCTGACATCCCTTGATCTAATGAAGTACAGCAATTATAACTATTAACAAGTACAAAAAACATTAGAAATGTTATGCAAACATAGGAATGGCCAAATCATAAAAAAGTGAGCAAACAAGATAGGAATGGTTGTCAGATTGAGCAAGTTCATTTCACTGTATCACCTATGTTCATATCTCTACTGAGCTCAATGACATTGTAGACACAGGAATCTGACAACCCTTCCTATCTTGTTTGCTCACTTTTTTACGATTTGGCCATTCCTATGTTTGCATTACATTTTTAATGTTTTTTGTATATGTTTGTTCTATGAATAATTGTTTACAATATCAGTAGAATTTAGTCTTTATCCTGAGCAGAGAATTTGCCAACTTAGAGTACATGCCTTTCAGACAGCTGAAACTCTGAACCCCCAGATTGAACATGATTTATGTCCATTCTTGTTAGCTAAAGATAACTTCCCTACTGAAGAACTGAACACAGAGAACGACAGGATAGGACAGAACTTGGGGCACTGGCATACTGCAATAGATTCCAAATAACGCGCACTTGAATATGATTTAGGTTAGGCTAGCTAGTTAATGAATAATGCATAATTTAGAAATTAATGGCCGCCATATGGAGAAGGCGCTTTTCACCTTGTATCTAGCAACTCAATGAGAGGCACAAAAAAAAAAAAACGATGGCAAAAGCGACTGTCCCCTATGAAACCAAGTTTGTTCGTTCAAGAATCAGCTTCTAAAAGTGAATAGTCTGAGAAAAGTTGAGCCAAGATAGAAGAAGAAGAAAAATAAGAAGAAGATGGAGAAATTTGGAGGATTGGCATAATTTAGTTTGGTACTTTAGCGATGGTTCTAGGCCATGTTTTAGGGCTCATTTGAAAGAGAAAGAGCTAAATAGTAGCTTAAGAAGCCTTTTAGTGCCAAGCGCTCAGTTTTTGAGAGTTATTCGCATGAATATTTGTATTGGGCTAATGGGCCATCCGTGCCATTCCTATGTACCCAGTACTACTGTATAGCCAAGAATGTGTGTTCTTACTCTTGCTCTTTTGTAGTTATGTTCAAATGAATTGGACCAACAATTTCGAACTGTCTTTATTAAAAATGACACATCTGAGATAAATATATGTACGTATTGCTTCTCTTTACTATATGGATTGATTACTTGGTATATTACACTACCAGATTTCTGACCAGATGCTACTAGTGACCTGAAAAGTTTCCTATTAGGAGATGCTTTGTCAGCTGTTAGTGACATCACTTTGAAGCCGGCTTATTCAAGATGTTTCACAACTTCCCACACGAGAGGGAATAATGAATCAGCTCTTTTAGGGTATCGAGCATATGGAAAACTTAACAAAAGTCCTTGAACCAAAACTACCTCAGTTTTCAAAAAGGCTAATATTGTGGATGTTGTGGCTTACATATTTCTACAGGAAAATTAAATATTTACCAAATAACCATACATATTGATCAAATGGCCATTGGTAAATAACATAATTAATATTAGTGTTATGTGACCTTCAGGGGTGGCGCTAGAGGATGGCCACTCAGTAAGCCTTTATACAAAAATGAAGGATGTAAATGGGGGTTTTCAGAATCTGAAATTTTGTGATTATATTGTATTTATCTCTGAAATTTTGAATAGGTGTGCAATATTTAGAAACTGGTATATTTTTTCTCCCTGTATCTGCTAAACTATGTATCAGGGACCTTTTTTCCAGGCAGATTCTAATCATATATGTGTAATGGTTATATCTCCCTAGTAACCAATGGGTACCCAATAGTCCTTTTCATTTAGTAGAAAGTATTTTGATTGCATTAAAATGAACGTGACGTCATGCGTGGACTGCCAAAAATGCTACTTTGGTCACGTGCGCCATAGGCAGCAATACATAATCTTCAATGTTTGGACTGCTGTAAAAGCTACATGCTTACCGTATCTCTAAATAAGAGAACCTCCAAAGTAAATTTTTAACAATTTCTTTTTTTTTAGCCGTTTTAATTATTCCAAATCCACAGCACTTACTGGTGCTGAGATATTCAGGCGCTAACAAAGTAGGTTTCAAGCAACTAAAGTCAACAAGAAAAGAAGCTTTTTAGGTAAGACTAAGTCTAATATACATCTACAGATATACTAAACCATTTATTAGAGCTCCATACAGAATTTTTCAGGTCCATTTAGTTGCTTAAAACCTTGTTTAGTAGCGCATGGATATCTCAGCACTAGTAAGCGCTATTGACTTGGAAAAAACGCTAACACAAAGTTTTTTGTTCGAAGTTTACTTTTGTGGCTCTGTTATTTAGAGATATAATAAGCACATGGCCTTCACAGCAAAACATTGGCGATTTTGTATTGCTACCTATGGCGCACGTGATGAGAATGTAGAAAATTGGCAGTCCGGAAGCGCTCAACGTTGCAATTGAGAATAATTGCATTCTTAGGCCTCTTAAATGAAAAGGACTATTTTCCAGGCAGATCTGACATCTTATGGTTAAGTACTACTTGCAAACAAAAAATTGACTATGTGCATGGAGCGTTTACATCCCTCATTTTCAAAAGTATGCATTTTCAGATCTAGCCACGCCCACAAACATGACTTGGTTTTCATTTTCATTAAGAATGTCAAATACATAAATAATACGATGATTACCAAATTTGGTCTTCTAAGTATGATCAAAACACGAAAGGGTTTGCTTTTTAACTTAACTGCCTTAACGCTTGACCCATCCTTAACTACACTGAGTGCTTTGCAAGTTCCAACGTCCTGCCTACAATCAGTTTCACGACAACATTCTTCAAACTGGTTAAATGTGTTGTTGAGATCTGTATACCCAATTATATGGAACACTCATGCTTATCGTTAATGAGTCCTTCTCTATCTTCATCAAATACAACGTTAACAGCCCCATTCTTTTGCAATTCATCAAGAGTATCGATTTTAGCTTCATCCATTAATTGTTGTGTGACTTCAGTTTGAATGCCAATACCAGCCTTTATATAATGTGTATAATCTTGGAGGGTTCTGCCACAAGGATGTGTTAGAACATGTTTTAATGTATCAAAGGCAGAAGAAGATACCATTTTCTAATGTAAACATCAGCGTATGAGCATTGGATCCCAACAACGTTGTTTGGGAGATCTGGATAAATTTTTATAGTCTGCTCTTCCCCAAAAAGATGATGGACGCTGCCTACTTACTGTTAATCTGTTTTGTGTGCTCACTCATTACATCTTTCAATCTATCATGCAAACAATCATCCACTTCAACACCTTTCTTTCCAATTGATTCCTTGATTTTGTCTTCAAGATACATCTGCTTTTCTGTGGATCTTAGCTGTGATTTCAGTTGAGAGATCTTGTTTCACATCTGTAAAGCTGTTACTTTTGGAGATTGTTTCTGATGCTTAGACCATCGGTGATGCTGAGTTCTCAAACTGTTTCTACATTCAGGAAATTACGTACATACATGTATGTTGTTGAGTACATAGAGTAGTTTCTATAAAAAACACATTCAGGAAATTTTGTAGCACTTAACATTCACTCAAAGAAAGATAGATTCATGTCACTTTCTGGCCAAACAACCGTGGCATATGTTGACAGAAATGGCACAGTTAGGCATAACATACAGTGAGACAGTCCACTCTAGTCAATGAGCCAGTTCTAAAAAACGTGCATCAGGATTTCCTGGACAGACTCTCAGCTGGTCCACTAGTGAAAGAAGTTTTAACTAACTACACTCGTCAAGGGTATCTGGGATATCACGCAACACCGAGCACTGATTCTGGGTGACTTCATGGCCATGAACTGATAGCATCCATGTGCAATCAGAAGAAATTGTGACAGTATGCGAAATGTTGATAGGTACAGATGATGAGGACTGCTCCTGAACCTTCATTACGATCATGCTATCACTAACTATTGTCCAGGAACTAACAGAGGGTGGTAATTAAGCCTCGGCACGTGCGTAGCATGTGCAGAGGATTACGGTAGTCATTTTGTCTGTCTGTCTGTTCTATCAAAATCTCAAGAAAGGCAGCTCTAGCGACAAATTTGATAGTACTTACGTTCATAAACCTGAATGATCTTGTAGATGTTTATTTTTTGGTGTCTACAATGTTGTAGTTACTGAGATTTTAGGCTTTTGTGCTTCTTTTGAGCACTTAGCTTCGAGACCACGCCTATTAATCTGGTGTGATAGAATTAGTGTGAAATTTAGATGCTGTAATGTTGCTGTTGGTCAGTGCCAGAAGTTGGTCTGCTTGCTATGTAAGCATATAGATGTATTAGCATGTATAAATTTTTCATCATGACCAGCTAGCTAAGCTGCATGGCTACTGATTTTTCACTTGTAGTCAGTCCAGCTAGGCCTTGGTCAGTAGCTAGCTAGCTATTTGACAACAGCTGAGCATTCAAGTGCATCTTAGATAAATATCTATGAGTGGATGGCATTGCTTCTAAGTATAGCTCATTTGGTTAACTTGCTACAAGTACACATTCCGAGAAACAGCTCAGATGATGCTTGGACAGTGAATCATGATGAGCAAGTATCTGATGCATTGCTTGTTCTGTTTCATCACAGAGTTAACTGACATAGTTGGATTATTGTCTTGATACACTCATGTAATCATTTATAGAGTGTACAGTATATGCATGTGACGGTGCGCTATAGTACTAGTGTGCCGAGGCTTGTGCACCATTGGTGCCTTCATTCTAACTGGTGTAACTTATGTAAATGCTCACTGGATGGTTGGTGTTCTCATGTATAGCAACATGATCCTGTGGGTGTAATTATAGGTTAAGTTTTATTGGCAAACTGTGCATTGTAGACATTCAGTCACTCAAACTTTATATACTTGAATGAATAGCAGGCTAGCTACATGTGCACTAATGATTGTATGCTTATACAGGTAGTATAGTTGTTGAGTACATACATGTTGCACCTTTATTTGACAATATTTTGGTGGCCGGCCAACTCTTATGTAATGTCTGTTGGTTCTTTTCAGAGTTTTAGTCTATTCGCCAATTAATTCTGCTCTTCTCTCTGGCCATCTGCCTAGTAATCAACAAATAACTATTAAGTGGGGCCTCATTACATATATTGAATCCAAATAATGTTTTCAAAAGTGATTTATCATTTCAGGAATTCATAAGAAAATTATGAAAGCAAACATACTTCTTGTCATATATAACTGAAAAAATGCACCCTGGAGTATTTTTTTGTCATTTTAATGCACCCATTTACATTCTATAGTTTATGGCAAATATAGAAAGCAATATAATATCCCTTAAAAGACTCTTACACTTGCAAAAAAAAATTACGAAACTACTTACTAGAGGTAAACCATGTATGCAGTGGCAGATCCAGAAAATAAGATAGGGGGGTTCAAATTTAACTGCCCAAAAAGCGTGCTGCAATTTTTTGAAAACCAGGCCCATTCCACGTCCACCCATTTTTTCAATTTTGAGTGGAGTGAACTCGTGATATGTAGCTACTGAGCTGTCTTAAGCTGTTTTTGTGCAAGCAATTCTCTTTTAGGCTTATTGGGCTTTGATAAAGCTTATACAAGGTTCTAACAAGTGATCACTGTGTATAAAAAGCACAATGAATAATTAAAATTCTGAGCAAAAGGGGGGTACAGGTGACTCCTCCTTCCTCCCCCCCCTCCCGGATCTGCCACTGGTATGTTCTATGATTTTATATAGCATTACCTTTATGAGTCAAGAGAGACCTATTACAAACCACAGACCACACTAGGTGACCATTTTCTGACTGCTGTCAACACTTAGAAACCTTAGCAACCAGAACACAGTTATCAGTGTTCTCCCCATATTGGTCGGTATTGGTTGCTAGCGACCAGTTGTCTAAAATAATTACCACTGCTTACTTTTTCCGACCACTTGAGAGATAGAGAAGTCCCTGTTGCGTGCAGCTATTTGTAAGACCACGTGGTTGTAAGTACTGAGCATGCGCATAACTGGTAAATCACGTGGTCATGCAGTTCTTGACATGACTCAGGAAAAATGGACTCGTTACTGGGAAAAAGAACTCGAGAAAATGATGATCAAGACGAAGATGATTATGAAAGTATAGAAGTGGAAAATGACAATTGCGATACAGACTCTACAACAACATCAGGTACACTTAGTCTATCTACTTCTAGTAGCTGTACTAGTAGGCTACCGCAGCAGCGGAAACAGGCTAAAAAATTCTCTTTTAAGTGGCTAGAAGGTAGAAGTCACTGGCTTAAGTATGTCCCTGGAGAGGGAATGTACTGTAAGGTCTGTCAAAAGTTCGGCAAGACTAGTATATTTGGTCATGAAATTTGGACTAAGACACATGTACGCGCTACAGACTGCAAAGTATTACTGGACATGAAACCAGTGCTACTCACAAAAGAAATATCAAGTATGAAGTATCTGCTGATTCCACTCAGGATATCCAGGTTGCTATCAATCCTGTTGTTCCAAAGCAGGGTATAGAACAAGCTTTTTTGTGCCTTTATTTTTTAGCAAAGCGTAGAATAGCTCACACGACTAACTTTGAACCACTTCTTGATCTGCTTGAGCTATTGGGTGTGCCCACAAAAAGTGACATAAGAGTTGCTAGAAATGCAACCTACATGAGCTGTAGATCTATTCAAGAAATGATTTATATAATATCTGAATCGATTGAAAGAAGTGTGTTGAGCGAAATGAGAGAATCAAAGCACTTATCTCTAATGTTCGATGAAACGACAGACTGTACAATTACTGAGCAACTAGCAATACATGGACGCTACATTGACTCAACCGGAGCTTTGAAGACATGCTATCTGAAAATTATAGATTTTTACAACCAGAATCTGCATTAGCTGAATCTGATGGCTCTAATGTTTCTATTAGTATGAGTGCTGAAACTATCACTAAACGTATTCTTGAATACACTTCTAAAGCCAACCTTGATGTTTCTAATTTGTGTGGTATTGGAACAGATGGTGCATCCACCATGATTGGATGTCACAGAGGTGTTGTTACAAGATTGAAAGAGTCTGCCTCTCATGCAATTGGTGTACATTGTGCTGCCCACAGGCTCAACTTGGCATCTTCCCAAGCTGCTGACTCTGTGCCTTATGTAAAAAAATTCAGTGCAATTTTACGACAATTGTTTGATTTTTTCGATAACAGTTCAGTGAGATCAGCTGGCTTGCAAGCTATTCAATCACTGATTCAAGAGAAAGGTCAAGGAAAGCTTTTAGCTCCATGCTCAACAAGATGGTTGAGCACTGAAAGAAGTGTTACCCGACTCAAGTCTTGCTTCATCTCGGTTGTTCTGAGTTTGCATCGTGAAGCTGAAGAAAGATCTGATGCAAAAGCTGTTGGTTTAAGTCGATTGATAACTGAGTACAGATTTGTGTGCACCATGCTACTGTTATGTGATGTCTTACCTCATGTATCACACTTATCCAAGTGTTTCCAATTAACAGATTGAAGTTATTCGCGTGAATATTTGTATTGCGCTAATGGGCCATCCGTGCCATTCCTATGTACCCAGTACTACCGTACTGGGAATTACATTTTAAATGTTTTTTTCACTTGTAAACTATACTCGTCAAGGGTATCTGGGATATCACGCAACACCGAGCATTGATCAGGGCCATGAACTGATAGTATCCATGTGCAATCAGAAGAAATTGTGACAGTATGTGAAATGCAGATGATGAGGACTGCTCCTGAACCTTCATGCTATCACTAACTATTGGTGCAATTGTCCAGGAACTAACAGAGGGTGGTAATTAAGCCTCGGTACGTGCGTAGCATGTGCAGAGGATTACGGTAGTCATTTTGTCTGTCTGTCTGTTCCATCATAAAGGCAGCTCTAGCAACAAATTTGATAGTACTTACGTTCATAAATCTAAATGATCTTGTAGATGTTTATTTTTTGGTGTCTACAATGTTGTAGTTACTGAGATTTGAGGCTTTTGTGCTTCTTTTGAGCACTTAGCTTCAAGACCACGCCTATTAATCTGGTGTGATCAGATGCTGTGATGTTGCTGTTGGTCAGTGCCAGAAGTTGGTCTGCTTGCTATGTAAGCATATAGATGTATTAGCATGTATAAATTTTTCAGTGTGACCAGCTAGCTAAGCTGTATGGTTACTGATTTTTCACTAGTAGTCAGTCCAGCTAGGCCTTGGTCAGTAGCTAGCTAGCTATTTGACAACAGCTGAGCATTCAAGTGCATCATAGATAAATATCTGAGTGGATGGCATTGCTGCTAAGTATAGCTCATTTGGTTAACTTGTTACAAGTACACATTCCGAGAAACAGCTCAGATGATGCTTGGACAGTGAATCATGATGAGCAAGTATCTCATGCATTGCTTGTTCTGTTTCATCACAGATTTACCTGACATAGTTGGATTATTGTCTTGATACACTCATGTAATCTTTTATAGAGTGTACAGTATATGCATGTGACGGTGCGCAACTAGTGTGCTGAGGCTTGTGCACCATTGGTGCCTTCATTCTAACTGGTGCAACTTATGTAAATGCTCACTGGATGGTTGGTGTTCTCATGTATAGCAACATGATCCTGTGGGTGTAATTATAAGTTAAGTTTTATTGACAAACTGTGCATCAAACTTTATATACTTGAATGAATAGCAGGCTAGCTACATGTGCACTAATGATTGTATGCTTTATACAGGTAGTATAGTTTTTAAGTACATACATGTTGCGCTTTTATTTAACAATATTTTGGTGGCCGGCCAACTCTTATGTAATGCCTGTTGGTTCTTTTCAGAGTTTTTGTTTATTCGCCCAATTAATTCTGCTCTTCTCTCTGGCCATCTGCTTAGTAGTCAACATATAAGTGGGGCCTCATTACACTTAGCCACTATATTGAATCCAAATAATGTTTTCAAAAGTGATTTATCATTTCAGGAATTCATAATTAGAAAATTGTGAAAGCAAACATACTTCTAACTGAAAAATTGCACCCTGGAGTATTTTTCTTCATTTTAATGCACCCATTTACATTCTATAGTTTATGGCAAATATAGAAAGAAATATAATATCCCTTAAAAGACTCTTACACTTGCAAAAAAAATTACGAAACTACTTACTAGAAGTAAACCATGTATATATGCAGTGGCAGATCCAGAAAATAAGATAGGGGGGTTCAAATTTAGCTGCGCAAATTTGAATTTTTTGAAAACCAGGCCCATTCCACGTCCACCCATTTTTTCAATTTTGAGTGGAGTGAACTCGTGATACGTAGCTACTTAGCTGTCTCCAGTGTCTTTAAGCTGTTTTTGTGCAAGAAATTCTCTTTTAGGTTTATTAGGCTTTGATAAAGCTTCATTCAAGGTTCTAAAGTAAGTAACAAGTGATCACTGTGTATAAAAAGCAAATTCTGAGCAAAAGGGGGGTGCAGGTGACTCCTCCTTCCTCCCCCCCCCCCGCTTCCACCACTGGTATGTTCTATGATTTAAATAGCATTACCTTTATGAGTCAAGAGAGACCTATTACAAACCACAGACCACACTAGGTGACCATTTTCTGACTGCTGTCAACACTTAGAAACCTTAGCAACCAGAACACAGTTATTAGTAGTACAATAGTATGCACAAAGACTATGTACTGAAGCTGAAGAGATTTTGCGCTGGAAATTATGGGGTGTGGCATAACTGGCTTGGCGGAAAAAATTACATTCATTGCCAATCCATATATTTCATTCATATAGAATGCCAGTTGCACCGCCAGATTCTGATTCACGTGATGCTATTCGCCCACGTATTTTAGCTAATTACAATAAAAGAGGGACTTGAGGTGGTTAAACAGCTGGTTAAAAATCTGGTCAAGGCAATCAATCGGTTGCCATGCTAACTAAATCTTGATTGCCAGCAGAGTGTACATTTAATGCACATGTACATTATGGGCATGCAAACCTCGTGGTCTATTGACGACCTTTACCTATTTCAAAATGGCTAAATAAAAAGTACAGTATTTTATATTAAGAGTTTCAAAGCTGCCTATATTTTTTTTGCTGCCTTTTTGCCAGCAAACGAGTCGAAAAGGATGTACTATGCGTGAAATGAAGTCCCACTATATGGCTCAATGCCTTTTGTTTGTTTGTTTGGAAATCACGTTCAAGTCAGTCAGTTAGGTAGGAAGGAGAACAAATTGCACTCTTGTGGCTTCTCACCAGCATTTTCTCCAGAGCGCTTTGAAAAACTTTCTGTCAGTTTTCTTGGTTAACACAGTAAGCCAACTGTCTGGGGAAGACTATTGACCAAGAGTAATAGATATGTTTGATTAGAGGCGTAGCCTACCAGTTTAACTGGAACTCACAGTGTAGCTCATCTGTTACCTCTAGATCTTCACATGCAATCACAGTAACTTCTCACATGCAGATCTCATAGTCCATTTTGTCAAAGCTTTTGTTTCATTCTGATTATCAAGCTTCAGTTCAACAATATATTTGTCGAAGATGGATGTTTTGAGGCTGATAAGAATTAGGCCCCATGGCCACTTCAGTTACATGTTGCATAACATAATAAGAACTTTCTCCTTTGTAAGCCCAGACTTGTCTTGGATTATACATGTAACATGGCTTGGTAACAGAATTAACTTACTAAATATGTTCTTCATAGCAAGAGGCTAAGAATGTTTCACTTCAGTAGGGCAAAAATTGTACCTCTTGCAGTTTCTGCATTATATAGAGGGTGGGGGGTGATTTATACTGTTCTATAAAATTCATTAGACTAAGTGTTGCAATAAAGGTCCTTCCATTCCAACAGGCAGATATTTGTATATCTCTTGACAAAGCCAAAGTAACTTGCTGTTAGCCACTGAATTCATTAGTGTTGCATTAAAGGTCCTTCCATTCCAACCAGCAGATACTTGTCTATTTCTTGTATTGGATGACAAAGCCGAACTAATTTGCTGTTAGCCACTGAACAGATATTTACTAAAGAGTTTGATCAAAATTTCAAAACAGACACAGTAATAGAGATGTTTCTAATTAAGCTGATATTTTTTGAAGAGCTAGGAGAAGTGAGGGGAGATGTTGGATACCAATGCCAGAAGACATCGATCATTTTTGGTTCATGCACTAGTTGGAGATTTTCTGCCCATACAACTGATATGCCAAGGCAAGACCAACCGCTGCCATCTACAATCTCAGTTTCTATCGAAGTAGAAGCTTACTCCCCAAAAATGATGCTCTTGAAGTTGGGGTAATGGATATTTTCAAGGGCCAAGCAACTGAGCCAATTACTACACATTAGGAAACTAGAACATCTGCTTCCAGTGAACAGCACAGACCTCCTTCAGCCAATGGATTTTTCAGTGAATCAAGACAAAGACTTTTTAAAGCAGCAGTTCAATCAGTGGTACACTGAGTAGGTGATAAAACAACTGGAAGGTAACAGCCAACAAAATGAGAATGCCTGTGATGATGGCCAAGTGGCTTGGGTTCCAGGTGAACAACTTAAAGTTCGATTGTGAAGCAAGTTTGTACCATTCTTAAGGCTGAATCGTAGTAAATGTCACAATGTCCAACTTGGATTAAAATCAGTGGTTTAGTACTCAAAAAGTTCGGTAATTTAATGGCCAATATGCAATGGGCAATTATGGTATAATGGTGGAGTGATGCCTAGCTGCTTTTACAATGAGAAAAATTTTCCTGAGGCTGTTCACTATGTGGCACATTTGCCAGCATGTTTTCTGTGCAAAATCATGACTTACTTTACCTTATCTTATCTCAGGTTCTGAGCACTTAATTGGAAAGAGGTTCCGACAGTCTCTTTGTGTTATTTTTAGAACACAGTATGCGCTCCATATGACATTCTACCAGGAAGTAGTTCAAAATAGACAAATAAAATGCAACTTTAGACCGAATATATGTACACGTAAGTACCTGACCACAGTATTGCATATGCGTAGCAGTGTAGCAGTTTGCGTGAATATCATTATCTACAGACAGTAATGCATTTACTATAGGTTATGTTTTTGAGGCACTTATTGGATTGTATAAATATGGTAAAGGGCATGCTTGATTTTGTAAATTTTTGTGATGTTACATTAATTTAGAGTGTAATTCTTTGGTGAACTGTTGAACATGTGCTTTGGAAAACAAAATTGGATTGAATCATTAAGAGAGTTGAAACATTTTGGTCCTTCAAGCTGGATTGGACTTCATTGTTCACACACGCGGTCCCAGCATGGAAGAAACAAATTTCAAAACGTAGAGGTGTTTGCAAAGCCTCTATTACTAAGTTTGCTGGCAAGGTGAAAGAAGTAGAAGCTGCTGTAGTGCTGCAGTTAAAGACACAAGTGCTCTTCACACTACAAGGAGATTCTAGTAGCCTTGGATGATGACTTCAGAGAACAACACAACATTGTTGATGGTGAAGAAACCTTGGCTGACAAACAAACTCTTGTTGAGCATGATGATGCCATTGGGTTGCTTCTTGAAATGTTTCACAAAGTAATCAGATCAATTTTATTGCCAATTGAGGTAGATTGTGATTTCCAAGTCCGAAAGCTCACTCTCTAGGTCAAGCCATTGGTGCTGCTGGGACACAAATATGAACAATTCAAGAATACTCTGATGATTTGTACCTCATGCAAGAATGTAGCGATCGGTTAAATGAGCACAAGACTGAACTAAAAGCAATTAATGGAGAATTGCTCACATAGAAATAGATAAACTGTTCAACACTCCCATTGGTCTCACTAAGAAGATCTTCGATTGCAACTACAAGCTCAGAAAGCTGTCAGAAGGATATACAAGTTCTACTCATGTTGTAGCTGAATGTAGAGGTACGAAGCTACCTAAATTTGACAAGATTCTGGGAGCAGTTCACTACATTGATTTGTGAGTGTCCAGACATATCTGAATCAGAGAAACTCTAAAGGATGGCATAGCAAAATCCATCATTGATGGTCTCTCGTGTTCTGCAACGAAGCAATCGACTGTCTAAAATAGAGGTATGATTGTCCCGGGTTGAATCATCACACTTACATTCAGAAACACAACCAATCAAAGAAAGGACTGATCAAGTCGACTACATGACCAAGTACAACAGCACTTGAAAACCCTTGTGCATATCAGCATGAGAATGTGGCGTTTTTGGCCAAAACTGTAACCTTAGCCACTCATTACTGGGGATTGGACAACCAGGTGGACATCAAGCCGGTACTTGTTGTAGCAGATCATGAAAAGAGATGGCTTTTGCGATGTCGATCTTCTGTCATTATAACAGCAAAACCAATGTCTTCACTGGAGCATTCAGAAACATTTCAAGTTTTGTGCTCTTTGTTTGCAACTTCTGCTAATTAATTACTGTGCTTCGATCCATGTCAAAAACCCGTTTTATGGTTTGGTCAGCTTCTTCCTCTGAGAGACATGATCATGAGTTGGTTAGTTCACGACAAAAGCACCTTTACACACATGGTCTGACATTCGGTGTAACTTGGTGAACATAGCCTTGTGCATTGCATGAATACTTAACTGGGAAAATTTTGGTTGTAGTATGTTGACCACTCTCAAGATATGTTCTAGCATTCTTTGGTAAGTTAAGGTTATACACGGGCATTTTGATTGCAAGCTTAGTTGTTCAATTAGAACATTACTGGCAGTATACCTAATTAATATTCATAGCATTTAGCAACAGCAAACTAATTACCACACTAAGTGGTTGCTATATATACTTTGGGCATTCTAGCTCTTTATACAGTCAAAAGCAGTGCCAGCTGTGCGTTTACTGATAGGGACCACCAAACAGGGTGTACTCAAAGTAATTTAAAGATACCTCTTTACAAGAGCTCTCCTGTGCTTTCAGAAGTTTTCTGTAACATAAAATCAACATTTATGGACAGCACCAGCATGGAGTAACATACAGAACATGTGCAAATGTAGCTCCTTTTTTTTTGTACAAAACTACAAGCTTTCCAAGAACTATGAATATTAAAGAGAAAATGGGTTTTTGAATGGTATTATAAACTACTCTTAATGGTCCCAGATGGCTGAAATATCATAAAATGACACAAAACAATATTGCGCATCAGTTGACATAAATAAAAGTAGACAGATGACCCAGGGTGTGCTTGTAACCAATGTAGAGTTGAGTTTGACAGACACGGTGTTTTGCACTTGATTTGGAGCTCATATCTAAAACAGTTTTAGTATCTCCTTATCAGTTCATTGGACCACCTCAGAGAGTGCTAGACTGGATAAACAAGTGAAAGAAAACAAAACAAAGACACATCTGACAATTACGTGCACATAATTTAACGTATATAAAATACATTTTATATATAGCTGATTGATATTTACAAATAAAAAAAACATTGGAAATGTAATGAGACATAGGAATGGCCAAATCGTAAAAAGAAAGCAAACAAGATGGAATGGCTGTTTGAGTGTGTGCAGCGCGGAATTCTTCCTGTGTGGGCTGTATGTAGTAGTACTCTCTTTCCATGTTGAGTCCCTCATGTTGCCCATAGGAATAATTCTTTGCAGCCATTCCATCTTGTTTGCTTTTTTTTTTATGATTTGCTATGTCTCATTACATTTCCAACTTTTTTTTACTTGTTTGTTCTCATGTTTGAGCTCCAGTTTGTAGCATGAATATAAATAATTATTATAGCTTGTATAATCTACCAGAATGCTATCAGTAAAGTGAAGCATCTCAGCATTGGAGGCTGGAGTGTATCTAACAACACAACCAGAAATTTTCAGGTAAAGCAGGCAGGCAGCAAATATTCAGATTCTAATTTGAGATTTTCAAGTAGCTAATGCAAGAGCGTAGAAATGAATGGCTGCCATATCATTGCCAGCAATGCCCCATAGAACTGAGGACATCCGGTGAGTGGCCGTATTTACGTTTGACTGTTCAATTATTTCAAAATGCTGATATTTCATATTATGCTTAGCCACACCCCCAATTCTAACGTGATGTCATAGTTAGGTCTTAGCAATGTAGCTAGCTTGCTAGCTGAAGTAGAGTCACCCAGCTAAGGTCAAATCAGGACAGAAACTGAAGAACATGGTCCTTACTTATTCTAGAGATCGTCAAACAAGACTCAATAAACTTCAGAGACCACAAAGCTTATTCGAGACTCACTCATCATCATCATTTATAACTAAATTTTAGCATGACTTGTATATAGCATCTCAAGATCTTATAATATGTTACGATAGAACTATGTGCTGTATTTATTATAAATGCCATTGTTCATTATTACAGTAAAGGCTTTTGTATTTGCTTCATATAAAATTTAATGACAAAAATATGAAACTGATTATCTAGAAAACTTACCCGCTGTCCATACTGCCCAGTTTGGCGCCTACACTACACCTCTACAATCCCAGCATAACAAGCTCCAAGCTAGTACCCATCCCTGAGTGATCAACCCGCTTTTAAGACTCACAGTTAATCACAAAGGGGGTCCTAGACCGGCCTAGTGCCAGCCCATAAAATAATCACATGGCAGATACAGCAACTCAGCTAACACGCATTTAGACTCACAGCCAACCTTGTCGCCAACTGCTAGTGATATGGGAATCCTGCTGAAGTATACAAACACAGTAGAAAAGCGCTACATTTCTTGAGCTCTCTTTGGCGCCATAGCCTGGGTCTTTACTCTGAACAAACCACCAAGTTGTGACGTTTCAGTGGTGTTACGTGACGTCATAATTACTTCCAAAATTGGACTTAGACTCAAAATCATAGGCCATTTTTCTCAACTTAACGGCCAAAAGGGCAAAAATTCACTGGCTGTGCAGGTCATTTTTCATCACATATGTACGGTATACATGTCATATTAACAAAAAAACGGAACAAAATTGTAATTTTTTTGAATGGCCGTTTAAATGCAAACAAAAATTACAAAAAGTGCAAAATGAGAATTTTGCATAGATAAACAATGGCGACTTGAGCGAAGCGGAAGTGAACAAAAAGGCATGCCAAGAACAAAGTTTCAGAGCTCCAACCTGGTATGAAAATAAACTAAACTAAGTGTAGAACAGATCTAGAGGCGAACAAAATTCAGAGCTTACCTTATATTTTCAGAGCGCTACTCTCCCCTATGGTACTAGTACAAAATCTTGCTTTAGTATACGGAGTAGTATACGGAAATATTTTTGGTCATGTCCTCTCATTGCTGGCAATGTGGGGAAGGCGCTTTTCACTTGTATCTAGACACTTAACGAGAGACACAGTAAACCGATACCAAAAGCACGTGAAGACAAAGATACCAAGTCTATTCGTTCAAGAATCAGCTTCTGAAGTGAACAGTCTTTGAGAAAAGTTGATGTTTGTGTTTGTTACTTTAGCCATGGTTTTAGGCCATGTTTAGGGCTCATTAGAAAGAGAAAGAGCCTTTTAGTGCTAAGCATTCAGTTTTTGCAGTTATTCGCGTGACTATTTGTATTGCGCTAATGGGCCATCCATGCCATTCCTGCGTACCCAGTATTTCACTGCATGGGAAAAACCAATCTTTGTTGTTTACAACCCTATGACCAGGAAGCTGAATCTTCTTAGCTGTTCATCATTTAATGTTATGATGGCAGCATGACAGCTCATGCTTCACCACATACTCCAGAGAATGAGTGTCTTGGTGAACAAGACACTCGTTCTCTAACAACATAAATTTTCATTTGATGAGCATTAATTAGAATATATGTAATCTGATTGTCAATCACAGGTCTCTACTGAACTTAAGACCTGGAAAGCTCAATAGAGACTTGGAAGTCTTGGGGCATCATATAATATTTATGAATTAAATATTCTACTTATAATATAGCATTTCATACAATTGTGATTCATTCCCGGATGGCCCATTAATATGAATATTTATGTGAATAATAACTCTGCAAAAACTGAGCGTTTGCCACTAAAAGGCTTCTTAAGCTACTATTTAGTTCTTTCTCTTTCTAATGAGCCCAAAAACATGGCCTGCTAAAGTAACAAACTAAAGTATGCCAAACCTCCAATTTTCTCTATCTTCTTATTCGCAAGAGTTTTCTTAGAGACCGCTCACTTTCAGAAGCTGATTCTTGAATGAACAAGAGCTCAGAGAGCTCGTACCCTGTGCGCTGCAAGTGAAGGATCTTTCAAGCCCACTGAGTGCAGTTTGCAGTGAGTCAAAATCCGGATACTGCAATATGAAAGTATACGGACTAGATCTACTGGTAATCCAAAGTGGCCACGTGGCATGAAAGAGTGCAGAAACAGAAATCGCTGATTCTGCAATCTTGAAACAAGGAAAACAAGCTTTTTTCTAGCTTCTAAGACATCTATTTGCATCGCCGAACATGTAGGGGCTACTTCAGACCTAACTTCCAAATCCCTTTTGAGACACTGAAGATGCCCCGAACGCCCAAACAGGCCAAAAAGTTGCGGACATTCGACTGCCCAGACCAAATACTATACCCCTGAGCGCGCAAGCGTGAACGGGGTAATGAATTTGGTTTCTTTGTCTTCAATCGCTTTTGCCATCGGTTTTTTGTGTCTCTCATTGAGTCGCTAGATAAAAAGCGAAAAGTGCCTTCTCCATATATATGGCAGCCAAATTATGCATTATTCATAAGCTAGCTAGCAAGTGGTCGTTATTTGGAATCTATTGCAAGTATGCAATTTCTGGTCTTGTCCTATCCTCTCGTTCTCTGTGTTCAGTTTTTCAGTAGAGAAGTTATCTTTAGCTAACAAGACACAAATATACATGTAATGGGCATAAATCACGTTTTCAGCTTGGAGTTTCAGAGCTTCAAGGCATGTCCGACTGTGCTGTGGTACAGGCTGAGGTGTGCCTGCACTGAGGGCTGTTGGCAAGTTCTCTGTAAAAACTAAATTCCACTGATGTTTTAAACGATTATTCCAAAAAAATAGAACAAACAAGTACAAACAATATTAGAAATGTAATGCAAACATAGGAATGGCCAAATTGTAAAAAAGTGAGCAAACAAGATAGAAATGGTTGTTAGATTAAGTTCAGTAAAGATATGAACATAAGGTGACACAGGAAAATGAACTCGCTCAATCTAACAACCATTCCTATCTTGTTTGCTCACTTTTTTACGAGTAGGCCATTCCTATGTTTGCATTACATTTCTAATGTTTTTTGTGCTTGTAATAATACAGTAATAGAGATATGCATGATGTTCACTGAGAGCTAGAGTTGTACTTGAGCATCAAGTAAGCAAAAAGCTCCAGTATGAATCCACAATGTTAGGGATACACAAATTGGAAGTAGTGATAACATTATTGCAGGGTTTCGTGAATTAAGTAAGATTGAGTGTAGTTGGTGGTGAGCTGGAGTAAGGAACGATATCTGATTCTGTGCTTAATTTTACCATTCAAGATATCCCTTCTGAATTGTAGAAGTTGACTTATTAGAAGATTGAATTCCTTCAATACTGCGATGACCTGTATGTTCTGTAAGTAATTGCTCATCAATGTCAGGTACAATTTAGTAGCTGTAGTAGCTCAATGAGAGTGATTTGTTTTGTAGCCAGATATTCCTGCTTTCTTGCAAAGGTTACAACAAAATTCTTGCGTTATTAGTTGTGTCCTATTGGCAATTGTGAAAACCAGCATTCTGGTTCGATATTTTTCAGTGAAGTTAAGAAAATAGCATGATTTGGAGGGCAAAGCTCATCATACAACTTATAAATATAGCCACGCAAAACATCTCTCAGGATTGTCAATGTTTTAATGATAAACTATGTACTTAGATCATACTTTGGGCTTTTGTTTGTTTGGGCTCTAGCTTTTTTACATGAGTGTTAGTTCTAGACTGTCTATCCTTCAGAACAAGTTTGTAAATAAGATTTTGTATGAGAATACCGCCTATTCGTAGCAATAAATGGAGTTCATCAGGGATTACGTGGTCAGTAGGTATAGAAAGGACCAGTTCATTTTGGACTCCCAGACAATCTTTTGCTGGTTTGCTTGGTGGAAGTTTTGCACATTTGTGTGTACTGTCGAAGAGTACGAGTGTTCAGTATTGTATTCAGCCATTGATTTGCTCATGTCCCACCTGTATAATTATATTATATTGCTGGAAATGATGGTTCACCACTTAGACCATGAACACACACACCTGGAGACCACAAACACACACACACACACACACAAACCTTTTGTCACGATGCACATTGCACCAAACACATGACTATGTAGAGTGAGCTTGATTTAAGCCATAAATGAGGAGAATGAACTGCACAACAGTGTTATTATTGTGTTTATGCATCACAATATCCATGCAGGTATACGACAATTTACCTTGTAGTCACCGCCTAAGAAGAACTCAAGTTGGTAAGAGACACCATCCACAGTAATAAATGGATCTTGGATGAGGTTGTTTATGACTTCTACCATCCCACAGCTTAGCATTCTTTAGCTTTGATGACTGCAAATGTGTGATTGCCTGTATAATGTGTCATATAATTATTACACAATGCATTTCACATGAATAGTGTTAAACTGTATACCATGTCCTGATAGTTTTGTCTTGTATTCCAGGAAGAGAGAAAGAAAGAAGAATGAGATTGGAGGACTTACTCCATCACCACTGAGTTTTACTGTTATTGGTGCTGTGTCTGGTATTGGTTTTGTTTTTACCTGGTTGTGTAAGTGTATCATAAGTTAGTTTTCCTTTCACAATTCATTTATATATGTTAACTAACTTACTGTGTAGGCTATTTGTTCTTTAAGGGTGTCTTTAAATGATCTGTATGCACCTGGGTAGTCACTGGAAAATCGGTGCAGATCTAGTGAACCATTGAGAGCTGATCTTGCTAGCTTTATCTTGTATAGGGGTGGTAGAGATGAAGTTGTACTTATCTCATGGTATGTCTCATCACTCACAGTAAAGCGATCAAGAATATAGAGAATTTGATGAAGTTTCTCATAGTCTGTGTCAGGTGTGGTAGAGTGTGAATCAGGCTGTTGGAATTTTAACAGGAGACCCAGATCCAGCCTTTTTGAGGTGCACATACTCTGGGAATAATCCAAATGTTTCTGCAAACCAGAGTGCTTCTGTAGCAAATGTTTTAAATTGATTAAGTTTTCGTCTTCGTTGCCTTGGAGATACTTGTTCGATAGTTCGTCCTCTATTAATGTTGTTAGGTGGAGTTTTTGATGCATCATTGTGATCCATGGCTTGCTCATACTCAGCTACGGCAGCAGACACATCTTCTAAAAGTGCAAGCAATTCCTGTTCTCTAGCAGCTTTTTCTTCTTGTATTTCTTTCTTTTCATGAGCTATGGTATCTCTTCAGTAAGCTGCTCAACATTCACACATTCACTATTTAATACGTACATGGTATAGGAACTATTCAGTAAGTCATCTCTTGTGCGTCCTTTTGATCGCTTAACTTTTCCTGCTAGTTTAGCCGACTGAGCACGTAGCCGTTCATAAAGTCTTGGATTTTCTTTAATCTAATCAACTGATTCTTTAATTTTGGAGTTGACTGACTTGATAAATGATCCTTTGTCAAGAGCTGAATGCCAGGAAAACAGTAACCGATTGGGAATTTGATAGAGCAAACTGTACATCAACTGATTCATTGCTGAAGTGGACTTGCTCTGGCTGACCTCTGGTAACTGTTACACAGAGTGATTGAATGTCCACAGCTTGAGAAACTCTTGATCGTCCTACTGGATTCGGTTTTTTCTCTGTAGAATTCTTAGATGCCATAGTGAAGTACGTTTGCTTACTAATTGCACATACCGCAGAGTACCAAGTTGCGTGGGCATAATCAGCTGTATGCATTGTGTTTGGTTTGTGACTTGAACCTCCCATGCAAACTTAGGCAATTTTATTACAGTGTCGTTCATAAGTGAGTAAGTTTGAAGTTATCCTGCTGGTTGGTTTTGGCGGTATATTTGGGTAACTTATGAGTTCCCCTGGTGAGTATAATGTATAAATTGTAAGGCTTTTGGTGGGCTATAACAGATAATTCCAGTTAACAAGCACTCTGACACTGAGCCTATCACTGATTTGACATTTGACATTTGACATAGGAGGCCAAAGTGAGGAGAAGACGCAACCAGAAGAAATCAAGACGATTAAAGCAAGCAAGCATTTCAAAAAAAAGTGGAACATTTGACTGCAGATAATGTGAGTTCAGCTCAATCATGTGATGATGACAGTTTTGGCTCACCAGGCTCCCCGCCAAGTAGTCTGCAGTGTTCTGATAACAAATCTGAGAAGACATAGACAAACTTGATCAACTCTATGGAATTGATTCTGTTGCTATGCAGTATGAGATGGAGGTTGATATAAATGATGGTACTTACTTGACTGGTGATGCCTTGATAATAAGTCTAAAACAATTTAACAAAAAACTGACACGAAAAGTTAATGTTTATCGTATAATTATTAAAATGGAGAAGATTTTGATTTCCTAAGAAATAATCTCGTGTCAAAGATTCCTACGAAACAACTTGCTTATGATAAAGCATAAAAGTGCTGCTGAGAACTCAACAAAGCACGCACACTGGTACATGCTGACGAGAACTCTATAAATTAAAACACACATGCATACACTGTACATGTGCATTCACCTAGCAAAATTGATTACATGCACTTACATCATTCGCAATAGCTAGCTTCACCATCTTTGCAGATCGAGAATTACTGTAGTACAACATATTTCGATTAAAGTTTCGAATATTATCTATTTTATCTGAGGCATCACGTTTAGTTGATCTTAATCTAATGGGGAAGTCTACACAACAACCATTACCTAGATGATCCAGCACTCTGTCCAGTCAGATGGAAACAGTGATTCATCAAAGTCCTTCTTCTCATAGAGCTTTCCGGTACCATTTTCTGGATGAGTGCCTTTACCATTAAATAAAAACCTAAACATCTAAACGAAACTGAACACAAACTTGTAGTTATGAATTGTACCTTTTGAACTAACAAAATTACTAATGTTATCAAGTAAAGTGTGTCTTGTATGACTGTATTCCCTGCATGAATAGTTGTAATTTATATGACTGCTGTATACAAGTTACTCACTCCAGTGCACACTGTGATATGATCTTCACAAACCCAGGTAGATTCCTCTTTAGCGTAATTCTTCCATAACACTAAATACTCCTTTGATCCCTACATTACCATAAACCCACTTCATTTTGTCATGAGCATTCACCTAGACACTAAGTTTCTCCTCTTATAATATATTTACCTTGAGTGTCTTTGAAGGTCTGTCACACAATAACCTTTCAACGTGGTAGACACCATCTGGAAGAAATTCATCCTCAAAGCCATCAACATGACCAGCGCCTTGGTAATGGTGATTCATACGTGTCAGCAGTACTGCGTGTATGCAAATGCTGATAAAATCCTTTCTCTGGTCTTGCACGCTTCATCTTGATCGACCTCAGAGCTCGCTCATCTGTACCTACACAGCTACCCAATCTTTATGCATACTCATCATTGCAACGTCATAACCACAAAATAATATTTCGGTAATTCCATTTAAATAGAAATATTTTTCAATTACGGTCAAACATTGCATGCCCAGAAATACCCAATATTGCTGGCAATTATGTAGAATACACTTGAAAAATTATCACGTATATAGACATTTTAATATTATTTGGGCAAACGTGAGCGAGCCCCACACAGATGATGTAGCGAGATTTTTGCTTGCTTTGCACAGGTCATGGTCATGTAACCATATTCAACAAATTATTGGAAAGTACTGCTGATGTCCGGAAATATCCTGAAATGTTAAGCCACGTGTACACTTTAGCCAGTCAGTTTCAGCTTTTTTATTACTGACAAGCATCTGCAATGAATTTGAATGAGCAAAAGCGAAGATACCAACATCTTCTGCAGCAGAGAAACAGCACAACAAAGAGAGCGAAGACTAGAAAGAGAAAGAGTATGCTAATTATACACACTTCACTCAAGGGTCATGCAGACATTGAACACATCGTGGCTCAATTGTCAGCAGGCAGTTGCCTTGTGAAGTATTTTGTAGTGTCCTAACATACTTTGTACACACAATAGAAAGAAAGTCTCAATGAGACTCAAGAGAACGAAGGTAAGTTTTATTTACTACTACTGATTTCTTCATCAACGTCCAATTCATGTAGACAGGCTGGAACAACTTACTCAGCAAAATTGTGAAGTCTACCTCACTACAGCTATTCAGGAGCAAACTAATCATAATAATCTAATCATCTTGTCTTTTTCTTTATTTGACTGGAATAGTTATAGTTTGTAATCTGTCTGTGCTAAAGAATTACTGACCATAGGTTACTTTAACTAATCTTCTGTCTCAGGGCACTTAAGGCTTGTCACACTAGGTAGAAATGCTCCAATATTCTGCGTCGCGATCTGCATTGCGCCCATTTTCGGTGGTTAATTTTTGATTACTAAAATTAGAAGGGTGCATTATTTGGAAATCTTTATTCAAGAGAGTCAGACCTCTCTGTGGAGTCAAGACAGAGTTCAAGAGATTGTCGTTGCTTAACTCTGAAACACTCCTTGATCAAAGGTAAGCAGTGATTGAAGTTAAGACAATGTTAAAATTCAGGAAGTACTACGTAAACGCATTCCACAAGCTAATCATCTCACCACAACTTCCAATATTTTCCCAGGTCTGTAAAAATCTTTCAGGGCAAGTGTAAGCTAGATTTATCCAGCGTTTGAATAGAGCAACACTTTCGGAAATATCAAGTCTGACTTCCAGTAGACGCTCCTACGTGAATCTACACTGCCGTTTTCAGAGGCCATTCCAAACGGTAGTGTTGAAGTAGTCAACAAAAGTGGGAACGATTTGTTTTGCCCACTGTTGTGATAACAATTTTGGTATCAATCTGTAGCGATAGGATAGAGCTTCAAGAAAATTCAGTCACAAAATTCAGTCGCAAAAAGTTTCTGCAACTCACAACTCACAACTGCGCCGCGTTAAAACCAAGAAAATTTTTTCTGGAGCGTTTATATGAAATTTTGCACCAACGAAAAATTTCCACTATATGGTAATTATGTGCATATGTGTATGTATTATATAAGAGAATGGTGGAACGAAATAATTATATATTGTACATGCATGGAGTTGAGTTGTGGTAGCAATTTTGGTGCTACTACGATGGCCAAAGAGGGTGTTTAAATTCTCAGATTGATTGTAATGTCACCAGTTGCTGCTACAGCTCTTTTTTTTGCAACAGATGGGCTATAACAGGTGTGTGTGTGTGTGTGTGTGTGTGTGTGTGTGTGTGTGTGTGTTGGAAGTTACGAAGAATTAGGTTTATGTGCTTTTAGTAAAATGTGATTGCCTTAGAAAACAACTTCCAACAAAAATTTAACATGAAAGGGCACCAAGGTGCATAACCCAATACATTGTCACACATGACAATCTGGCTTCCAGTAGGTGTGGCCTTGAAGCTTAGCATTCAGAGAGGCTAAAAAGCCTCAGATCTCAGGAACTACAAGGTTTTGTTGAATGCTACGTGTAATTTTTAGATCAATATCGATTATTCCCAGTATGGTTCCGTAGTACTGGGTACACAGGAATGGCACGGATGACCCATTAGCGCAATACAAATATTCACGCGAATAACTCTGCAAAAACTGAGTGCTTAACATTAAAAGGCTTCTTAAGCTACTATTTGGCTCTTTCTCTTTCTAATGAGCCCAAAAACATGGCCTAAAACCATCGCTAAAGTAACAAACACACATATGCCAAACCTCCAATTTTCTAAAATCTGATATATCTTTGCAATTTTCTGAAAATCTGATATTTTTGCATAAATTTCCTGCAGAGGATACAGTGACATTTTAGGTACCTTAAGGTTACGGCAACTAATTTTAGCGGTTTAGTGGATATTAATTTTAGCGATTTTTAATATTTTTGTTCTAATTAAGTGAAATTCTATTACGATATAAAATATTGCGCATACTTAATTTAGCAATTTTTAAGCTTCTTGCTAAATTTGCTAAAATTAGTTGCCGCAATTAATAGTAACCTTAAGGTATAGAAAGAATACATGTGAGGTCACCTCCAATACAAGTTTTTTGCAGGTTTTATACTGTTCAATAAACCAATTCACACATACAATTTCCTCTTCATTGCTTGCACTGCTTTTTTTTCAATTATAATAAGATCAAACCAATCTTTGATAGTAGCTAGGATCACAAAGTTAATATAAACAACAAAATTAATCAATCAGTAAGAAATAATCATGCATAAATGAATAGAATGATTAAGACAATTAAACATTCCCAGTACGGTAGTACTGGGTACATAGGAATGGCACGGATGGCCCATTAGCGCAATGCAGATATTCATGCGAATAACTCTGCAAAAACTGGGCACCTGGCTCTAAAAGGCTTCTTAAGCTACTATTTAGCTCTTTCCCTTTCTAAAACATGGCCTAAAACCATCGCTATAGAACCAAACTAAAATATACCAAACCTCCAATTTTCTCCATCTTCTTATTCTTCTATCTTGCACCCATTTTTCTCTGCGAGTGCTCACTTATTCTTGAACTTGGTTTCTTGGTCTTCAAACGCTTTTGTCATCGGTTTTTCGTCTCTCTAGCCAAGTCGCTAGATACAAGACGAAAAGTGCCTTCTCCATACGGCCGCCACTATTTCTATACTCATGAATAATTCATTAGCTACTTGGAAAAGCAAGTTGACGACCCTTTCCATACATAGAAGTGTGCATTATTTAGAATTCATGTAGATAGTACAGATTCTGCTATTCCCACTACTACTGGATACAAAACTCCACCATAGCTATAAGTTGCTTTAGACAATTTGCTAGGGTGCATGCAGATATTAATTATAGAACAAACAATTGAAAAACATTAGAAATGTAATAGGAATGGCCAAATCATAAAAAGTAAGATAGGAATGGTGGTCAGATTGAGAGAAGAGTTCATTGCTGTGTCCACTATGTCATTGAGCTGGGGATATGAACATAATTGATACACACAAAATGAACTCTTCTCTCAATCTGACCACCATTCCTATCTTACTCTTTATGATTTGGCCATTCCTATGTTCTCATTACATTTCTAATGTTTTTTTCACTAGAAATGACTCAATTTACTTGCACAGTATATGTATAGGTTAGTCATATTAACCTATACATATACTGTGCAAGTAAATTGAGTCATTTTCACAGAATGTCACAACGATGTCAACTCACTTCTCTTGAATAATTGTCCAATTAGGAAATTTGGCCGTAGGCTTTGGGCAGTCAGAGAATGCTCCGGAAAGGCAATGCTCCATTGTTTGCCTCTTGCAGATTTACCTTTATCACTTAACTATACAAATTCATAAAGTCTTCAACTTTAGGTGATCTCCATTTCAGTGGATGCTTTACAATGTTACCAGTTCCTTCATCATCACTATCTTTACTGGACATAAATTGGTTACCATCCCAAACCCAAAGCATTGCTTAGGCAACATTTCACCTCTAAAAAATTAGCTAGAGGTACAGAAAGTTGCCTATTGTATTTCTTCAGTTTACACCATCAATAGTACTTGTAAAGGGAGCTAGTCTTCAAACAATACATACCATTCCAAACTAAAAACAATATCCAGTTTAGTCAAATCAACAATTATAGCCTGAGAACTTTCTAGAAACAATTACATAAGTAGGCTAAGCTATAACATCACAGCTTCTACATACTTATAAAGAGAGATGGGCCTCCAATATGGACCCAATTCCAAAACACAAGCAATATGTAGTTCAAAGAAACAAACATTTCTTTACTACGTCCTGGAGACATGCAATTACAGATACAGAAAGAATGGCCATTTAGCAAATTTAAAATTTGAGTAGGCGCTCAGTATAGGCATACAAACAATTGAAATTGCATTTTTACTAACTAAAAATATTTATTAGCCTAAAACTACTCCACACTACACTTACATTTGCAGTCAACTGCTTGTAATGGCCCATTGTTTGTCGTCCTTCTTGGCAACCCTTCATTTTGCAGCTGTACTCGCGATTCGCGAATTCAACCGCAATGCGCACCTCTGTGTACTTAAGGCCTGGGTGACAAGGGTCACCCTGAAATTTGCCTGAATTAAAATTCAGATCTAAAGTAACTTTTGCGACAAATAATTTTTGGCCTCTCGTTCTCACATTAGCAAAGTCGAATACAAAAATAATAAATCATGATTCATGTAAAATAATGATCAGTCAACGAGACATCTAGCTTAAACTAATTAATCAGGCAGAAACCTTAGAAAGTTGCTATGGAAAGAAAACTTTTTCAAGATACTATTAGCATAATGAACCTCTATAATCTTGATTGGGGTTACTGCTGATCGTGTTGTTGATAAAGGAAGGAGATAATGGCAGGTGTGCATTATATAGAAAATGCTCCATATCTTCCAGAGTAGTATTCTGAACCTCAATTAAGATTTAGGTATATATTGCCAAAAAATATATAATGGTTACCATAGCAATAGGGGAACCATTCTGCCTAATTATTTTTTATTTTCTGCTGATTCAGCAAAAAAAAAAAGTGACACTGTATATATGAATAATAAGTACAATACAGGTATGAAACGGTATTATGACAACTATTGACTTATGAAATAACCCAAGGAATCTATACCTGAACAACTTTGGGATTAATCGTTTAAAGCTGATCCTAGGTGGGTTTTGAGCATCTGGCTTGTATCCTTTCTCAAGACAAGCAATTAATCAATCACCATGTGGAAACCATTTGTTTCTGCATGGGCTATGACAAGCACTATGCCAACATGTGTACAAACAGATTCCGAATCATTGCAATTAGTGAGTCAGACACATGACAGCACAGAAATCACACGTACTAGTTAGAGCAGTACTACATCAGCAGAAATCCACATAACTTGTGTCGAAGCGATGACACCAGTAAAGCTACACATTAAAATACTGCATATTTTTCAAAAGTATTTACAAGGCAAACAGAAGGAAAAGAACAAAGACACCTGCTGAATTAAACCAACAGTGTATGGAGAGGTTCTTACCAGTGATGATATAATTGAAAGATTGGAAGAAATATATTGCTGCTAAATAGAGAGTACAGCAAAAAAGAAGCCAAAAAAAAAAGAGTTAAATGTAAGGGCACCAAAAAGAAGACAGCATCTATAGCCTTGCCAGAAGAACCACCCGTTCAGAAAGTATAGATGAAAACATTTGTGGTGGCTGTGGATATTTGTACGAGGATGATGATGATGAGATAAAACAAGGATGGATTGGGTGTGATACGGATTGCCGTCGATGGTTTCACTATTGGTGTAAAGGTTTTCAACAAAGCCACAGTGATCTAGAGAGTTTATTTGTTTTAAGCGTAACTTAGAATAGTATGCATGGGCAGCAATGTTACTTGGCCATGGCATGACTCACTGCATGACTATCAATTTTAAGTTCATTTTTACATAACTGCAGGCACTCCATCATTTTTTTATCCAGTAAAGTACAGTGCTTGCTGTCCTAGAGTAGAATTTCTCATTTTGGGATTATGCATGTATAATTCCCAAATATAGTATCTATAATCCAATTTTTTTCTATTATCATCAATATGGGTCAAAACTATAACAAAACTCAATATGTTGTCATGGCAACTTTTCTGGCAAATACTATGTTAGGTGAGAAAATGACGAACCGTTTACGGCTAAGGTCTACAAATTTACCAGAGCTTTGATCCACCAGTATGTCCATCTTGGGCAGGATTTTGGTTGGCTAAACGCATACACATCACTTTCAATGATCTTTTTTTGGACTTTTTGACACCATTTTCGGTTAGGTGAGATATTAACAACTAAGATCTGAAACTTGCATGACAAGTTCGTCATTAAATGAACTAGCTTTGAGTACCATCAGCTTCTTCTGTAACCCTGCACTAGCAGAGATATCGGGATTAGAACTATAAAATTTCAAAAAACGTCAGATTTGATTATGACCACACCCTAAAATTTGGGGAGGGGCAAATGTTTAGCAGTTCTGAGCCACATTAGAGTGAGCTTAAACTCATAACTAGGCTTATCCATTCAAAAATAGGCTTAATATTCAACCTAAAGTTAGATTTGACAAAGTTGTTACTTGTTAACTGGCAAAAACATGAATTCTACTCTTTAGACAGCAAGCACTGTAAGTAACTTACATAGATATTTCTTCCACCTTTTCACTTTCTAAACCATTTTACCATTTGACTAGACTGAGGTAGCACCAGCATGCTCTCAACTCCATTCGTTGGCGCTCCTGAAACTTGAATACGTTTGCTTCTTGAGTAGTGATATCAGATAAAAAATTAAAATTTCATGAAACAACTTGCAATAATCTTTATTAAAATTTAATATTTCAGTTAACTACAAATTTTGGTGAAATTTTTTATCTCAATATCTTTTTCCTATTATGAGATATGATTTTTTAAGCAAAATAACTTACCGTTTTCTTGTACACGATTTTACCATACAAATCGCGACACCAGTTACTTCCAGTGTAAATCACGCGCACGCACGTACAATAAAAGCGCCAATGACATCATTGCCTTCATATTTGATTCTAGCAAGCCTTCTCAGACTTTAAGGCAATAATAATACAAGATCCATGCTGCAGTATACCCAAATAGTACAATATAAAAAGAACATAACAATTTTATTCTCAGACAATAGAAAAAAACAATAATAAAAAGTACTACATTAGTTTAAAATGTTTAAGTCTCCTTTTTCAATATCAACAAACAAATTCAGTGACAAAATAGCATCTTCATTATCGTTGAACCAATCACTAGTTCCAGGTACTAGGCTCAGGATGACACCATATAAAACCATTCCTCAACACCATCTGCGGTTTTCCATCTGTGACATATTCTTTTCCAACTAATGATTCTTGGCTTGCCAAGAATGGTGAAAGCAGCTGCTGAGGTTCGAAGGACTTTGATAATAAGGTTAAAAGATTTGTAGTAACTTCAGAAACTGATAGCTTCTTCCAATTTTTTGATAAAAAGAACACTTCTTTAGGAGCTTTTTGCTGTAATACTTTTTTTCAAGAGCTTTCAGTTGCATACTCAGACTGGGTAGAAAATTTTTGTAGTGCTTCAGAAACTTCAGTGGCAGTCTGCCATAGACCATAAGCCATAATATCCTCCGTAAGCTTTTCCTTTTCTTTGTTCTAGTTGCTGCAGTGCCAATTGCTTTTCTCGTAAAATCTTTGATCGATCCTCTAGTAGCTGACTTCTCGTCTTATACAACTCTCGGAACTGGTGATAGTTTCCTTGCTTTTTGAAAAGCTCCTTTCTTTCCTCCGAAGACTTAGACTCTAGCCACTTTGAGATCTCATTATTCGAAAACAAAATGAGTCCCTCCAGTGACAGTGTGGTGGTATTTGGCTTCTCTCTTAATAAACGGTCCAAGATAGCAAAGTCTCTCTCACTGACAACGTTTGAATTTGGTACAGATTTGGTTTCAGACTTCAGTACCTCAGATTGCCACCTGGCAGATACGATTGAGTAACAAAGCCATTGAACTGAAAATAACTTCCAGAATTTAGTTGAATCAACATCACATGGAGCAGCATATCTCGTCATCAGTTGGTGTAAAGTCATCATACAATACAGCCTCACAAGAGACAACGGCAGAAGCATCTGTAGCCCATAATTCAACACAGTTAAGTAAACGCTGGTATCGCTTGTTCATGTCCAGAATCGAAATATCTTTTGACTCTACAACTCTCCAGAGAGGGCCAGTAATGATTTTGTTGATTAAACCGAGTGCTTTACAACCTGCTACAAACTCTGGTACTTGCACATCTGCCCTTAGAAGTTTGTTTGGTGTTTGCCAGACATCAATGAGGAAATTCTTAATGAAAGGTGATAAGAAAAAACCAACTCCAGCATCATAGAACAGAATATTGAATCTATTTCCTCTAAATGGCGCTAGGGGGTTCTGCAGAATCTTATTGTCTTTCAAGAATGTAGTAAATGATTGGTATACTCCACACTGTTCGCTCCCGTGGAAGATGGTCATCTGTTAAGCTCTTATGCTGAGATTAAGGATGGTTCTGTTATATTTTTGGTTCGACTGATCCAACTGGGCAGTCAAAGTGAGTCTTCTCCCATTGTAGTAGTGTACTAGCAGCAGTATCTGCCATGCCCACAAGGACGTGCATACCACAGAAAAAAGGCTACACAAATGATCTTGTTCAGTGGATGAAAGCTGACCCCAACCAAGAACAACAGCAGGAAGAACTTGAGCCCTATAGTCTTCTAACAAGGAGTTAAACTTCTTTTGAACAACATGGCGGTCCGACATTGTGTTCTTTATCTTTGTGAGTATCGTATCACCGATCCACTACCAGCTACTGAATCAAGATCACTTAAGATTTGTTAAAAATATGTAATGTAAGATCTGATGATCCGATTAGCATTTCACACAAACCCAGAGAATAAACACTACAATCTGTAGAAATTTGGTATGATTCATAGTGCTCGCCGAATTTTGAAGTTCCATCACTGTGTTATTACATTGGCCAACTTCCTCGGCTATTTGCTGGTAGGCAATTCCCTTCATTTCAGCAAGCATTCCTGAGAGTGTGCTCGGTTTAGGTAGAACATCGACTTCAAATGATGCTATATTTCTCAAGACGGACCTAATAACCGGCTCAACCTGTTTTGTGGCTACATTTATGGACAGAAGCTCAATACAAGATTGTCGTACTCCATCTAGAAACTTCTGTACTATTACTTTCAATTTCATCCAGACGATCTGATAGCAGGTCACGTTCATGTCGAGAAAGTTCAATTTCAGTGATTAAATACATCAAATTTGTCTTGTAGTTCAGTCACTTTAGAGCAAAACTTTGTTTCTAATTCTTCCAACTGATAATTCAACTCTGAGGTTTTTGCTTCAAGTTTTTCATCTGAGCAAGAAAGCTTTTAATATAGTGAAGAGTGTGCTGTTTGTAACTTTTCAAGTTTGGTTATGGTTTTCTCTTGAACTCTTATCTCAGTATCCATTTCTTTTACTTGAGCCTCTGAGTTAGCGATTTTTTCATCACGCCTCCTCATCCTTTTATTAACATTTCTAACACGAAGATGACTTATTCAATTCTTCGGTTTTTGCCTTCTCTTTAGCAAGTGCTGCTGTTTCTAATTTAGTCTCACTCTGAACATCAGATGGCATGGGGCTACTCTTTGAAACAAATGGCTCCAAAAATAGACTCTATAGATGAGCTCTTTTTTTGTTTCGAGAGAGCTCACTCTTCTTCTTCTCGATCCGACCAACCATAACCTTAAATGCTGCAAAGGAAACCTGCTCGAAGGAATCCTGACATGACACTTTAAGCCACTCATAGAAATCAATCCAAGAGACATTACTTGCTTTTCTCAGTACGTTCAACTCCAAAACTATATCCTTGGTAAGATTTGTTATGCAAAGTACTCGGCCAGGCTTGCTTTCAGCACCAAAAGTACTGACCATAACAGTGAGGAGACCAATTTGCTTGCAATACTCTCCAGGGTATTCAGAAGAAGATGATTCGGCCATTTTCCTACAATGTAAACAACAAACTTCAGTAATAAACAAATTATACTCTAATAAAAGCCCAGCAATATGAAATCTCCACATAACAGAACACAAAACTATCAGAGACACTGTAAAAATTACTATAGGCTTAGATACTCCCAATGTTGACAACCTTAGGACAAATCTTCCTCTCCAGGAATTTTTCCACCAAAACTCACTATGTTTAAACTTGCTCACACAAGCAATAGCAAGGTGCTGATTCCGAATCTGGATGTTACATTCGTGTACTAAGCCCCATAATAACAAAACAGCATGCTCACAAGCATTACTGGCAATTGCGTAGACGATATCAGGAAAATAAGGGCAGATTCGAAACTAGCATACCAGAAATACCCTAGATGTGACTTACTTTTTTTTAGAAAAGCCCTCTGTAGTTTGCAACAGATCGGTGCCGTCAAGACCATTCAAATTCAAAAGAAAAAAGGTCTGCGAAAAAATTAACGTATTTATATAGAGGAATAAAGCGAATAAAATAAATAAGGAATAAAGCGAGGAATTTATATAGAGGAATAAAGCGGTCGATATATATCTCGTGAATGCACACATCTTATTCTACCAGGTAAAGCTTATTAGAATCACCTTCAATTGTAAATTGATGCTATACTGAAGTTATTAAACTATGAACAAAGTAGCTTAATTTTTAAATAAAATCGGGACGATAAATTAGTTGCTATGGAAACAGACTTCTCACCAAATGTTCTAATTATGGTAAACTTTGTATCAAAATTATGAAAAAATGGTGGCACGGTTTGTGAGTTACAGCTGAGAAGATATCAGCATGAGTGTATTATATGGAAAACCTTGAATAACTGGATAAGTAGATCTGCACGGTCATAATTTTAATTAAATGTTAATAATTGATATTAGACAAATTTTGGTTGTTATAGCAACAATTTTCAATGAGAAACCCGATTAAATATTGAATATCTAATTATGCAAATATGTAATTGTCACATGACCTGATTTTCATTTTGGTTAATTTTTCTCACTTTGACAAACATAATTATAATGCAAGGTTATAAGTCAATTGGTCACTTTGTTGAAAAGTTATTACAGTTCTGAATATTAATTAGCCTCAACCTGCAAGGCCTTAATTAATGACCCTGCATTAGTACTCACAAAGTACCTTTTTTTATTTAGTTATTTGCCCAATAGTACAGTAGTAGGTCACTCTATTCACACCTTTTTTGGTGGCGGAAAATCACTTTTATCATTATAAATATAAGAAATTCCCCAGGCTTAAATACCGAAATGAGACTGCAGCTGCTTTGCGCCAGTTTACTGAACAGTATACTTCTACTTCATCTTGGAACATTTGCTACATTCATTTTGCTCTCCTATAATGAATGTATCATTCCTGGTTCTCACCTCAAACAGCTTCTATGACATGAATGGAGATCATATTTCTCAGAAGTACCTTTACTATGATGGAACATATGAGTACTTTGGAAAGGATCACATTCCTTATGCTATGCTAGCCTTGTTAATGGTGTTTGTGCGTGTTCAACCTGGTCCCACTGGTTCTTCACTGTTTCTATCTTTGTCAGTGTTTCCACAAGGTTTTGAACCATTTTCATGTTGGGTGTCTTACACTCCACATCTTCATGGACTCATTCCATGGTTGTTACAAGCTCCAGCCTCGAGACTGTCGGTGCTTTGCTGCTCTCTACTTGCTTCTCAGAGTTTTCAATCAGTTTTTAATTGCTTTTACAACAGGCGCAGCATATTTCCTTCTGTCTGGACTCTCGCTCAGTTTGATGGCATTTTTGGTACCGGTTTCTATAGTGAGACCACAGAAGTCATTATGGTACACATGTACATTTGCTGACTCAGTGTTCTTTATAAGTTTAAGTGTACTTTTCCTTACTTAAACTAGTCAATCGTATCTTTTTTATGTTGGGGTTAGAAGGAATCATGTAGTACAAGATGCTATACATTTGCTCCAATATTGTCTGTACCAATAATTGTTTGTAGGATCATACTTTGTTTGCTGTGTCACTCCTAAATGTATTCTTTCTAAGTGTCACTCTCTATTTCAGTGCATTAAGTCCAAGATCTCACAAACTGGAAGTCCAATATTGTATCGATTGAAACACAGTAATGAATATCCTCCACTGTTTCCAGTCACAACTGAGTAAATATTTATTTGCAATTATTACTACAGAGAAAGCATTGCCAGGATGCTCAACTGCATGTCCTCAGCTGTCCTTTTCTATATATTAGCTATAGATTTTTGTGTATAATAACAATTATTGTCGTATTTGAAATGGCTGATAATAATGACTTGTGAATCCATAAAATGTGAATGCTTGCGTAAAATTAATTTCAGAAATAGTATATTAATGGAACTGCATGAGTTGCATATATAAAATTCTTCATAATTTTCCTTTGCAGCTTTAAATTTGGCTTAGTTTTAAATTTAATTAGCATATACAGTGGTAGAGTACAACATACACATCAAATGTTTTCTGATCACAATGAACTACCTTGTTAACATTGTTTCCACACTGACAATGAGTGAAGGCATCATTTTTTTTACTGGTGAAGTCTAAATGGGTCATTCCATGTGGAATCAACACAAAAAAATGACGCATGTCCTCAGATTTTATCCAAAGTTGGTGTGCACATAGTATATCATGAGATGTAAAACCACAACAAATTTTAGGCTTCAATGTTGTATGGCTTAATTCATAGTTATAACAGGTTAAATTTTTGATATTTTTGCAATTTTTCACTGACTGTGTGGTACAAAATATACTTCATCTTCGACTAGGAGCAAGATATAAGGAAACCAACTAGATTTCCTAATAGCACTTGAAATAAGCTTCAAAATGATATGTTACGTATATGTATTTGATCCACTAAGGTCAAAGGTTATGTTAATGTTTTGATTAAGTTTGTTTTTCTTCTTGTCGGGATGCTTCAATTTTCTTAATTTTGTTGTCAAAGTGTTCTTTAGTTATTCGTTAATACATAGACAAAAATTTTATCTTGGGCCGATAACGGGCTTCAGTAAAAAGTGGTAATTTACTAGATCAGGTCCAGAAAATTGGATAAATAAGCACATACTTTATTGGTAATATGAACTAGTAAATCAGTGACCTAATTAAGCAAGTAAATCGCCACTTTATACTAGAACCCATTATTGACCCAAAATAAAATTTTATTTACGTAGGAATGACTAAACAACATTTTGACAAATAATTATGAAAATTGATGGAGGAAGTACAACCAACTCAATCAAGATGTTGCCCTAACCTTTGACCTTACTTGATTGCCAAATCTTAATTTTTGTTGTTTAGTCATTCCTTAATACGTAGAATAAATTTTATCTTGGGTCGATAATGAGTTCCATTATACAGTGGCAATTTACTTGTCTCGATCTGCCACATTTTACTGGAGTCCATTATCGGCCCAAGATAAAATTTGTCTATGTATTAACGGATGACTAAAGAACACTTTGAAAAAAAATTAAGAAAATTGAAGCATCCCGAGAGGAAGAAAAACAAACTTAATCAAACTTAATTAGCTCGCTAACCACTGTAACAGTAGCTACACAACTCAACCTTTCTTCATGTAACAAATTACTTATTGCATGGGTTTTTCTCATGCCACACAGATTTATTGACACAGTAGTGCCAAGCACTCGAGCCCATGCAATAAGTAATACTTACAGTGACAGCTATATGCAGACCTATAGAGAAAGTACATGAACTGACGAGACTGCAAGCAAAATCAGTGACTATACAGTTTCAAAAGAAGTCACATGATCTTTGCGACCTTCCACCTCCACCCTTTCCTTCTTGTCGGAAACCCTCCACCCATTCCTCTGAGACTTTCTCTATCTCTAGCTTTCTTCTCTTACCAAGCTTCATAATGCTCCACCATGCTGATAACCTCTTTAGGAACAACCTGCAGGTGTAGATTTAGTGAATTATATGTCAAGGCCTTAGGGCATAGCCAACAAGAAGGAGTGGGGGAAAGGCATAACAAATAATTATTGTCTTACTAGTTTCAGCATATCTAACCGAGAATGGAATCAAAAAAGGCAAAGAAATGCTCACTGAAAGTGATGTAAATAAATGCCTCTATAGCCATCCAAAGATGGACAAACTGGTCATAAGAGCTTGGGTAAAGTTGCTGATCTTAGTCGAAACAGTAAGTCATTTTCACCTAACCAAATTTTCACTAGTGCTCTATATTGGAAGCCATATCTCTGCACTCAATGGTTGTCATGACAACATCTGTGGTGAGGTTATAGTGTTTTGGCCTTGATCCATTTTGGTTTAAAATACTATGAGTACATACATATAAATCCCACCTATGTGAAAATGGTGGTTATTGCTCACAACTCCGGCCTCCCTCTGGAAAAATAACATGATGGTTATGGTTTTCGTAAGTGAGTTTCTGGTTGGGTATTAGTCATTATTAAATTATATTCTTGTTCACCAACCCAGTATATGCAGATTGAAAATATCAAACTTTAATTCTGCCAACGTTTCGGTAACAATGCCACCATCAGGGCAAATAATGAGAAAACATGCATGAAATCAACAGTTTTTATCAATGTTCAATGTTCACACACGCTCAGTGGAGGCATGTGACGTCACCTCTCCAGAGTGGGCGTGGCTCCAGCTCGAGTTGCAGTTAGTGTCTTGATTGTGATGTTGGTGACCAGGGCGGGGCTTCATGACACACACACACAAAAATGACTACCATAATCCTCGTGCACGTGCCGAGGCCTAACAAGAAGACAACATGTAGTTACTTCATCTTTGTCTATAGTTCTTACACACCAGTTACAAATAAGCATCAGTAAACAGAAAAAGTCATGTTTACAAAGTCAAGGTTTATATGTACACAAAAAATCATGAAAAATAAGGCTTAGCTGATGTCTGTGTGGGCATAGAGTACCACGCACTAAAGGCATACATCCCTCAGTATACAATATACTACCATCAAACATAATAAAGTCACCATGGTGCTGAACCCTCACCATGGCAATGGTGATCTTTCAATATATTATCAGTGATGCATAATATGGTAGTAGTTCATTTGTGAGCAGGTTGTCTTGGGAACTAGTATTACTAAGTGCCTCAGCCAACACTAACGGCATGTACAGCAGCAATCACAACATGACAGCCATAGCCAACCAAGGAGATATCAAACCACAGCTTATAAGGATCAAAGTACACACACTAGGGAGCTACAGTACACAATATGAAGCAATAATAGTACAATGGCATGCCTAGTACAATAAAAATTACGTACAATGTGTAGTTAAAGTTGGTCAACATATGATTTAAACCAGTTATCAAAAGATATATAATTTGTAATAAAATAATGAGTGGTCTCTTTAGAGACATCTACAAAACTAACATTTACCTTTTTACATAAATTATGAGGCATGAATGCTTCATCTTCATAAAATCTCAAGTATAAGAAGTATTAAATGTAGCTCAAATTTTATTAACAAAAGCACCAATCCTCGGCACCACTCTAGCAGAATGCAGAGATATATATCTTTAATCTTTCAATGTTTCAAGTGGGGGCTATAGTACATAATATATGTAATTTGTAGACAGCTAAGTGAAAAAGTAAGCATGATTAAGTATTCACAAAATAAGAAACATATGACAACAAAACCTCCAAACCAATACACATGCATGTAATATAACAGCCGATGTATTTAGAAACAGGCACACAAAATTTTTTTTATAAACTGTCAAAAGAAAGTCATATAATACCAAAATTAAATTAAAAAATTAACACAAGATTATACCGTATAGCGGAAAATTTTTGCTGGTGCAAAATTTCGTATAAATCGTTAAAATGCAGCTCCTCAAACTTTGCGGTGTGCGTATAAAACTTATCTTCTTGTTACAATTGGGCTGCTTGCTGGAAGAAAAATTTTTTCATAGTTAATAAATTTCATATACACAGTGCTTGCTTGTATTGCGCATATTATACAGAAGTTAAATTTTCTCACATTTTAATTTTTTATTGCAATGGCATACAAAAGTGCGAAAATTTCCAACATACAAATATTTCCTGCTATACGGTATACTGTTGCTGTTTTACATATTGTACACAATTATGTCACAAGCTATGAGTCTTGACTATAAATATTTGATAATCTATTATACTTTCAGTACATTGTACCCTATTGTCCAGGTGGGACTAGGGGAGGATATTCATCACTGTGTCCAAACCGGTATGGCAGTGCCTCCACTGGCTCTAATTCTGAATAAGAGGATTTAAGTTTGTCCTTGAGAGTAAGAAACATTGACTTGAACCAATTCTGAACACATTTTGGGACAATAAGGTAAAGCACAAGTCCTATTCCATAAACAATTGGTACAGAGACCAATGGTATAACAACAGCATAACGAATGAAGGGTATGCTCCTCGAGGCAACAACTTCTACATATTGAAAATTGGTTAGGACCATAAACACCAAACTCAATGTTGTAGAATACAGCAGATCTACGAATGTGTGTAAGGCTGACTTGTATGGCCTCAAAGTAGCAATTAATACAGTAACTGCAGCAAATGCTATTCCAAACAGGAGGAAGTACACTGGTCCAGTTGTAATAGCAATTAAAAATTNCTTGTTCATTCACTTTTTTCAACACTACAGTGGGGAGACTGTTAGAGACTGGTAAGTCCCTACAAAAAGCTTGAGTAAGAGCTACGTGCACTTCAGTATGCTAGAGGGAGCTAATGCGCATGCGTATATAATGCCACGTGCAAAGATAATGAATGACCTTTGAACTCTACCTACAAAGATGGCTGCATTGTAGTATATGAATTTATATGCTAAGTTTTAAAGCTTTCTAGTTTTTGTTTAGGCCTATTTATGATGAAAACGAGTATCAAGGAATGTAGTACCTATGAAAAGAATTTACTTTGTGCTGTCAAAGTTGGCTCAACACATTCTGGTTCTCTGGAAATCCTTTTCAAGTAAGTCAGTTAGGAAGTAAGTAAGTAAGTACGTAAGTTAGATGAACAAAAAATGGCACTATGGTGGCTTCCCACTAGCGCTCTCTACGAGTGCTTCGGAAAGTTTTTGTGAGTTTTAAGACTTGCATGCAGTTGGTAATCTGTCAGTGAGAGCTTCTGAGCAACTTTGAAGGTCTAGTTTTGTTTGACTAAATTTTTATGGTGGCCAACATTTTGTATTGTGTCTATGGGATAGTCGACCCATTCCTACTATACGTACTACCGTACCAAGAGTAAATAAGGGGAGGAGAGTGTCGAACGGCGCATACTCGTGTAGAAACACTGTGTACAAAGTAACATGACCTGCACGTGAGTAAACCTACGTAAATGGGGCGTGGCCACACACTTTACGTCATCAAGAGCGTTGAAAAAACGAGCAAATAAACTAAGCTGCTCGTAGATTTCCAAGTCCAAGCGAGCTTACTTACGGAGGACCTAACAAATCTGAGTGAAAAAGCAAACAGCCAGCTTCAAGAAGGCCAGAAAGGACCAAAATTTTACGTAAGTGCGTGGCCACGTCTCGTATACGACATCAGTGTAGAAATTTACTAGTAGATTACAGATAGATATACGTTGTTTAGTCACGTGCAGGTCATGTTACTTTGTACACAGTGTTTCTACACGAGTATGCGCCGTTCGACACTCTCCTCCCCTTATTTACTCTTGACCGTACGTATGATACTTACAGTGACAGTTATTTGCAGACCTATAGAGAAAGTACATGAACTGACGAGACTGCAAGCAAAATCAGTGACTATACAGTTTCAAAAGAAGTCACATGATCTTTGCGACCTTCCACCTCCACCCTTCCCTTCTTGTCGGAAATCCTCCACCCATTCCTCTGAGGCTTTCTCTATCTCTAGCTTTCTTCTCTTACCAAGCTTCATAATGCTCCGCCATACTGATAAGCTCTTTAGGAACAACCTGCAGGTGTAGATTTAGTGAATTATAATGTCAAGGGCATAGCCAATAAGAAGGAATGGGGGGAAGGTATAACAAATATTGTCTTACAAGTTTCAGCACATCTAACCGAAAATGGAATCAAAAAGTCAAAGAAATGCTCCCTGAAAGTGATGTAAATAAATGCCTCTAGCCATCCAAACTCCTCAGTGCATAAGATGGACAAACTGGTCATAAGAGCTTGGGTAAAGTTGCTGACCTTAGTTGAAACAGTAAGCCATTTCACCTAACCAAATTTTCACTAGTGCTCTATATTGGAAGCCATATCTCTGCACTCAATGGTTGTCATGACAACATCTGTTGTGAGGTTATATTGTTTTGGCCTTTATTAATGATACATTTTAGTTTAAAATGCTATGCTTAAGAGTTATTAGTGCATACATATAAATCCCACCTATATGAAAATGGTGGTTATTGCTCATAACTCCCTCCCTCTGGAAAAATAACAGGATGGTTATGGTCCATAACTCCCTCCCTCAGGGTATGAAGTACATCAAATGTTAGTACAATGACCAATAAGAATGCAGATTTACTCAACAGCAGGAACTAATTTTCATATTGTTTCTAGATGTCTAATTTGCATATTCATTCTAAGATGACTTGCTAACTTGAATGTTGTTTCCAAGAGAAAGAAATTTTTAATACAAGCTACAATGTAACATTGCCGTGCATACAGTAAAGAAATTACTGTTCAGTCATGGGTAATGAGTGGGTTGGGTTTAAAAACACAATTAAGTTGAATCTTGAACTATATACCCCAAAAGACTGACAGACAAAATATGAAGCAATGTCAAGTTTTAGCATCTACCACTTCTGTAAGAGAGTTTAGTATTTTCTGTTAATTGCTTAGGCTTAGCGTAGGCTACTAAAAACCAAAACACTGTTATTCTGAAATAAGCAGCGTTTAGTTTGTTTACTGAGTTTTCTGGATACGTTGAATTTCTTGTGTAGTTCGAATGCTCTTTCTAGACAAAGGAGGAGAACTCTGAGGATTGTAGAAACCAGGTAGAGTGGCAGATAAGAAACTCACTATATTTTTGCTTCTGCTTCTTTCTAAATGAATGTAATGACTGAAAACTGAGTAGAGCTGTTACTAATGAACCTGAAGTATGTCAAAAAAATGTGACAAATCCAAAATGGGATACATAACAGTTAATACACAGTAGATTGGGAGTTATGGCAACGTAAATGTCCTCGCCTGAGGGCAAACAACATGACCCATTATACTCTATAGACTGTATGCACTCAAACAGCTCAAAAGTGGAAAGAAACAAGCAACAAGTCTAAGCACTGGGATACATGCATTTTAGAACATACCTACTGACGGGCGTTATCGAAATACACTCGGTAATATTGGTAAACACTCAGGCTCTAGCTCCCCTCAGGTTTACTCAATATAACTGTGTATTTCCAATAACATCCTACAGTGTAGTTTTGACTTGCGCAAGAGTTTAGTCAACTTTGGCAGTTTATGTGCTAAACTTGCACACTTGAAACAGAGAACAAATATTATCTACAAGGGAAAGCAACACTAACATTTTTTCAGAGTCTTGAACAGCACCCAGGGTAATGTAAAGGCCAAAACCAAGGGAAATAATTATATAATGTACATATTGCCCTCAGTTTTCCTGTAGCTCACATTTCTTCACGTTATACACACTGCGACAAATGTGTTAATGGCATGGCTTCCTAGGATACAAGCACATAAAGAATATACCTGATTGGAGTCAGCTAGTATATCACAGAGCTCTCTGGCACACTTCCAATCTTCTCTTGTGATAAATGACAGTGCCTTACCACGGCTCCTGAGAGAGTGAGAAACAGAGGTATGACAATTAATACTGGCAATCAGCAAGTATATAATAGTACTAATGTAATAAACTACAGGTACACATCCTTGCTCAGCATGTATGCCTTTTGCCACTAAAAAATTGTGAGTGGGTGTCCAGAAAACCAATTACAGATGCAGAAAATGAAAATGTCTACTCCTTATGGTTAACGTGTACAAAAAGTTGCATTCCGTGTATATGATATGAAAAATTAATGAGTGATATAACTGGCTTGTACCATGGGCCAATCAGATTGCCACATGAATAGGTACACTTGAGGACAACAGCTAACCTCAGTTACAGTTCACAAAAGTATCAAAAGTGTGATAAGAGACGAACTGGACAATATCTTGTCACAAGTGGACCCAAGGCTTCTACTGCCTCTAGAAAACTGTGATAATAATTAGCATGCTAATGACCACTACCCGTGCATCAATTGCTTCCTCTTCGCGTGCTACTCTCGAAGAAACTCCTCTAAATCAGCCACACCTATCAACCTCAACTAGCATTGGTGTCAAACCAGAAGATTCTAAGAAAGTGCTGTTCCTAAAAACACACTATTTGGGCTACGAATGTCTGGTAACAATGGACTAGTCATAGATGAAGCGTATGCCAGTCATACACAGATTGATCAACTCATTTGCTCATTTCTGACCTATATCAAATGGATTATTGGCTTAGCAAGTTTGTGTTAGAGGCAAGGAAAGAAACTGAAGAGCATTATCCATGGCACACATTATAGGATCTGTGTAGGTTTACTAAGATTCATTGGAGCCAAAAGATTAGACCACAAATCAAGGATCACAAAGTTTAATTGCTGGATTCTAAAAAACACTTTACAGTGAGATGAAATGTTTGAGTGCACTTCAGTGTGGAGCTAAAAAGAAACTAGCTGAGCCAATCACTGCTAGTGAGGAGAGTTTACTGTAGGACAAAGGCATATACTTTGAGACAGCAGCTCTCAGATTTTTCTTGACACATTGCTGTATCTTTGTGGCTACCATTTTCTTTACATACTGTAAAGGAACACAGTAGTCTTCAGTTGTTGTGCATGGTATTTAAATGCACCTATTGGACACAACACACTCTCCAAAATGGTTTGTAGACTGTGTGAAAATGCTGGAATTTCGATAAAACAAACCATTCACTTCGAGCAACCACTGCTACACGATTGTTCCAAAGTGGAGTCTCATACTGGCCATATATACGAGCATTGATGGAGTTAGGTCATATATACCGTATAGCACAAAATATTGGTGGGAATAAAATTTGGCAAATTGTCAAAAATTTCATGATTGGCAGACTTCATTTTGGCGTTAGTACACGTGGCAATACACAAATTCCGTCTGTGCATGCGCAAAAATGAATGTTTTGTGGATTAAATTAATATGATTCAAATCATTATCTAAACAGTGTGGAATAAACAGTGATTCTGTAAGTTAGTTGAAAATGGACAGAATTATAACGATTGACAATAATATTGAATGTAATACAGAACCAAAATATTTAGTTTCAGTACATTGTATACCCTATTGTCCTGGTAAAGAAACGTGAATCAATAAAGTTGCTAGTTAGAGTACACAGTGAAAACCAAGCTAAAACATCTATAACAAAGTGATCCACTCAAACGTTCTTAGGTACAGGACATTATGAACCAGGCTGTACACAGGTAAGGGCAGTGAAGTTTTCTCGGACTAATTGCACTGAGTCTCGTGCTTTGTGTAAGGAGTAATTAACTAAAGAATCTTCACACCTAACATGGTATCAGGAAAATATACAATAAATCAAACAAAAATCAAGTGGTATAATAAAATCACCAACACTTTCAAATTCAGACAGACTATAAAACACTGTAAAGTTCAAGTAGGAATGACATACTCCTACTAACATACGTATGTTGAAAAAATGGTTTTTCACTATAAAGACAAGATTATAATATAAATTAATACTCTGTCGTATACCATTAGAGTGTTTATATACTCAGGTATATAAAACTAATGTACAAGTATAACAAACCAGAGTGATAATAAACTAAGGTTTATTTTGATATTCTGCAAAGTAAAATTAATAGTTTCAGTACATTGTACCCTATTGTCTTGGTGGTACTAGGGGAGGATATTCATCACTGTGTTCAAACCGGTATGGCAGTGTCTCCACTGGTTCTAATTCTGAATAAAAGGCTTTAAGTTTGTCCTTGAGAGTAAGAAACATCGATATGCACCAATTATGAAACCGTTTTGGAACAACAAGAAAAACAAAAAGTCCAAGAGCATAAACAATTGGTACAGACAAGACTGGCACAAAAACACCATAACAAATGAAGGATATACTCTTTGAGGCAACAACTTCTAGATAACGAAAATTGGCCATGCCCATTAGCACAATACTCAATGTTATCAAAAACATCAGATCTGCAAATGTGTGCCAAGCTGACTTATACGACCTTACAGTAGCAACCAAAACAGCAACTGCAGCAAATGTTATTCCAGAGAGAAGAAAGTATACTGGGCCAGTTGTAAACAAAATAAGAAATTGATTAATAACTCTCAGACACAAGTAGAGAGCAGAAAAGTAGCGGCAGTCTCGNATGTTTTTGGGCTTGTTAGAAAGAGAATGAACTAAATAGTAGCTTGAGAAGCCATTTAGTGCGAAGCGCCCGGTTTTTGCAGAGTTATTCGCGTGAATATTTGTATTGTGCTAATGGGCCATCCGTGCCATTCCTATGTACCCAGTACTACCGTACTGGGAATACTGAAAAGATGCATACCATTTAACAGAGCTCACACAAATAGCAGCTGGACTAATTTGTCATCATATATATTTTTTGTGAGCTAACTGGACCTTGTGAGTCTCAATGAACATGGAATAACAATCACATGATAGACAAACAAGGAGAGGTCAAACTATAGCTTACAGCTAGGAACAAAAGCATGCTCAAGTGGGATCTACAGTTTCATACGCATATGCACCCATATGCAGTCTGCAGAATTAAAATTTAATCACTAATTTAAAATCGCCAATCATGCTAAAATACAAATTCGCCAAATTTAAGCCCACAAATTTACCTGCTATATGGTATAAGAAGCAGAGTTGGCTCACATTCCCAGCTGTCTAGCTATGAGACATGGATGTTGTATGTTTAAGTATATAAGTATATATTATGCCTTAAGCTTAAAACTTTCACGTATATATGAGAGGTCAGTTTATAGCATCATGCACAAACAGAAAGCTTCACAAATAGTTTGTAAAGAAATTTAAGACTATAATGTATATCTCTTTAAACATTCAGGCTGCTTACTTGATCCTAAAAAATTCATGATGCTCCGAATTAAGTTCAGAATTAAAGTTACATGCTACAGTTATACCTCATGAACAATGATAATGCTAATTGAGTACAAAAGCAAGTAATTTTATAAACAGAAGTACAGAGTTCATTACTTGCATACATGTGGGGCAGAGCTAGCTAAAATCTAACCGAAATGCATGAGTAGTACATCATCTTAATGAGTTATGTCATTAGAAAGAAGGCCAGACAGAAAGTGTTCTTGAAAAGAAGCAACTCAATAATCCACTGAGGTTGTCTCAGTTTGCTCCCTTACAGCTGCCTGGGGCACTTTTAAATTACTGAGTGGGGTTCATCAGTGTTATGGATAGCCAGCCGTAATTGCTGTTGGTTTAAATAATGGAGGCTTATTGTAATAGTACATAAATGTTATAGTATTCTACACCACACACATGCCAGGACTAACAGGACTTCCAAGACTGCTCATTATTGACATTATGGCACTGACAGAGGGAAGAAAGCCTCAAACAAACAATCGCACGTATTTTGGAAAACAAAACATAATAATAATATTATTACTTCACAGATTTGTAAAAGAAAATGTCATCAATTTAGAAAAGTTCTAATCTCAAATCGACTAAATGTAGAAGTCTGAACCAAGCAGTAGAAGGTATGACATGCAAAATAAACCTCATCACATGCAACCCCAAGCTCTTTTGCTAGCCTTTGCATGCTGCTATTAATGATGTTCAATAGACAATCTTTCCCATTGATTTCTTTTTCACATACTCTGGAACATCCAGGAAAGATCACCAAAGTCAAACACATTGAGTAATGAAGGCACCAAGGTGCATAACCCATGGTGCATAATATGCACCTAAAACTGTTATGCATTGCTGTGTTCATGTGTTTGTAAAATGGTATAGTAAAGTTAATAATATATTTGATTTGTTCCTTGATGTTGGCTATCTTCACAGCACTACAATAATTAGCACACTATCTTTGTAAGGATTTCAGGCAGTTCATATACTCTACTACCTATGCTAGTGCAGGCTCACCTTTCATGCTTCCCTCCCAAAATTTTAACAGTATGGGTGTGGTCTCGAAGATTAGCACTCAGAGGCTGAAAAGCCTCATATGTCAGAAACTATCATAACTTTTGTTAAAATTTTGGTGCAAATCATTTAGATAATCTCAATTATTTTACCTTGGTATGCCGCTTTTGAAGACTAGACTGGCTAGGTGGAAAACACACACACAAAAACAAACTGACTACTGTAACCCTAGGTGCACTGTGCACCAAAGGTTAATAACAGCATGCAAGGGCCTGGGAACACACTTAGTGTACTGCTTGAGTTTGAGGTCACTTAACCTTGGTTAATCCAATTTCAGATTTTCTTGTGCACATTGGAAAAAGAGTGGGGATCAGTGTCAATGCAAACAAACTGGAAAATTGTACCCCTACTTAAGTTTACTGACCATGTCCATGGGCCCACTGTGACAGTCAATCCCAGTTTGTCCCCCCTACCCTCCCAAACCTCTCCACCCTTGCTGAATACTGAAGCTGCTATGGATAGCCCAGCTCCAGAACTGAACCTAGAAACAAGTCTGACCGATGATCATTTTTTACCGAACAGTCTGACCGATCTGCCCGAGGCACAGTCACCGCCCCTGGCAGCTCAGTAACTCCCTCCCATTCCACTTGGCCACAAAACAGTAAATCTTTTTGTATCATGTATTTTAACTGTAGAAGTGTACTCCCTAAATTCGACGAGCTTGTTGCCCTTTGTCTGTTAAAGAAGCCAGACATTATATGTCTAGTAGAAACATGGCTCAGCCCTGATGTTCCTGACAATGAACTCTCCATCCCACATTACACAATAGCCAGACTTGACAGGAACAGACATGGCGGAGGAGTGGCTATTTATATTCACAATAGTATCTTTTTTAAAGTATTGTCATGTGGTCCGAATGATCTTGAACTAATTACCCTTTCTCTAACTAGGAATAATTTTAAACTTTGCTTATGTGTTTTTTATAGACCCCCTTCATCACCCCCTCATATCTTTGATAGTTTGTGTGAATTTTTATTTTCTCTTAACGTGTCACTATTTTCTAATTTTTTATTACTTGGAGACTTTAATGTAGACTTTAGTAATCCCTCTTGTCACCTGTTTTCACATGTTTCTAATCTAATGAACTCTTTTTCTTTGTGTCAAGTTGTAGACGCACCCACCCACTTTTCATATGCTGGACAACCTTCTACAATGATATGGTATGTGATTTGGACCTAGACACAATTCTGGTTGATAATGATATTGAAACCAGCTGGTCCAACTTAAAGTATGCATTTCTCCACATAATGGAAGATTGTATTCCTCAAGCAGTGCTTCCAGATAGGCATAATGTACCATGGTTGACAAAAGAAATCATGCAACTGATTCGCAAAAGAAATCTGATGTTCAAAAGGGCCTCCAAATCTGGTAGGATTGAGGATCGTAACAAATTCAAGTGTCTGAGGAATAAAGTCATTTCCAAGCTAAGAGCTGCCAAGAAGGCCTTCTTCTCTAATCTTCATCCAAGTAACCCGAAGAATTTCTGGAAGCTTGTTAGAATAGTTAAGAAGAGTTCCTCAATCCCCCCCCCCCCTTGAATCTGGAGATGTTATAGCTTCCTCAGATGTGGAGAAGGCTAACTTACTGAATGATACCTTCATCAATTCAGCCAATACATCCAATCATGCATGTACAATGTCAACTGCAGACCTCTTGGAAACCTTCTCTACTGAACCAAGTGACTGCCCAGATTTCCTCCTCTGTACAGAGGAAGAAGTCTATAATCTCCTATCAACCTTGGAAACAGATAAATCCAGTGGGCATGACGAAATCTCTGCCTACATGTTAAAGCAGACTGCTCTAAGTTTGTCTCCAGCAATCACCAAACTGTTCAACATCTCAATTCGCCTTGGTGAGTTGCCAGCAGAGTGGAAAGTTGCCAGAGTTACACCAATCCCCAAATCTTCCAAACAATCGGACCCAAAAAACTATCGACCAATTTCTCTACTTTCTATACTTAGTAAGCTGCTGGAAAAGCACATCAGGAATGCCCTCCTGGACCATCTCTCAGAGCACTCGCCAATATCTTCTCAGCAATGGGGATTTTCTCATGGCAAATCCTCTACTGGTGCCCTGTTAGCCGCAACTGACCAGTGGCACAGATGCCTGGACTCTGGTTCCGACATATGTACTGTATATTTTGACTACCGCAAGGCGTTTGATTCTGTCCCTCATAAGCCTCTGCTTGAGAAGTTAATGGCAGCTGGTGTTAACCCCTTTCTTTTGAAATGGATCACTGCATATCTTACCTCCAGAGTACAATATGTTTGTGTCAACGGGGAATCCTCAACCTGTCGTGCTGTCACATCAGGTGTCCCACAAGGGTCTGTCATTGGTCCACTATTATTCATTTTCTATGTGAATGATATCACATCTGTCAAACTCTCAAGTGGTACTCTTTCATTGTTTGCCGATGACTTACTATTATATCGGGTAATCAGGAGCCAATCTGACTTCCTGCTGCTCCAAACAGACGTAGACAACCTGTGTGACTGGTCCAATCAAAACTTCCTACAGCTAAACAACACTAAATGTAAATATATAATCATCTCAAGGAAGAGACACCCTATCTCCCCTCTCCAACCACTTACTGTACATGATGATCCCTTGGAAAGAGTCTTCTCATATAAATACCTTGGGATTTGGTTGACTCCCACTTTGAACTGGTCTAGTCATGCCACTGAGGTCTGTAAAAAAGCACGCTCTCAGCTCGGTATTATATATAGAAATTTCTACCTTCACTCAAACCCAGCCACTCTGCTCCAGTTATATATCTCCTATGTCAGACCCCACTTGGAGTACGCAGCACCAGTTTGGGACCCCCATCAGGTGGGCCTTATCCAGTCCTCGAAGGCTGTGCAGAAATTTGCCCTGAGAATGTGCACCAAGAGTTGGCACCTTGACTACAATACTTTGTTGCAAACCTGCAATGTTCCATCACTAGCAGACAGGAGACATCAACTGAAATTGTGCTTCATGTACCAACTCCTGAATGGTAATATAACCTTTCCTGATGCACCTGTTGTTAGAAGACCACTGACCAATCACAATCTGAGGAATGCCAGCCCACATCTTCTCACTGAGCCAACCTTCCACTCCTCTGCATACCAGTACTCCTTCTTTCCCCACACTACATCTTTGTGGAATCACCTGCCTAATTCATTTTATGAAAGTGAGTCACTACTTAGCTTTAAGCGCTGTCTTCGTTCTCTCTGAACTGTTGAGCTGTGTGGACATTGTTAGACTTGTTTTTGTTTTTGTTTTTGTTACTGTTAAATAGTCTTTGTTTTGTTTTTTTCTCATTGTTTACCTATTCATGTCACTTGTATACCGGGGTGCATTCTTATGTTAGCATTGTGCTATTTGCTGCATCCTTGCCCATGTGCAAAATTATTATAAAAAAAAAACCAAAAAAAACAGTGACATGCAGCTGTGCTACATAAAAAGTACAAGCCTAATTTGCATCTCATTAATATGCAAAATTTGTATTGTAACAATGGCAGAGCAAGCAAAACTTCACTAACTTTCACTGGGCCCGTAGCCAGGATTGTTGAAAGGGGGGTGCATATTGACTGACGAAAGTGTCCCATAAAAAAGTGGAAAATCTAGGGGGGTCTGGGGGCATGCTCCCCCAGAAAATTTTGGAAATTTAGGCTAATTTTGGTGAATTCTGGTGCATTCTAGAGCATCTTTCATGATTTGAAGCTATAACTTAATGTTTTATGATTGTACCTAGTATATCTTAGGTCTTCTTTTTGCTTCAAAAGGGGGGTGCACATGCACCCCCCTGCACCCCCCCTCCCTACGGGCCTGACTTTAGCTCCGTTTAGCGGAGCGAGTGTCAGAGGTCCATTGATTGAGGAAGTCATAAGTTCAACTCTTCCTGTTTAATAATTTAGGGCGCAAATTTGCACAACTAGTGAAAAATCGAAATGCTGGATAAAAAGATATAGGTACTTCCTGTTCTAAAGTACAGAAGCAATACTGTGCGATCGCGTTTTTGATATGCTCGACATTTGTCCATTTGGCGGGGAAACCGCCAGCCTCCTGGACTTGAAAAGCTTGCTGTAAGTTACCCAAAAGGTTGAATTAACAGTATTTAGGGCGCAAATTTTTCTAGAGTGTCTTGTTAGCTTGCAATCTAAAGACTAAAATGCATTCAGTATCACTTTTAGTACTTAGCTAGTGAGCAGCTGCCTGATGCATGTAGGCTCATCAATAATTCATATGTCACTACATTTCTAGCCATGATTGGATGAAAGACGGGCTGAGCCGCTCGCACAAAGGTTTCGAGATGCCAGGCCTGATGCCAGCAGGGCTAGTTCTGTCCGTGCAGTTACTGTTTGGCAAAGTTTACTCCGTAGACAGCCTAAAAATAATACTTTTACTATCCGCTTACTGTTCCTATCTGACAAAAACACAAAATCTACTGTGCATTTCATTTTGCCATACTAGCCTCACGTGGCAAGAAGCATAAAAACGTGGGCAGAGTCATTGACCGCACTACATTATGCCCACGCGCAATTTTCACCGTTCTACCCTGTTCTATCCCCACGTGATCTCGGATACCAGGCTCCCCTTCTCCTTTCCGTGAGTGAAAGGTCAAAGAAGAGCCTGGGGACGAAGCTAGGTTTGATGAGCGTGCACCTACATCAAAAAGCTAAATAAAAAGTACAGTATTTTATNGCGCTAATGGGCCATCCGTGCCATTCCTGTGTACCCAGTACAACCGTACTGGGAACAAGTAAAAAAAAAAAACATTGGAAATGTAATGAGACACAGGAATGGCTAAATCGTAAAAGAACGCAAACAAGATGGAATGGCTGTTAGAGTGTGTAAGGAATTCTTCCTGTATAGGCTTCATTTAACAATCTTCTTATTGAGTCTCTCATTTTGCCCACAGGAAGAATTCCTTACACACTCTAACAGCCATTCCATCTTGTTTGTGTTCTTTTTACGATTTAGCCATTCCTGTGTCTCATTACATTTCCAATGTTTTTTTTTTTACTTGTTTGTTCTCAATTTTCCATAATTCTACAAATTACATTTGAGTTAGTGTGTGTAGTTAGTAGTCTGGCAAGCCAGACTCACTGAGCCCGCGGCGGGCTGCTGAGCTGTTAACCGTTTGTGAAGACTGCTTGATACTGAAGTGAAACACATTTCAGTTATTTGGAGGCAGGAGCTGTATCATAATAATTTACTTGCCTTTCTATACGTTATGATAAATCTACCATCTCTACATATCTACAACATAGCAATGAGCCTGAACGAGATAAAAGTTTGCTTACGCATATCAATCCATTTTATGTTTACAACATTGAAAATGTAAAATGAGACACAGGAATGGCCAAATCATAAAAAAGAAAGCAAACAAGTGGAATGGCTGTTTGAGTGTGTGCAGAATCTTAGTCTTTTTACTGTGTCAAGTCCTTCATTTCACCCACAGGAAGAATTCTTTACACACTCAAACAGCCATTCCACTTGTTTGCTTTCTTTTTTATGATTTGGCTATTCCGGTGTCTCATTTTACATTTTCAATGTTTTTTATTTTGTTTGCTCTAATTTTTTCATAATTCTATCAATGAGTTTGTGCCGTGTGTATCAGTGTGTGTGTCTGACCGAATGTGTGACGGTACATGTCCTAGCCGGCTGCTAGCTTACTGAATTTGCAGGACCTGGCATCACTGCAGGTGGAGCAGTGGCATCACAAAACTTTGTTGCCTTCAGTGCTAAGTTGCTTATTCAATAGTAGCAAGATAGTTATTGAAGAAAGGTAGAGTTCAGCCAGAGTTCTGGAGTTCAGTACTAGTCAGGCAGGTAAGCTGTGAATTCCAAATAATGCACACTTGCCTATGTGGAAAGGGTCGTCAACTTGAAATTAATGGCGGCCATATGGAGATGGCGCTTTCTGTCTTGTATCTAGCGACTGAACGAGAGACATGAAAAACCGATGCCAAAAGCGACTGAAGACAAAGATACCAAGTTTATTCGTTCAAGAAGAAGAAGAAGAAGAAGAAGAAGAAGAAGATGGAGAAAATTAGAGGTTTGGCATAGTTTAGTTTGGTACTTTAGCGATGGTTTTAGGCCATGTTTTTAGGCTTGTTAGAAAGAGAATGAGCTAAATAGCAGCTTGAGAAGCCTTTTAGTGCCAAGCACTCAGTTTTTGCAGTTATTTGCGTGAATATTTGTATTGCGCTAATGGGGCATCTGTGCCATTCCTGTGTACCCAGTACTACCGTACTGGGAATATTTTTGAAAGGTATGTTTTGTTGGAGAGAGTGCTATAGATACTGGTGGACCAAGCAGAGAGTTTGGGCATTTGTTTGTACAAGGTGGACTACAGAGGTATTGCAGAGGATGTGACTACAAGTATACCTTCGATCACGATGTTGTGGCTCTCCAGGTATAACATGCATAACCCCATAGTACTTAGTAATATTTGCAAAGTGATTTTAAGGATAATCAAGCCGAATTTACTGTTGATTGCACTTCCCTTCGAATCACGTAAAAGCGGAGCGTGGATGTACGTGCGCGTAGTGAGACGGATGCGTGCAATTTAAATTATTCAGTCTGGAGACTCGGAGAGGCTTTAGTTTATAGTGAAATATGTCTATTGAACCATGCAGAACGAAGGCATATTCTGCTGACATTTGTTGGAGAGTCATATGGCAACGTATTGGAATGAATCTTTCTTACAAAGAGGTCGGAATGAGATTACAAATCGCCCCTAGTACAGCTCATAGAATTTTCAAACGATTCCAAATCACTGGAAACGTTATACCAAATCTGCAACCAGCTCGCCCACATATAAGGAAGCTAGATGACTATCATGAGTTATTAATCTTGGGAATCATACTTGAAAATCCAAGTAAGTACCTAAGAGAAATATGTGCCATAATCAGAGAAGCAACTGGGGTTGTTGTTTCTGTTTGTCGGGAATGGATTTACCAGGAAAAAGATTTCAATATGTTGCTAAGCAATGTAGAATGGAATACCGAGCTGAATTTATGGCACGCGCTTTGTTTTATGACAAGGAACTTTATGTCTGGGTCGATGAGACAGGAAGTGATAAAAGAAAATCAATGAGAAGGTTCGGATACTCTTTTAAAGGTGTAGCTCCTGTGTGCAATCGTATATTAGTACGTGGAAAGAGAATCTCGGCAATTGCTGCTATGTGTACAGATGGAATACTTGCAGTTGAGCTTAGTAGACCGAATCTGTTAATGGAGAGAAGTTCATTGATTTTGGGAGAGGTAGTTTAATCCCCAATATGAATTGTTTTGATTGATCAGCAAGTAGATCTATAGTGATTTTAGATAATTGCTCATTACACCATGTACCTGGAGTCATTAAGCTATTCAATGAAGCAGGAGTGTTAGTATTTTTCCTACCACCATACAGCCCCGATCTGAACCCGATAGAGGAGGCATTCAGTTCAGTGAAATATTTTCTTCAAGATCATGATGAAATATTGCAAGCTACAGATAATCCTAACAGTATTATTCAAGCAGCTTTTGACAATATTACTGAACAACAATGCAAGGGTGATAGTGGATATGATTAGCTATACATGTATATGTACATGTAGTCATAATAATTATTCTTGTTCTGAATGAGTCACTGTCAGTGAATGAACTAATGAATTAGAAAGCTTTAATGTCATTCATGATTATATCTTGGAGCTCTTTATACTGCTCGAGTGTAATGGCACCTCGTTCCATCAGTTTGTGCCATTTGTCGAGTTGGTCGATGCATTCAGATCTAAGTGTGACAGGGGATATACCTTGTGGTCCACAGTTGGAATCTTTTGCAACCTTAGTTTGGATGGCTTATCTGGGGGTTCTTCGTATGATGTGTGCTTGTTCAAATGAAGCATGTGAGCCCAAGCTNTAGGGAATTCTCTCTAGTGTTAATGTGGTTGGGTCAGAAGTGTCTTTTAACGAACCAACTAACATACAAGAATTGATAAATGGGGAAAGAATTGGTTGCAAGTCAGATGGAATTTCATCATGTGTTGCTGTGATGTCAATGTAATGTAAGAACTTATTCATTAATTGTACAGTTATGGAACGATGATTTGTGACTTTGTCACCGAGAATACCATTATACCTTTCGAACGTAAATAGCCAAAATGAATGAGCATGTCCATAATCTTTGAAACACTCACGAACATGACAGTGTAGGTGCATGTTTGGGGTACATACCTTTTTCCCATACAATGATTCTGCTGATCTACAAATTGAAACAATTAATGTATGCACTTGTTCAATTGTATCCTTAGTCAGTACTTTACTAGTATACAAGATGCATGCTTTCACAAAATGACGCCAACATTCCAAGTGTTCTGATGGAAGTATGTTATGAAGACAAAAAGCCGAGTAGATAGTGGTCCAAACTTTCCATTCGTCAGCAGTAAATTTACTAAATCCATGTAAAATCTTTCCTGGTATCCTTCCAACATTTCTTGGTACTTTAATACTGTCCACTCGCCTCTGAATTTCTTTGAAGTGTAAATCTGTTAAAATATTTAAATCCTTCCAAGTTTCTAACATATGTTTAGCTGTTCCTAGAAATAAGTTATGCATTGGATCTATCACTGTATTTCGTACTATGCTTAAGTATGGTAATTCTGTAAGGCAACTGTAACGATATCCATTCTCCCTAGCCGCCTGATCCCTAGCACTTGCAGATTTAGCTTGTAAATACTTTAATCCAGCTTCTTAGATGTGAACATTATCACGCTTTGGCCATGACTCCACATCATACCCAGAATAATCGGCAGATTCTCCAAACTTTTCAGTTGGAAATATTTTCAAGCAACGTGAACAGCCTAATCTGGCATTATGACCAGCAAACACACATATTTTTCTGGCAGCTGGAACATCATTTGCAATACAGGACAACATAGCTCGCAAGATTTTTCCATTCACTCTGACTCCAATATTAAATTCCTTTAGATCGTCAAGCAGTGGAGCTAGGTAATGATTGACATTTTCTGGTTGATTTGGGCCTGGCATTAATCCTAGTAAAATAACATTGCAGTTTTTAAATCTCATATGTCTGGGGAGATTATTTATGACCGTGTACATTGCTCCTATGCTGTGTTTTACATATTTATAGTAAAAATTTTGAAAAACTAAGCAGTGTAGGAATGGGCAGTGCTATAAAAAGCAATGAAACAAGGAAAGTCTCAGAATTTCGGCACATGACTACTTTATTTCATTAGTCAATTCCAGACTAAAGTTTGATTCATGAATCCCATGGATTATGAGTCAGTCATTTTGCTCAATTATTAGTTGCATCGTTCAAGTGAATCCTTTGCTAGTTTAGCTGAAGCAATAGGCATGTACTAAAGTCACGGTTATACAGTAGTAACTTATATGAGGGTTTGGCACAAAAAAATGAAGTAGTCATGTGCCGAAATTCTGAGACTTTTCTTGTTTCATTGCTTTTTATAGCACTACACTGCTTATTTTTTCAAAATTTTTACTACTTGTTCATTCACTTTTTTCAACACTATAAGGTGCTTAATTGCATGGAGAGACTGGTTAGTCTCTACAAAAAGCAAGTGTTTGCAGCACTAGAAGCGCATGCGCATTATATGCTGGCAAACCACGTGGTCTATTGACGACCTTTACCTGTATCAAAATGGCTAATACAAAGTACAGAATTTTAAACCTGAGTTTCAAAGCTTCCTAGATTTTCTTTGCTAAACATTTTTGGCAACAAACAAGTACAAAAGGACGTACTACGGATAAAATGAAGTCTCACTATACAGTCACAAAGTTGGCTCAATGCCTTTTGTTTGTCTGGAAATCGCATTCAAGTAAGTCAGTTAGGAAGGGGAAAACAAATTGCATTGTTGTGGCTTCTCGCCAGCGCTCTCTCTCCAGAGTGCTCTTGGAACTTTCTGCTAGTTTTCTTAGTGTATACAGTAAGAAAACTGTCTGGGGGAGGCTATTAATGTGTTTGAAGGCTTAGTTTTCTTTCCCTGAGAGTTTATAAGCGTGAACATTTTGTACTGTGTCTATGGAACATTTGGCCCATTCCTACTATACGTACTACCGTACGTATGATAAGGCTAAAACCAATCAATATTAAGTGTAAGGCTCAAGCAATGCGAACATGGATGGAGCTTTTCTAAATTGCAAAAATCCTTCCATATATCTCCATTGTAAATATCACTAAGTAGTCCTGGACTTACAGTACGACTTTTCCAGTGATCAAGAAATTGACATAATCGAGGTAACAATATCGAAAGAGAATTAGATAGAGGCATGTAGCAAAAAGAAAGCTTGGGGTAGAGAAATATTATTCCAGATGAGCTCTTTACTGTTTTCATTAACACTGCTTCACAGGGTTTCCGGTGTGAACGCCAAGGATGAGAAGGAAATTCTACATGCATACACTTCTTTGACACTTCCACATGATTTGAATCTTTCTGTATACATTTATCACACTGATAGAGTTTATTACATTTTGGACATGCTACATACACCAAGAATTCTTTTTTGTTGTGAGGTACTCAATTGCTGTGCTTTTGTAAGTGTATTTGGAAGCAAAGATGCAAAATTACGTACTGATTGACTAGAAAGGGCCTGGCCAACAAGTACTAAAAAACTAGCAAAAAATACAAGTATGGTGTTGATAGCGTTATCCGATAACGAAAGCATGGACTGAAATGTTAACATGGCTACAGCATACCATTTCATCAAACGCCTTTGTGTGTATGGTATGTCATTTGTCCCTTGATCTAGAACACTTACTACATCATCATCATTTTCCCATCTCTCTGTAGAATCATCTTCATCACTGGAGTCCATTTCTGATTCGTGATCACTCGGCATTTCATCATAGTGTGACTCGTATTCAGGCTGGGAGTTTGCTGGTTGAAAACTCTGGAAAGGTTCCACGCTTGAAGTTAGAGCTGGTTGAAAACTGGTAGATCCATATGCAGCCTCATTTTTTGTCCATTCCATCGTGGTTTTATCGAAGAACTGAGCAGCATGATTGTAGTAGGTCGTTTTTGACACTTGACCCTCACAGTGTGGACAGTATCTACGAGCTTGTTTAGATTTTGGTACATTACTACGAACAATACCAAGGTAATGGCTTTTTTTTTGACATGGTAACAGACTTCTATACTGACTGACTGAATCACACAAATCGCTGACTGAACACTGTCTCTTTAGGACTTTTCTATTAATGCTATACAGGAAGTAAATCTAAACCACACATTACCACACCTCCGTAAAATTTAATTATCTGCTGCTGATTTACAATGAAGGTAAAACTACAACTAGTTTACCTTACATAGTACAACTTCGCAAATTCTTCATAGTGGTTTACTAAATGGTAATCTAATGTTTACAAGAATAAAAAACATTGAAAATGTAATGAGACACAGGAATGGCCAAATCTTAAAAAAGGAAGCAAACAAGTGGAATGGCTGTTTGAGTGTGTGCAGAATCCTTCTATGGACTGCATGTAATAGTCTTTTTACTGTGTCAAGTCCTTCATTTCGCCCACAGGAAGAATTCTTTACACACTCAAACAGCCATTCCACTTGTTTGCTTTCTTTTTTAAGATTTGGCCATTCCTGTGTCTCATTACATTTTCAATGTTTTTTATTCTTGTTTGCTCTAATTTTTTCATAATTCTATCAATGAGTTTGTGCCGTGTGTATCAGTGTGTGTGTCTGACCGAATGTGTGACAGTACATGTCCTAGCTGCTCAGTAGCTTACTGAATTTGCAGGACCTGGCATCACTGCAGGTGGAGCAGTGGTATCACAAAACTTTGTTGCCTTCAGTGCTAAGTTGCTTATTCAATAGTAGCAAGATAGTTATTGAAGAAAGGTAGAGTTCAGCCAGAGTTCTGGAGTTCAGTACTAGTCAGGTAAGCTGTGAATTCCAAATAACGCACACTTGCCTATGTGGAAAGGGTCGTCGACTTGAATTCCCAAGTATTCATGAATAATGCATAAGTTTAGAAATTAATGGCGGCCATATGGAGAAGGCGCTTTCTGTCTTGTATCTAGCGACTGGACGAGAGACATGAAAAACCGATGCCAAAAGCGACTGAAGACAAAGATACCAAGTTTATTCGTTCAAGAATCATCTTCTGAAAGCGAGCGGTCTCTGAGAAAAGCCTTGCCAACATAGAAGAATAAGAATAAGAAGAAGAAGAAGAAGAAGATGGAGAAAATTAGAGGTTAGGCATAGTTTAGTTTGGTACTTTAGCGATGGTTTTAGGCCATGTTTTTAGGCTTGTTAGAAAGAGAATGAGCTAAATAGTAGCTTAAGAAGCCTTTTAGTGCCAAGCGCTCAGTTTTTGCAGAGTTATTCGCGTGAATATTTGTATTGCGCTAATGGGGCATCCGTGCCATTCCTGTGTACCCAGTACTACCGTACTGGGAATAGTAATCTAAACTAAATTTAGTGTAAAACCCTTGTAGTAAACTAAGGGAAAACATGCAACTTGGTGCAGTGTTTTCTAGAGCAAAATAAACACTTTGGTGAAATTTTACTTTTCCCACACATGGAACATTCTCTAAAGGTAAAGAACTTTGTTTGTGAAAAAGAAAGTTATCTGTGGGAAGAGTTAAACAACTTAGTTTTCTTAAGAGACTATGGACTTAGAAAATTTTCTAAGACCAAAAAATACACTTTTAACGAAAAACGTGTATTTTACCTAGAAAACATTTTCTAGCACATAATAAACACTCCAGTGAAATTTTTCATTTACAGCACCAAGAACATTCTTTAAAGGTAAAGAACTTTGTAAAAACGAAAGTTATCTGTCAGAAAAGATAAAGAACTTTTTTTTTTGACAAAAAACGTTTATTGTGCCTTCAAAACATTTTTTAGCACAAAACACTTTTGTAAATAGTTACTTTTTTTAAAACTTGGAACATTATCTTACTATCTATACACTTTTGCCAAAAAACGTTTGAAAATATTTTTTAAAACAAAAGAAACACTTTTGTGAATAGTTACTTTTTTCAACACTTTGAGGTGAAAACCATTGTTTGTGATAAAGTTTTGTCACAGTACAGATAAAGAACTTAGTCTTTTTGACTATCAACATAGAAAATTTTCTGTGATTAAAAAATATACTTTTGACAAAAAACGTTTATTTTGCCTTAAAACATTTTCTAGCACAAAAGAAGCACTTTTGTGAATAGTTACTTTTTTCAATACTTGGAACATTATCTAGTGTGGAAAAACATTGTTTATTTTGTCACAGTACAGATAAACAACTTAGTCTTTTTGACTGACTATTTATTTTTTCTTTAAAACATTTTCTAGCACCAAACAAACACTTTTGTGAATAGTTACTTTTAACAACACTTGGAACATTATTTTGAGGTGAAAAACATTGTTTATGATAAACAAAGTTTTCTCACAGTACAGATAAAGAACTTGGTCTTTTTGACTGACGTAGAAAATTTACTAACCATTAGAGACAGAACGTTATCCATAGGTCACGTGATCCATTTTTACGTAATAAAAGTTTGGACTTTCATGATCCAGCTCACTTCAAGCTCCAAGACACGGCAGCAGGGAAACTTGGTCAAGTAATGTGACTCACATGACAATAATATGGCAAACTTAACTTGGTAAGAATATTATACTTGCTAGGGTACAGTTATTTTGCACAGAACTGACAGGCAGTGGGTTCTCGTGGTCTGTTTCAGTGACATCACACTGTTGGAGCCATGGCGCCACTGACAAGACTCATACAGGCTGCTGGAGTGGGTGCTTCTTGTAGATGGGTTGAGTGGAGTTTACCACAGCTGGCAGGCAACCACTTGCTGGTGAGTTGGTTCAGTTTGTATTGTGAGAGCCGGCTGGCCGCGCTCATGTTTTCAGTGGTTACTGAAGTTTGCCCTGCTTTGCATCAGCTATATAGCTATATTTTACCTGAGTTTAGGGTTACAAAGACTGAGAGTCCATAGGTATAAATGTGAATGTGTAACCCTGTGCTTTCTTGTATGCTTTGTGGACACTATACAAATCAGTCAGTGGTATCCACATGAATGCATGGTAATGGTCCGGTTTTACTTCATTGATACAATTAGCTATACTCATAAACAAACAGTATTATTAATACTCATACATTAAGTATTGTACAGTGTCATCGTATTCCCATTTGTCTAATAATATTATCATTTTGTATGTATACATTATAAGGCTTAAGCGATCCAGCATAATTCACATCATTGTGTATAATCCTACCATGCAGGCTATGGCAGAACTTGTCCATTTGGATACACTTTCTGAAGTTCATCGAAGATTTGTAGCTATTAATATCTTCGCTGATAGATTTGCAATAATCCATGTCAATATATGATTAATTCAATTGCATGGTATAACCTACATGCAAGTGTTTTCATCATCATAATCACCTAATTAATAAACACTATTCTGTTATAATGATGCTTGTAAGTTGGCTCTGTATTTTGCTACCATGTGAATCCTGCTGTTCTCTGACTTTCTGTGCTTGTCTGTTCAAACACTGCCACTGGACTAACTGGTTAATAGGCATGCTTTTCATGTATGCTGGATTGCAAAATCCTGGAGGAAAGAAACTGTACAGCTCAGTTTTGCTGTGCAACCCCACACAGGATGGTGGTTTGGCTTCAAGTTGCAAATTCACTGTCTTAGATTAGCGCGGAAACCGGAAAAACGCGTGGAGAATTAGGAATGAGCTAAAAAAGGGTTAAAATTTTGTTGGATAACGTTCTGTCTCTAACGCCACTTGAAAATTTTCTGTGGGTAAAAAATACACTTTTGACAAAAAAGATTTATTTCGTCTTGAAAAGCATTTTTTAGCACAAAACAAACACTTTTTTGAATAGTTACTTTTTCAACACTTACAATATTATCTTGAGGTGAAAAACATTGTGTGTGATAAACAAAGTTTTCTCTCAGTACAGATGAAGAACTTCGTCTTTTTGACTATCGACTTAGAAAATTTTCTGTGATTAAAAAGACTTTAAACAAAAAAAACGTTTATTTTGCCTTTTAAGCCTTTTTTAACGCAAAAGAAACACTTTTGTGAATAGATACTTTTTTCAACACTTTGAACATTATCTTAAGGTGAAAAACTGTTTATGATAAACAAACTTTTCTCACAGTACAGATAAAGAACATTGTCTTTTTGACTGACTATCGACTTAGTATATTTTTGTGATTAAAAAATACACTTTTGATAAAAAAAAGTTTATTTAAACTTGAAAACATTTTTTAACACAAAAGAAACATTTTTGTGAATAGTTACTTTTTTTAAAACTTGGAACATTATCTTGATGTGAAATACATTGTTTTTGATAAACAAAGTTTTCTCATAGTACAGATAAAGAACAGTATTTTTGACTGACTATCGACTTAGAAAATTTTCGGTGATTAAAAACACTTTTGACAAAAAAAGTTTATTTTATCTTTAAAGTATTTTCTAGCACAAAAGAAACACTTTTGTGAATAGTTACTTTTTTCAACACTTTGAACATTATCTCGAGGTGAAAAACATTGTTTGTGATAAACAAAGTTTTCTCACGGTACAGATAAAGGACTTAGTCTTTTTGACTGACTATCAACTTAAAAATTTTCTGTGACTAAAAAATACACTTTTGCCAAAAAACGTTTGAAAATGTGTTTTAAAACAAAAGAAATACTTTTGTGAATAGTTACTTTTTTCAACACTTTGAGGTGAAAAACATTGTGATAAAGTTTTGTTGACAAAAAACGTTTTATTTTGCCTTTAAAACATTTTCTAGCACAAAAGAAGCACTTTTGTGAATAGTTACTTTTTTCAACACTTGGAACATTATCTTGTGTGGAAAACATTGTTTATGATAAAGTTTTGTCACAGTACAGATAAACAACTTAGTCTTTTTGACTGACTATCGACTTAGAAAATTTTCTGTGACAAAAAAATACACATTTGAAAAAATTTCTTTTGTACTTATCTTGAGGTGAAAAACATTGCTTATGATAACAAAGTTTTCTCACAGTACAGAGCACAAAAGAAACACTTTTTTGAATAGTTACTTTTTCAACACTTGGAATATTATCTTGAGGTGAAAAACATTGTGTGTGATAAACAAAGTTTTCTCTCAGTACAGATGAAGAACTTGGTCTTTTTGACTGATTATTGTCTTAAAAATTTTTTGTGACTAAAAAATACACTTTTGACAAAAAACGTTTAATTTGCCTTTGAAACATTTTCTAGCACAAAAGAAACACTTTTGTGAATTATTTTTTTCAACACTTGGAACATTATCTTGAGGTGAAAATCATTGTTTGTGATAAACAAAGTTTTGTCACAGTACATATAAAGAACGTAGTCTTTTTGACTGAGTATCGACTTCGAAAATTTTCTGTGATTAAAAAATACACTTTTGACAAAAGAAGTATTTTACCTTTAAAACATTTTAAGAAATACTTTTGTGAATAGTTACTTTTTTCAACACTTGGAACATTATCTTGAGGTGAAAAATATTGTTTGTGATAAACAAAGTTTTCTCACAGTAGAGATAAAGAACTTAGTCTTTTTGACTAAGTATCAATTTATAAAATTTTCTGTGATTAAAAAATACAAAGGCAAAACAATTTTTTTTTTCAAATGTGTCCTTTTTGGTTTTAATAACTTTTCTAAGTCCAGTTACTCAAAAAGACAAAGTTCTCTTTCTCTTCCATGAGAAAACTTTGTTTTTCACTAAAAATTTATTTTACATCTAGAAAATGTTTAGTTTTAAAAAAACTGAATTGTCACAAATGTGTAGGCAATGTAAACTCTTTTATCAAAAGTGTACTTTTTGATCTTAGAAAATTTTATAACTCTATAGTCACTCAAAAAGACTAAGTTCTTTTTCTGTACCGTGGAAAACTTTGTTTATCAATTCTTGATGTTTATAACATTGAGAGAATGTTCCGAAAAAAGAAAATTTTTAAAAAAATGTTTTTATTGTGCTAGAAAATGTTTTCAAGGCAAAATATGTGCCCCAAGTTTGGAAAACAGCCCAGATGTATTCGCCAGTAAAAATCACGATTATTGTTTCTTTTGCAATTACGTCATAAGTAGATGCGGAAAACAAAATTTGATTCAGCTAGGTTAGATATAGCCTTTATAAACCGCAGTGGCGTAGCTAGATGCCAGGCCCCGGAGGGCCCTGGCGCAATGGGCATAGCCCATTGCCCTCTAGGGGGGTCTGGGGGCATGCCCCCCCAGGAAATTTTGAGATTTTAGATGCTGTTAGGTGCATTCTGGGGCCTTCTGAGGCATCAGTAAGGCATTTCTAGATTTATAGCTATAGATGTTGCAAAAAATACTTTAATAATAATAAAAATTATTTATTGAAATCCAAAATTTTGATGATACAATAAAAATTTTAAAAATAAACAACTAAGTAAGTGTTACTCTTCGATTTTTATCACTGTCACCAAACTTGGTTACAACATTGTCAAGACTGTTTTCATTTGAGATTGTTCTCTCAATAGAAAGAACTGCCAAGTCAGTTAACCTTTGCTCACCCATGGTTGATCTTAAGTAGCTTTTAACACGTTTGAGAGTTGAAAATGTTCTTTCACATGTAGCAGTGCTTACAACCACCGTCATAGCAATTTGGAAAACTTTTAGGAGGCACCATCCAGAGATGATATTACTAACAAGACATCACTGACTGTTTCCACTTTCTTGCCTTCCAGAGTGCGCTTCAACAGTTTACATTCCATGTCCAACCCATCACTCGCTAGGGTGTATGCTCTAACCAATGGCAAAAGAGCAGACAAATTCAAAAAGTCTTTACACAGCGGAATGCATGCCTGGATTGATACCATGATGTTCAGATTTTCACTGTTAAAACGCCGCTGTAGTTCATACAAAAAAGCATCAAGGACAGGGTAATACAGGCTGACTTTAAAGCCTTCACTCGTACTTAGAGCTTCTCTAGATCCTGTTGATTCCATTACAAGAGCATCATTGTAACGCTTAGGAAGTCGGCTCTGTCTTAAAGGCCGAGGAGCAACCTCAACTTCGTGATGTGCAGCCACAGACTTGGCATAAGTAAAGATCTTTTCCCATGCTTCATCAGATCTAAATTGCTTTAGCATCTCTATTGTAGCTGACACTAAATCACAAGCTCTACAAAGATCAAGCTGAGGGTTTTGCAGTGCATCAGACAAACTTTTAGAGCAGGATAAGAAATTATGAGTGATAAAAGAAACTTGAAGGAATGCAAAATACCTTTAGCTTCCACAGCTTTTGCATGATCACCACCACTAGCTATCTCATCTAAAGTAGCAAAAATTGCATCATACGTGGAACACATAGCATCCACAGCTGAGTAGCGGCAAGCCCACAGAGTCTTTGTAGTTCGCGAGGCTGCTTTTCTGGATGTAGTTCTCGTTGTTTGTCAAGGAAGATAACATGTGCCTTACTAGCTGACATGAAAACAAAGTAATTCAAGCAAAATGAAAAATTCCCCAGCATAAGCAACAGATTTGACACAGTCAACCAAAGCCAAATTTAGAGTATGGGCACGACAGTGGATGTATATGGCATTTGGTGCTACGTCTCTGATTAGCTTTGTACACCAGTACAGCTTCCACTCATTACCGACGCACCATCGTATCCTTGAGAAACAATCATACTTGTGTCAAGATGGTACTTTGATAATGTGTCTAGGAGAAACCTTGTCAAACCAGATGCTGTTAAATTGGTTGCCTCAACAAATGTTAGAAAGTGCTCATGGATATTTGCATTAGCAACATCAACATATCTCAGAGCCACAGCCAACTGCTCTTTTTTACTACAATCCTTGCTTTCATCTGCCATTAACGAAAAGTATCCAGCTCTTTGGATGTTAGAGCAGATATTCTCCCTTACCATACAACCCATTATGTTTATCAGTGTGTTTTGTATTTCGGATGACAAATATGAAGCATTTCTTGGGCCATACTTCATCTTCTGATGAACAATGTCATCATGATTCACTACCACTTTAAGAATTTCGATAAAGTTTCCCCGGTTCAGTTGTTCGCTACTCTCTCTATGTCCCCTAAGAGCAATATCTTGCTGACTACACAGGAGTATAACTTCTGCTAGGGTTCTAATGTAATGACGATTATTCTGGACTTGTTGCATTCTTGTAGTGTCTAACCTTTTAGCAATTGATGTATGCTGTTTTGCATTTAGCTTGAATTCATTCCATGCAAGCATAGCTGATTTGTGTGTTACATACATCATGGCATGATATAATACCATGGGAACCCAATGAATGCTTCCAGTCACGAAATCCAACCGTTGTAAAGGCCTCTTCTGAACGTCCCTGACCAACTGCAAAGAAGCGACAAGGGAAACAAAATGCTGCATCCCTTTCTATTGAGTATTAAAGCCATTTGTAGCTGTGAAACCAATCATAGTTAAAAGAGAGCTGCTTATTTCCCTGGGTCCTGCTTGGAAATTTAATTTTTGGTTGAACAGGTTCCTGATGGATCCCAGAAGCTATATCAGCAGGAGCTGTTCCAGTATTACTTTGCAAAGAATTACATGGGCACTTATGGTTACAATCANGGTCAGTAAACTTAAGTAGGGGTACAATTTTCCAGTTTGTTTGCATTGACACTGATCCCCACTCTTTTTCCAATGTGCACAATGAGTCCTCATTACCCTTGACAACAAACCACCAACAGAGTGGTTTCTTGTCCCTGTCAAGTTTTTTGAACTTACGTTTCACCTCGATTTGGCTGTCTGAGATAGAGGTAAGTTTCGCAATGGTGGAAGACACAGCTGCTGGAGTAGTGGCCTTCAGTGTGCCCCAGATTTTTCTTGCACCTTCAACAGCAACTTTTTGTGACCTACTTAGCTTATTAACACTTGCATTCCTTGGAGCAGTTTTTGAATCAGCACGCAGAGACTTAGTGGCCTTCTTGGGTCTGCCTGACTGATTTTGCTTCTTGGCCACCAGTGCTTCAGCGTAGCTTGGGGAATTGGTTCCTAAAGTAGTCTTGATTGAGTTTACATCACCTCTCAGAGCCCGAATTTCTTCTACACAGCCGGCAATTTTGACCGCTTCGTCATTGACTTTGTTCCTAGCCGCCAGCTCTGCCTCAAGTGCTACAATTTCTAGCCATGTTTTGGTAGTCTAGAGCATCAGTAAGTCAAGTTATGTTCTATAACTGTAGACTACTAATAGATGACAGGGGCGTAGCTCAGGGGCATTAAGGACTGGGTCCAAACACACAGCTAATTAAGGTAAAAATTTATGCAAAATTGAAATAACTACCTTAATATTTATAGCATTACCATGAAAATCTAATTGAAGAAACTTAATATCGTCCTTAACATTTAAAAAAAATTTTTGGTCATGTGACCTAATTAATATTCATATAATTAACGAATTAAATATGCGCCATATATAGGCTGTTGCCATGGCAACCAAATTAATTTTTTCTAAATTGCAACATCATGGACTTCATTTTCCATGAGTCAAGTTTTAAATACGTTGTTGCCATGGAGAGTTATAATTTATTTTCTATTAAATTCCATATAAAGCACACCTCCAAAAACGACAAAAATGGCAATAACTCTCCATGACAACAACATATTCAAAACTTGACCAATGGAAAATGAAGTCCATGATGTTGCAATTATGACAAAACTAATTTGGTTGCCATGGCAACAGCCTATATATGGCGCATTATTAATTATTCATAAGATGAGGGGTTGACTTAATACTTCGTTAAAACAATGAATATTCATTTTTGTGGCTATACAATTTTTTTAATGTGTTAAATTAGGACCAAATTATTGTATAATTGTGAAATTATGTCTTTATGATTAGGTTAAATTATGTTATTAAATTTTGAAATCAGCACTTTTTGCTCTTAATCTAAGCCGACCCAGTCCTTAATGCCCCTGAGAGCCAGGATTTTAGAAAAGAGGGAGCAATAAAAATGGTGCCCGCGAAGCGCGCCGGAAATTTTGCACGACCGGAAACCACACCCACTTAATTAGCTAATTTTAGCCCCTCCCATTCATTAAAATCGAGCAGTAGCACGCGCTCGCTAGATCGAACGCTCTCTAAAGCCTTGTAGCAGCAAAAAGAAAGCTTCTAATAGTTGTTCTGGATTGAATTCTGGCCAAAGATGACTACTTTACGTGTTGCTAATAAGTAAGTGCACAAAAAATTATTACAAGCTAAAAAATAGCGCATTTTATAACCTACGCGTAAATTTCGCGAGACAAAAAAAGGGGGTGCAAATGCACCTTTAGCACCCCCCTGGCTACGCCACTGGATGATAAACTACTAGCGACTACCCTTCTTTGTAAGTTTTGAAGCTGCTTGTAGCGCTCAGCGGTCGCGAATATTGCTGTTTGCGCAGAACCAAGAGTTTAACGTCATTTATCTAACGGCCGCGCCCCCGTATTTGCTCTTTAGCAACGATTGACGTCATGCACGTGATTTCGGATACCAGGCTCCCCTTCTCCTTTCCGTGAGTGAAAGGTGAAAGGGGAGCCTGGGGACGAGGCTACCTTTTCCCCCTCTCGGAACGTCTGGTTCAGGAGACTACAAGTCAGGTAAGCTGTAAATTCCAAATAACGCACACTTGCCTATGTGGAAAGGGTCGTCAACTTGAATTCCCAAGTATTCATGAATAATGCATGAGTTTAGAAATTAATGGCGGCCATATGGAGAGAAGGCGCTTTCTGTCTTGTATCTAGCGACTGGACGAGAGACATGAAAAACCGATACCAAAAGCGACTGAAGACAAAGATACCTAGCTTACTCGTTCAAGAATCATCTTCTGAAAGCGAGCGGTCTCTGAGAAAAGCCTTGCCAACATAGAAGAATAAGACATTAACAGATATCGACGGTCATTTCAAATTTTCTTGAACTCAATTTCGAATAATTAGATCAGATAATTTCGTATTGCTTACCATACGGGAGTAATCTTTGTCTCTCCGTACGCGCTACAGCTGATACTCTAACAAGATTGCCAAGGGCTAAAGTGTAAGACTAATGCTTCCTGATCTTCCCAGGTACTATGAATGGACTGCTCACTGCACGCAGAATTTGCCATTTCAGCGTTTATAACACAAGGTCATGCCCCTATTACGTAATTGACATTGCAGAGAATTTAAAATTATTTGAACTTTCAACGATAATTTTTAGCCAATCACAAAAAATTTGCCGACTTGCCAGGGTCCATTTCTAAATTTGAAGATGTAATGACACGCTCACACTTATTTTTTTCTCGGGTAAGCGTGTCCAGAATTTGCCAATCAGCTTTAAACATGCGAGAAATTCGGCTGTTTTGAACTATGATGTCATTTACAATGATGTCATTCAATTAAATTGCTGACTAAGCATTTTCGCTGTTTTGTGCCAAAGTTTGAGTTCTGTCTCTGTGGCCGTCCAAGCCCAATTAGAAGACTTTTTTCATGTTGTTTAAGCTTCTTAGCTGCTGCAGAATAAAAATAGCGCTTAAATTGTGATTTTAGAGAGCTTGGAAATTTAATGAGATTCATGATATTAATTTATGCATGTAGATGAACAAATAATACATAAATGTGGGCGTTTCTTGCAATGTCCTCTATTTGTATTACAATTTCTGGTAATGACTGCATGGCTAGAAATTGCAGTACTAACATTTGCATCTCATTAATATGCAAAATTTTGTATTGTAACAATGGCAGAGCAAGCAAAACTTCACTAACTTTAGCTCCGTTTGGGAGCGAGTGTCAGAGTTCAAGGTCCATTGATTGAGGAAGTCATAAGTTCAACTCTTCCTGTTTAATAATTTAGGGCGCAAATTTGCAAAACTAGTGAAAAATCGAAATGCTGGATAAAAAGATATAGGTACTTCCTGTTCTAAAGTACAGAAGCAATACTGTGCGATCGCGTTTTTGATATGCTCGACCATACATATTATACACTACGTATATATATCTATGGCTCGACAATTGGCCATTTGGCGGAGAAACCTCCTGGACTTGAAAAGCTTGCTGTAAGTTACCCAAAAGGTTGAATTTTTTCTAGAGTGTCTTGTTAATTGCAATCTGAAGACTAAAATGCATTCAGTATCACTTTTAGTACTTAGCTACTGAGCAGCTGCCTGATGCATGTAGGCTCATCAATAATTCATATGTCACTACACACATAAAATGAGTGCTAAATTGACACACAAAATGTGTTATCTAAATGTCTCCAGTTTTAGCACAACTACACACGTGCTGATTTTAGTGTGTTAAGCCCAAAAGCGTGCCGATTTGAGTGTGCTAAGCCCAAAATTGTGCTGAATTGTGCTGTGCTAAAATTTCACCGTTTCCAATGCCCCCACAATACTATAAATTTACCTAACTTAAAAATAGTTGGTTTTTTTCAAATTTACAACTAAGAAAAATTACTTGATGACAAAAATCAAGGGTGTACATGCATGTATAACTGTGATACAATGAGTATACAGTGAAAAATATTGAAGATTATTACATCATGACATATGTTAACAATAAACTTAGCTTGATCTTGACATAGTCAGGTTGTCTGATTTTGACAGTTATTGCCAATACTTTCAGTATGGTTTAAATCAGTTCCAGTAAAGTTTCTCTTGATGCAAAAGACCACCATTGACAAGCTGTACAATTATATAAAAAGAAATAATATTGTGTTATAGTTATTATACACATCTTTCTGTGCACATGCATGTGTATGGAAGTATATTACTGCACGAGGGCATTAATTATTCCATACACACGGAAAGACGTGTAATAACTGATTTGTAGCCCACAGAAAGCAGTAGACTTCATTGCTAGCTATATGCTAGCTAGTCGTTTACAGGCTAGCTACTATCATTTACAATTAAACCAGTTTGAAAGTGAGAACTCTCGATTACCAGAAGAGCGCTGGATTGAAGGCATGGTTTGTTGAAATTTGACTAGCTAGTCTAGGCTAGTACAATACAAGCAACTACAAATCTGTAGAGTCTCTTGGCAGGCTAGCAAGACTAGCTGGAGCCTTTTCTGTTTAAAAAAAGCAACGAGAAAATTTGAAAATCCACCAGTGAACAAACAAAATGGCAATCGGATTTAGTCTGTGTTCATCACCAAGTCTTTCTCAACTGAAGCTTGACTCCAGTGTGGCGAGTATTCTTGTATACGTACGACTGCAGCAGTTTGATAGCTAGCTATATAGCTAGAGAAATGCTGTACTCTAAGTAACCGCAGTACACAAACCACAGTGCAATATCAGTACGCCCTGACCACATGTACCGTGCAATATCACATATATACGCACTGTCAGCACTTTGATCTACGTCACAAGTGGGCTACAAAAAAGCTATTGTAATTTAGCACACAAAGTACATGACACATACATGTGACTATACACACTAAAAAATGCTCACACAACACAAAAACTTGCTTACCTAGAGTGTGAATCGAAGGGAGCACACAACTTAGTTTAAAAGTACTGCACTTGTGGGTGAACAGGCTGTTGTTGTCACTAAGTAGCAAAATGATTTGAAGCAAACAGGGGACAGCTACAATGCCTGTATGGGGTATAGCTACATCATACAATACTATGGCAGACAATCTATATTTTTTTACCTCAAATATATCTTGTGAGGATATCACTTTGAAGTTCAATCAATGGGCAAACTGCAGCTGTGTGTGGTAAAATTACCATAGCTAGCTGGTAACCCATACTGACAAAATGAATAGTTAATTCAGTTTTCTTACCTCAAACATGGAACTTTGGGTAGCAGGCATTCTTCCTTTTCTAAAAATTAGTTCTTCTAGCCATTCTTTTGCCATTTTACGCTTCTTAAACCAGTCTTTCAGTGTCTCTCAAAATTTTTCAAAGCAGCTGCTCAGCTAAGTTCAAAAATGAGCTACTGAGCATGCTCAATTATGATCTGATATTCAAATGAATGCTCATAAGTAAGGTAGGGCGGGGCAATTCGGGCAGCGGGGTAATTCGGGCACTTCCGAGTTCTCACTCACAGTATATAAAAGCCAGCGCATTTCAAGGAAAGTTTGGAACATCAACACATAGGTACACTACCTACCTACAACTTCTACTAATCATGGGTCCAGCTGATGCTTCTTTCTCGTTGTAGCAGGGGCCAATCTTTCCCTATTTTCTCGTTGGATCAAGATTTTTTCACAGAAAACTTTATATAAACTTGAATATAAGACTTCTAGACTTATACACACACACAATAACTACTCTCAACTAAACTTGGGTCTGTTTAGAAGGTCTTGACTCGATTTCATGATGCTAGCTACTTTGGGAGATCGTATAGTTATGCTAAAAGTTGGTTTGGTATGAGCGTATTTGCCGTAAAAGTAGGCGGGGCTGCTTGAAGTTGGTTTGAGACGTTGTACGGAATGCCCAAGAGTAGAATATGACTGGATTTGCTCGAAATATGATGAGTAGCACAATATTCTAAAGATCAGACTTCAGCAATCACTCTTATTAAGTCATATAAATGTATTATTTCCAGAAATCACTATGTGAGATCAATGTCGTGGTCTTATCTCATTTATTACTCATTTAATTTTGTTGACTTGATAGTTTATATCCACTCTACTTGACTCTGCAAAATGACTTTAACTTGTTTCAAGTTCAGGAACAGCTTTTAAGCCTCAAAACTCCACATGCAATGCTCAAAACCTAGGTGCCCGAATTACCCCACGCCCCCCATTTTTCGCAAAAATTGAGCTAGATGACTTATTCGGTCTCCACAGCCATAACTACGGTAGCATGCAAATTGTTTTAGCTGCTGCAGATACTGTATATAGTAAGTTATTATTGTGTAGCTTAGCTTCAGGTTCAGTGTATTTACTTCTGGAGTAAAGCAAGCAGACATTCGAGGGACCGGAAGAGCTGCCCGAATTACCCCGATTTACCTTATTCATAATTCAGCATAGGTTGTGCTAAAATAGCACAAAATAGCACAATTGTGCTACTTTGGCTAATTCTCTCAGAAAACTGTGCTGTTTTGATGTGCTGTTAGGCAAAAAATAATGATTTAACATAAAATCGTGCTGCATGGGTTTTTTGGCACAGTTTTGCTGAATTGACACAGTGATGGTAAGCAAAATAGCACTCTCCTTTTATGTGTGTACATTTCTAGCCATGGAGTAGAACGAGAAGAAGAAGAAGAAGATGGAGAAAATTAGAGGTTTGGCATAGTTTAGTTTGGTACTTTAGCGATGGTTTTAGGCCATGTTTTTAGGCTTGTTAGAAAGAAAATGAGCTAAATAGCAGCTTGAGAAGCCTTTTAGTGCCAAGCACTCAGTTTTTGCAGAGTTATTCGCGTGAATATTTGTATTGCGCTAATGGGCCATCCGTGCCATTCCTGTGTACCCAGTACTACCGTACTGGGAATATACTTCTGAATCATTACACTGATTTTTGCTCCCTCAAGCAAATTAGCTTGGTGTCATACATTTATTAAGCCTCGGCGCGTGCGTAGCACGTGCAGAGGATTATGGTAGTCGTTTTGTCCGTCTGTCCCATCGAAATCTCAAGAAAGACAGCTCTAGTAAAAAAATGGATGGTACTTACGTTCATAAAACAGAATGATCTTGTAAAATTACATTTTTTGCTGTCTAAAACGCTGTGGTTCCTGAGATTTGAGATTTCAGTGCTTCTTTGAGCGCTTAGCTTCGAGACCACGCCTACTAATCTAGTGTGCGTTATCAAGAATTCAATACTGTTCAGTCTACAATAAGACCCCTAATTTCTTGGACAAACGGAAGCGCGTAGTAAACTACGTATTCATAGCGGAAGCATGTCACAATGATGTTTTGTGGTCTATGAATATTGTTATCTCATGCGGCCAAACTACTGCACGTGGTATTGTGGTTACGTACACGTGGTCAATTTGCTAGCGCCGCCAAATGATGACGTCAAATGGGCAATTTTAATAAGCTGATTGACACTTTTTCTGATTTTCCAAGTTTGACATCTCCAAGGTGCAACGGTTTTTGGATTCCAGGTTCAAGATAAGTGTAGCTGTAGTATGCAGGAACTGGATTATATAAGTTGCAGATTCAAAAACATCGAGTACTGATTTGAACCATTTGTGAAGTTGATGAATATCATTATATTTTTGTGAAGCCTTAATTGAAATATCCCTAACAAAGATGGCTGCCTTTTCTTTACAACTGTAGCGCTTACAATAAAAACTTTAGTATGTTGTAGAACAAGTATAGAGCTACATTTCTATACCAGTTAGAGCTAGCGCTCTGTGGACCCTTCCTGGACCAAGTAAGTGCTTCTTGTTTACAGCGTTTTTTTCTGTTTTTGTGCAAGCTAGATTTCATTCATACTTTAGCTGTAGATTTGTTGCATTCAAATATACTTACAGTTTTAGATGTATATAGTCATAAAAGCAACAGTATGGGTCTCGTATATGCCCAGTACTAATTTGAACCATTAGTAGTCACCTTCACGCTGAGGTAGCCATGCATCAAAACAGCTTTAGTATGCAACTTTTTTGTCTTACTATGGGCTAAAATTTAGCATCAATCCAGAGCGCTTGACCTACTCTATTCAAATACCACAATGGTTTTAGCTGGTACAGTTCTGAGTGTGAGCTAGAGCTGGTAGAAATAGCTGCTTGTTTACAGCTGCCCACGTGTAGGGCCACTCCCTATTGCCCTGTACAAACGGCAATGTCCAAGAAAATATATGTACTTCCGGGGGTCTTATTGTAGACTGTGTTCATTACACTGATGGATGCTGCTGCTAGTGCTGTTGCTGTTGCGTTGCCTTGGTCAGTGTTTCTTGTCAAGATAGACGGGGGTTAGCTGCTTGGCTAGACAAACAGGGGTTGGTCTACTTTCTATGTAAGCATATATGTGACCTGTCAAGGGAAAACGTGCCGGTTAGGAAAGTCTGCGAATTTTGAGTTAGCTATTCCATGTATATCTAGGCCTTCCCAGGAAGCGCATATCAAAATTTGATGCGCATAGCTCAAGTAGTTTTCCAGATACAGCTCTTGCAAGCAGCCCTGCCTCCACTCGTGGCTTCCTAGAAAAACGGTTGTAAAGTTGTTGCTAGGTAAACTATGGGCGGTCCGTATACTCTCCGTATCATAATTAGATCATGTAGTAATGGGCAAGACGGTAAAAAGTATTGGAACAAGGCATGGTCTCAATTTCGGCACATGACTACTTCATTTTTATACCCAACTCTTACCCGGCTGTCTAGTCAGTTACCTAGCTGTCTGTCATAGTTTACTCACTGCTTAGCCAGTAGGAATTTGAACCAATGCAATAATTAATAAGCTATGGTACTGGTATACTGTTATGCAGATCATTGCATTTATGACACTGAGGATCCATTTGAGGGATCAAGGATAAAAATGAAGTAGTTATGTGCCGAAATTGAGACCATCCTTGTTCCAATACTTTTTATCACACTGCCCATTCCTACACTACTTATTTTTTGACTACTTGTGTGTGCGGCACATGACTACTTCATTTTCATTTTGGATCCCTCATATTGCTAATTATAGTAAATGGTTCACAGAATCAATGATCTGTATACTTGAATAGCTAATCAGTATGGCCTAATGGTTCAAATTTCTACCAATCTAAGTTATCACTTAGCTAATAAGTGGAACAAACTATGGCAGGCAGGATTAAATTACTGCCCAAATGAAGTAGTCATGTGCCGAAATTGAGACCATCCTTGTTCCAATACTTTTTACCGCACTGCCCATTCCTACACTGCTTATTAAATTTATTTACTACTTGTTTATTCACTCTGATTTTCAAGCGGTCAACACTCTGGTAAAGGTTGTCATGTTTGCGTCACTCCTATTTGCGTAGTCGTACGTATTTGCTGAGGCTAGCTAACAGTGAGCTAAGCTGCACCGCACTTTAGCCTGCCACTATACTAAACGGTCGTGCCAGACTGATATGCACCTTAATTGCTCAGCTGTAGGTGTATGGAATGCCACGTGCGACAAATAAGCAACTACTATATATGAATGTTGTTAAATCGATTTTGTATTCGATAGGTGGTTGATTGTGATAAGCAAAACCGATCTGATATCGATTTTGTAATTGATTGGTGGTCGTATTGGACTTTATATATATATACTACTGTACTCGATTTGTACTCGCTTTGTAATCGATTTGTATAATTGATCTTTATTCAACATACAATCGATTTTTGTGCAATGATCGATTCGCATTCGATTTTTACCTGTGTCGGTGGCCCTGGAGGTCGCGTGTCATTCCAGTGCTGTCACGTGTCATTCCAGTAATTTCACCTTTATTAACTTTTGAATCTGCACTGCAACTCTATGGCATATATATCTGTGTAGTGGTAGAGCAAATATTATATTCATCTGAGCCAAAGACACTTTAGGAGTGGGACTTTTGTCCTCTCTTTGAAGGTTGTCCCTATCTCGGAGGTTCACCAAATTAGGCATCAATTATCCATTTATTGGGTACTATAATTTCATAGCTAGCACATTGAGAGAAAAATGATTGAAGTAAAATTGGCCTTCATTACTCAACTAGACAGTGAATATCCAGTTGCTAGCTACCTATATAAAAGTAAACAGGGAGCAGTCTGTGTTTAGTTGTCAAGTTGCTTTTTTTATCGTTGATCACTGAAACCACATCCCAAAACTTGTGCCTTGTACATAAAATCACAAGTAAATACATAAAATCGTCAGTAGCTATAGAAACGTAAAACCATGCACACAATTTTTTAAAATCTTACCTGAGCGTCCATTATTTAGAGTCAAATTTGTATATATGGCAAAGACACGTACATTGGGAGCACAGCTTTTGACCGCTGTCCAGAATCAAGAAGTGTCGGCTTCTCGGAGGTTGCTTAAGTACTATGACAATGGTAATTTTAATCTGTGCCACAGATTAATCATGCCCATTCTAGAGAAGTTGTCCACTCAGAGGGCCCGGTCCATTATCGGCTCGAGGTTTGACTGTAGTAGGAATGAGTAGAATGTCTCATAGACACAATACAAAATGTTTTTGATTGTAAAAATCTAGCAAAACAAAATCAAGTCTTCAAAGGCTCTCACTGACAGATTACCAATTGCATGAGAGGTCTAAAACTCACAGAAACCTATAACCTAACCTACTAGTGGTAAGCCTTTTGTTGAGCACCTTAGTGTTGAAAAAAGTGAACAAACAAGTATAGTAAAAATTTCATAAAAATTAGCAGTGTAGGAATGGGCAGTGCTACAAAAAGAAAGGAAACAAGGCTGGGACTTAAATTTCGGCACATGACTACTTCATTTTCAAAGTTTTCCAAGCTCATATAGGTTGCCTTTATACCTTCTAATTTATTAATGACTTAATTGGAATCAGAATTTTAATCATGATTCTATAATTATTATGATGGATATGTACATGTACATGTAGCATTGTTTGAACCATATCAATATTTATTTTATATGACTGGATACATGAGGAATCGAAAATGAAAATGAAGTAGTCATGTGCCGAAATTTAAAGTCCCAGCCTTGTTTCCTTTCTTTTTGTAGCACTGCCCACACTGCTAATTTTTATGAAATTTTTACTATACTTGTGTACTATTAAATGACTTATTAGAAACAGAGAACCAGAATGTGCTGAGCCAACTTTGACAGCACAAAATAGCTAAGTGAAATTTAAGCCCCGTTTACATAATACATCAACCCAGATTAGTTGATCTGGATCTGTAAGCCTAATTGGGACCCCAGCTCCTTATCCATAACTCTAGACCTGATCCTATAGTGTTTGTGTTTGGTCGCCAAATTATTGTGACTGATAATTTAGTGTTCCACCATTTTGTATTGAATGTGGTCCCTATTTTGGGGGATCCCGGTATTTACTCAAGACACCGGGTTTTAATTGCATTTAATTACACTGCAGCTCTTGAACTGGATTCATGTAAACATTACCAAGTGATGGAATAACAAATTCCTGAAGAGATATCCAAACTAAAAATTGTACATTATTAGGCTATTTTAAAAGTTGAGGCAGCTAGCCTTAACTACACTGAGGATGCTTTTGTGACACTACTTGTCAGTTGCCAGTTTAGCTCGATTTCCCTACCAAAATGATGTATAATGCTGCAAATAACATGCAGATTTAATGCTGGCGAAAATACTGACTACTATATAGCTCAATACTGAGCTAGCTACACACCTTCACCAACTCAAATGTGATTTGTAGAATTACGAACAAACAAGTAAAAAAACATTAAAAAATTAATGTAATGAGACACAGCTAAATCTACTGACTACTATATAGCTCAATACTGAGCTAGCTACACACCTTCACCAACTTAATGTGATTTGTACAATTACAAACAAACAAGTAAAAAACATTAAAAAATTAATGTAATGAGACACAGCTAAATCGTAAAAAGAACGCAAACAAGATGGAATAGCTGTTAAAGTGTGTAACGAATTCTTCCTGTGGGCAAATTGAGAGACTCAATATAAGGAGATTGTTACTGAACGCAGCCCATACATGAAGAATTCTGCACACACTCCGACTAACAGCCATTCCACCTTGTTTGCGTTCTTTTTATATACAATTTAGCCATTCTGGGTCTCATTACATTTCCAATGATTCTTTTACCTGTAATATTATAGCAGCATAGCTGAGAAATACAAGCTAGTCTATATTTTATGCACTCTAATGATATCATGCACAATCATTTTTGTAGAACAGTAGCACTCTCCTAAAAGAATGGGCCAAACGTTGGGAGCAGGATGCAGGACGTAGATCTATCAAATTGATAGTAACTGGAAAGCCTGGTGCAGGAAAGTCTACACTTGTTAACAATTTTCTTGGAATGGAACATGATAACAAAGAAGCTGCTAGGGTAGATGCTGGAGCAAATGCTGTTACTGATTGTGTATCCGACTATGAAAGAACAGTGAATGGAGTCACTGTCAAGATAATTGACACTCCTGGTTTGGTTTTTGCCAAACAAATTGGAGCAAAAGCTGATACAACAGTGGCAATGAATAGATGTACGTTGGCACTAGTAAATGCTTATACTGATGAAGGGAAAGCTGATTTATTGCTTTATTGCATGGCTATGGTTGGATCGCGAGCTAGTGAAGAAGAACACGATCATATCCCCATCATTAGAAAGCTGACTAAAAGATTTGGAGATCAGATCTGGGAAAGAGCTCTTCTCATTCTGACAGTTGCAGATGTAGCATTAGAAAATTGCCAAAATGATCTTAACAAATACGATGAAGCAATCGAATCCAATTGTAAAGCATTTAAAAATTTCTTGGCTAAAGCTGGTGTATCCAAAATATCAGCTGTTCGATGTGCCCTTTCCATGAAAAGTGAACCATTTCCTCGCTCAACTCTTATTGCCATACCAACTGGTCGCATTACAATGAAAAATGAACAAATCCCACGAGATTGGAAATCACTACTCTTTGACAATATCCTTAAAAAATGTGATATAGAAGCTGTGCCACAGCTACTTGTGATGCAAGGAATAGCATTGAAGAAGTTCCTTTACTATTTATCAATGAATTATGCATATAATGTTTCAAATTTTGGAAAGGAAGATAATAGTGCTGCAGCTGACAATATCATGGTCAATGAGGAAGCTGCAGCTGACAGAAAATTTGTTACATCTTTTGCTGACGGAGAACAGCTGGCACGAATACCTCCTCCTGTAGTACCATCTGTACCACTACCTTCTCGTGCAATAGCATATGCTACAATTCTTAAAGCACGATCACTAGTAGCGAACAAGTAACTAAGGAAAAATATTGCTTATATTCTACCTTGATTTAATAGATTGTTGTTATAGTGTATATACTCAGGCTTATGATTATAATATAACTTTTTCATGACATAAATTATAGCCAGTATTCTAATATGTAGCTAAATGTATTAATTTTAGAATTGTTAACTAATCTTAAAGATGTACATTATTATCACAATATTAATGTGTTGTGAACTCTCTCTTGATTATTTTTTGTTATGTCATGTTTTTGATCATGTGATAACCACATTGGTCGTTGAGTTTGATAATAATATTATATACCCATGAGTTTCAATGAAAGGTGATCCAAGGCAGTAAGTAGTGCTACTCAGGCAAAAATGCTGCTCAAAATGCATAAGTAGTGAATATTCAGAATTTACTACAAGTTCTACAAATTTTACTACAATTATGTAAATTTTTTTGAATATGTAACGAGGGTGCACGCGCAGATATTTAATCGCTAAGTTTAACGTCAGTGAGCTCAACAGGTAAGCACCTAGCAATTTATTCGCGGAGCGTATTTTTCCCTACGCACGTGATACTAACTAATAAATAATTGGTTAAAAGTAAAGAGCTGTAGATTGCTTCGAGTGCGGAGCCGAATATCGAGGGATATGGTTTCTGAACTATAGCGCTAAGCCAAGAAAGCTTTAAAGAATGTAAAGCCACCTGAAAGTTTTGTCCTGCTGTTCCATGTCTACTTTGAGTGACGGATGAATACTAAATTAGGCAGCTAAATACTAACTGGTAAGCCTATTTTTTGCTGTAACTAGTAGCGCCAGGTACCAGTACATTACTTTAACTGTTTATGCTTTGCTCGAATGTACAAGCTCTCTAGTGGTACCAATCACAGTACATAACTGCAAAGATTCGGGTCCGCATTGTAAAAAGTTTAGATAAATCAAGGGTAATTAAAATTCATCATAGTATATTCTGTTGTTGACAGCATTTCCATAGCAACATTTGTGTGAATACTAAGCACAAACATACATACTTATCAAATATTCAAAGTTCTGACTGTAATACAAGATACTTTTTCTACAAGTTGGCTCTTTATCATCATAGTTTCTTGGATTTTTGAGTGTTTTGAGCAGCTGTTTTGCCTTAACATACCTGAGTAGAGATAATTTGAGTAAATAGTCAAACTGTAACTTTAAACATGCATGCATGATCCTTCGAGTAGAGTAGTGGGCCAGTAGAGAAGAAAAAAAATTCATTTCTATGTTGGATTATTGGGGCGAGCCTGAGCGAGCCTCAGATAGCGAGTAGTATATACGCGGGGTGCGTCTGTCTGTCTGTCTGTCATCGTTGGGTCTTGTACGCTCACCTATAAGCTAATTCTAGCTAACATAATGATCGACCCGTACCATGTACCATGCATTACTCATGCATGCGCATAAGTTTAGAGTGTGCAGGTACGATATAAAACATGGACCGGACAGGACTAACGGACCGTACAGTCTATTGCAAGTGCGTTTGAACATGCGTGATCGATTGCGTAGGGCGTAGTCTAGTCTCCAGACTCCACCCATTCTCCAGGGAGAAAGAGAGTCTGGTCTCAATTGAGCGAATTCCTGGTTGTGCTGTGTCAGCAATAAAAAAGGAAGTCATGTGACTGATGAGTCACTCCCTGTTTCTCTGAAAAAAATCTGTTTGGCCATGGTTAACTAATTGGCTAGTATGCCGAGACACGAGCACCATCTTATCTTCTCAGTCTCTCTGAATGCTCACTCTGATCTACCAGCAGCCTCTGATAGAAAACTGATCTAGCGCGATATCGCCTACACTGTTGTCTCCAGGCCTGCAAAGACACTGTCTATGTCTTGATGATCGTGAGCAAGTGTAATCACTTTATAGCTACTTGAGTTTTCTTAGGAAAAAACTGTTCTTCTAGCCTCGTTCGCAGGCCGGTGGCCACGTGGTCACAATTTGAGTCTCGTGCAATGCGCAATAAAAGTACGTGAAGCTTGAGTGCTGCAATCTGATTGGCTTACCTATTTTCACGACTGCTGACTCAGCACAACCAGGAATTCGCTCAATTGAGACCAGACTCTCTTTCTCTCTGGAGAATGGGTGGAGTCTGGGGACGAGACTACGTAGGGCGCGGCGTATTGCGTAAGCGCGTGCGTGGCAGCACTAATTAGATTACTCACTGATTTTGGCAGGAACTTTAAAATTTTGAAGTATGTCTGCAGAGCCAGGAAGAAAGACAGCGTACNTCTTGGTCTCGTACTTCTTCAGCCCTCCTCCCCCCCACCCTTCTCCTCCCACTCAGTCCCAGATCCATGTGGAAGAGACACACCCTACAGGAAGCAGGGGGCTCCTAAAAGCATGTCCAGGATATGGTGCCCAGGGGCCCAAAGAGTAAGGTTTATTGTGTCCAGTTGGCTAGGTGACAATTGACTACAAGTTGTGGTTTTCAGAATAGTAGTAAGCGCCTTCATGATCAAGACCGCCTTCAGAATGGTATAGCGCCTTCATGATTATAACCGCCTTCAGAATGATATAGTGCCTTCATGATTATAACCGCCTTCAGAATGGTATAGTGCCTTCATGATCATAACCGCCTTCAGAATGGTATAGCGCCTTCATGATCATAACCGCCTTCAGAATGATCAAGACCGCCTTCAGAATGGTACTGTAGTAGCGCCTTCATGATTAAGACCGCCTTCAGAATCATCAAAACCATGTTCATAATATTAAAAGTATTATCGCCTAATTTTGGCACTAATAACACTTCATACAGGATAATTTGAACTGACCTTGACTGAGACTCTTGTGATCCCATGCCTCTCAGTCCTGACTGTATATGCCAGAGTGTTAAGACACACAAGGTGCGTGTCTGACACTGACTTTAGCATGTTCACAGTGCCTATTATCTGGTAAACAAACCATTGTTTTGGTACTAAAATTTTATACATTTGAAACCCGTCAATTTCTCACCTTTAACAGCAGATTCCATCTCCAGACAACTCTAGTGCTTCAGTTTTTTTGGCATTTTACTTCTTAAACTCATATTGTTCTCTCTTTTCAAAGATTCTCTTGTCTTCACAAAAAAAACAAAGCTCTCTTCGTGGCAGCTGCTCCAAAGATTCAAAAATGAGTATTGAGCATGCGCAGTATTTGCGATGTGCTTTAAACATTGATGATTCAAGGTTGTGTTGTTCTGAGCTCTGTTGAAGCTAAAATACTGATGAAAGGGGGTTGTCTGTTTGTATTACATGGAGAGGAATAATGTACAAGCTTCTTAAGCTATTTGGTAGGTTCTATAACTGCTCTATCTGGTCAGGCCAATGAGTCAAACTCAGCCCAAGCATAACCACTTCTTTCTACTTACCACAGCCATGGTGAAGGAAACAACAATGTGACCTGAATCAAATTTTATTGACCTATAGCTATAGCTACATATGGCACAGTGACTTCAATGGTGGCGGACTAAGTGTTAGCTAGCGCTGACTAGCTCAGTGTCAAAGTTTGTCTACATTTTACACGTTACTCTTTAGCTACAATCTTCAATCGTAAGGCATTTTAGTATTTTTTCACATATAGATGTAGAATTGCCACTCAGTGATCAGTACGGAATGTCACAGTACATTTAACTTAATAATCAAAGGTTACCAAACACTCCTGAGGTGTTTGTTTCTAATTTTACACCTATGGCACAGGAAAAACATGTTGCTTAAACAGATACCGTTTGCTAGCGTATTTACTACATAAACGGCATGTCATACGGGAAGTCCGTTGGCAAATACAAGGACACCGTCCATCTAGTAATGGGACTCTTGATACGGACTAACATAAACGGTACCGTGGTTTTTTCCGTGTTTTTACCATCTAGTCCGTCGTTGGATACCGTCTGTGCGCTGTCTGCTCAGTTTACTTTCCCGTGCCTGTGAATGAAGCAACGGATCAAACGGTAGTGCCGTTGTTTCAGCCCAAAATACGGCTATACCCTGGTAGTACCGTGACGGTAAGCTTTCATTTTAGCCCCGCCGATTTGAATAAACCTCGTATACTTCGTCTTCAATGAAAATAGTCAAAATAAACTGAGACAATGGTACAAATAAAATAAACAAAATCAATACAAGGTAAGATAAAAATAAGCTAACAATATTTGTAGGTGTAGCAGTAAATGAATACAGTTTGTATGGCACTAGGAGAGAATGGGAGTCAGTTTTCTTTTACTGCGTGTATATATTGCCTGCTTGACAAGTCAAGTTCCAACAGCTGGTTCTGTCTGTTTTGTAAGGGTTTTGGCTTGAATTTAACTGGCAGTGAGGTGCCTGCATCATTGAAATTTTTGAGTAAAAGAATTACAATATTAGAACTCTGAGATACAACCTACCATAGCATTAAATTTTATGAATATATGTCTTGGGCCTGCCAGGCACGCAGCAATCGGTCTTGGGACCAGTATTGACCTGCATACTGAAAATGTATGTCGTAAAGTCCTGCATTTTAGTACTGTATGTATTATAGTACCTTGAATGAGGAAAATCTTCATCATAAGTAGCCTCTGAAACTATATATACAAGATTGATACAATTATTTATGCAACAGAATGATGAAGAGACTAGCCTTGTACCCAGGCCCCTCTCTCCTTGAAAGGTCAAAGGAGAGAGCCTGGGACGAGGCTATATGCAAGGACAAGTCTAACTTACTTGTCAATTAAAACTGCAGCAGGTATAAACAAACTCCAGGACCTGCATGTATATAAAGCAAAAATTATTTTTAGCCAATTTAATAGGTAATTGAATCCAAACTTACTTTTGAACTAGCAATTAACTATCAGATGCATGTTGATTAAACACTGTGATATAGAGGGTGCCAGGCATCAGAGTGTGCCATCATGCTGTTATACCAGTCTGTAGACAATTGTGCCATAAATTATATATAAGTCACAATTAGTCTTAAACTATATTTGGCTTGCTAGCTATATATCCTGACAAGTACAAGGAACACACACACACACAATGAGTGGTCACCCGACGAAAGATGAGACATCTTGACGGGCTGCTGACGAAGGATGGGGTATCCTGACAAGCAAAAGGACCACATAAACACACACACACACACACATACAATGAGTGGTCACCCGACGAAAGATGAGACATCTTGACGGGCAGCTGACGAAGGATGGAACATCCTGACAAGCACAAGGACCACATAAACACACACACATACACACAGAGTGGTCACCCAACGAAAGATGAGACATCTTGATGGGCTGCTGACGAAGGATGGGACATCCTGACAATTAAGCACAAGGACCATGTAAAAACAAACTTGCAGTTACCGACAAAACACACCAGTGATCTCAGAAAAAAGCTGCTATAGTAGCTAGCAAACTTATATATAGGTCATGAACACTCAGTGATGATCATGACACGGGGAGTAGTTGACTCCCACAGATACCGGCTCTATTCTACATGCACGGTATAGATTTGACACAGTATGACCTACCTCATCGTGATTCAAACTTGTTCACCCATGAATAACTCCACAGAGGCAGTGAGTGACAGTGTCCATGAACGTACGTAGCTAAGCCTAGAGGCGTCTTCAGTCCAAGGCTCTGATTTTTGAATCAAGTCCGCCAAAATTGTGGTTTGTGCTAATGCGCATGCGCAATTAATGAACTGACTACATTACAGAGTTTTACTCTGGATAGCTGATATAGCTCGATTGACTGTTTAACGCTAGCTTGACAATGTACTGTATGTGTATAGATGGTATACAGTCTAGATTTACATATACTTGTAGTGCTGTCCTCACTAATTTAATCACCTTTCTCAGTATGTTCAGAATTCTTCGAAGTGTCGATAGTAAGTCTTTGACTCTTACAAGAACCAGCCCCGCCCTTCTCTTAGCTGAGGTGTTACAGCAGCTACCTGAACTTGAAGTTATAGCACGGTTGGATTTAGACGTACAAATGGGAGTTATAAAGTCTCCACATAAACGGTAAAGCCGTGTTCATCTAGCCTATAAGATGGGGAGACGCTGTTCGCCGTTCTGCACAGCAGCTAAGACGGCTGTACCGTATACGCATTTGTATGATATCATAATTATATTCATTCCACATAATGATATTTATGCATATCAACGGATATCCGTTTAGGTCCGAGTCCGTGAAAGTCCGTTCTGCACTCCGTTGGTTGACAAAAACGGCAATCTCCTTCTCTCTGTTTAACCGTGTAGTTTTTCCTGTGTGGGGTGTTTTAGTTACACAGCAAACATGTTTCAATCATACCAAACACCAAATAGCTGGTAATTGTTACACTCTATACCCACACCCCTCATATACTCGTGTAACACACCCCGCTCAATAGGGTGTTCAGGAACAGAGGTATTTGCCTCCCTGAAGATTTCTGTTAGTATGTATATAGCGCTTCACCCAAAGCTATAACGAGAAAAGTTGTATGTTATTGACAGAGAACTTTGGTGTATTGCCAAGCCGCTAAAATTCATTATGTTGTATACACATGCCTGTATACATAGTGATTTAACACACTTGAGTGCTGATAATTTTTCAAAATTGATGAATTTAGCATATTCCAGGGCTCAATCAGTGGATTTAGCACATTATTGTGCAAAATTGCAATTAATTATGTATGCAACCAGACTTTATCATTTACAAGGAGTGGGGCTCGCTTCGCTCGCCCACTCCTTGTTTGTGTATGTTTATACGATCAGTTACTATAACTCAAACAATAGTAAGATAAATTGATGAGCAAAGCTATGATAATTGTGTACAATAAATATTCTTCAATGGTCAGTTGGCTAACAACCTTTGCAGTTGAAGTAACACACAACAATCACATCAATACTGGCATAAGCAATTGGAAACTCAAAGGGAAGCAATGCTGCATGTGTATATGCACTGCTTTGTGCCAGTGCTCTGGCTTAGTGCTACTTTGCTTTGGCCAGCTCAGCAATTTACCTCACAACGTGACGTCACAGACGACCCTTTTCCGACTTCCGCCATTTATGCAATCAGCTGGCAAAGAAACTTGTTATCTGGCTAGCTGTGTTTCGTGTACAGCGACAGAGAAGCAGACTCCTAGAAGCGAAAGTTCTCCCCTCGCTACGCTTCTTTTGTGAAAGATTGGCTTCTCTCAGTTCACGCTTGTTCGTCGGATCCAGACGCCACTGGTATGCCTTGTCAGCGATCTCAAAAAAAGTTAGCCATACTTGTAGCGCCTGCCATTCTATCCTAGCTATCTAAGCTAGTTCTCTAGGCACACTTCATAGCTTGCATTTTTCAAAGTCCAAAGAAAAAGTAGCATTTTAGCTCGAGGTTGTATCACTTCCGGTGACCCTCCGTTACACACACACACACACACACACACACACGGACAAAACTTTGCTTATAATATGATATAGCACATGTTTGTGCTAAAACAGCACAGTGTCACATAGCTTGGTCAATAATATAGTTTAACACACTTTGCCCTGATTTAGCACCCAGAAATCACACACCCCAATGATTTAGCACACTAAAGTGGTCAGAAATTGCACACCATTTTTTTCTGTGAGGGCTTACATGAAGACAATCTAATGAAGAGATTCTCCATAATTGATAAATTGCTGATAACTGGTGGTATACGAAAGAAAAGATGACAGTGAAGTGCTGACACATTCACACCACAATAGTACAGCAGCCAAGACAAACTCCTTCCTATATATGTGCAGGCTAAAAGTGACAGTTGGTGTGCCACTTGCAACTGCCAAATCAACTTGGTAGTAGACTACCTCTTGATCTTGTTGTATACATGCCCAACCTGTATAATAATATTAAGATTATAATTATTGTCTCAAATCAAAACAATTTTGTCAGTATATATAATAATTATATACCTTCTGCAATGTCAGCTTTAGAAGCTTTTCAACAAATGCTTTCCAAATCACTACAAGGACTTGTCATGAATATAGAGCGGGAGAAAGATAAAGTGAGAGAGAGAGGAGAAGATTCCATTGGAATCATAGTAGAAACATCAGCCTGAGGATGCACTTGGACAGTGGGATCAATTTAGCATCCTATTCCATTGGTTCAGAGACTGGCCTAGGCTGCCGCTGACTTTGTTATAATGTTTCTTCTTGTACAACAATTTTAGTTTACATCCCATCCTAAAAATTAGTTTAAGTACTGAAGTGTGTAAGCATGTATAAGTCTTGCTACAAGCTGTACTTTTAGAGCTCAAGTACTTTATCTACCCAATCTTGTTGCTATGTGATTAAAAATCACTTAGTCTAAGTACTTGTAGTAAACACGCCGTTTAACTGAAAATAGACCTTTCTACGAATAACCCGGCCCCCAGCCTGTTCCACACAATAGAGCCTAATGCATCTAAAAGTGACAATATTACCAATAGTCAGAGAATAGTCTAGTCGTAGGAGGTACAGAAAAAGCGTGCATGCATGGAGCTCTAGTATACCCTACACATTCAATGACAAAATTTTTGCATAGTCCTTTGTTGAATGCTCCACATTAGCCCATTCCATATTGCATCAAAAGTACTTACTACAATGATAATAATTACGACAATTGCTAGCTCATTTTAGTAGTTAGAGGTACAGAAAGAGTGAGAGTTCATAGACTCGCCACAAAACTTAGTACAATTCGGCCTAAAATGCAAACATAAGTGCACATTTGCACTTTATTATTCCTAGTGCCATTAAGTATAATTATTCTTATCTGCTTCCATGAACTTTCACTGCAACAAAATTATATTGCTTCTCCTAGTTTCCTTCCGCTTCTTTTCTTGCTGAAAAGTTGCATACAAAGAACTCGCGAATTTTATGGCAGCTGTCACATTGGAGTGAATGGGCGTTTCCAATCCCGGTCACGTAGCCTATATTATCTATGCTAATGAGATTTAAAGTCTAGGGTTATTTCGAACTTGGTATCTCTTACCCTACCAAGCCTGGCATCACCGTTTTTCTCCTTGCAGATTCTGCCTATCTTTCTGTTGGACGCTGCTGTCATAGATAATTTAATACACACCCGGGATTGGCAACTGAATAAATTAATATCATTAGCGCCTATGCTGCCATACATAAGGCTACGGCTGTCAAGAAAATTTCGGTCCGGGTGGACCAAAAATTGCAATAAATTTGGTCCCCACTTAAAAATTGTGGTCCAGGAGGAAAGTTACCGTAAAGTAGCTTGCTAAAAGGTTGAACATCCATTCACTCGTATAAAATAATCTTGCTCAGGCTCTAGAAACAGTCTTTTTGCAGAGCTAGACTCGAAAAACTACTAGAGCCTGGCTGTACTATAGCTAACCCCACGAGCACGACCGGGCGCGGACCGTCCTAATTAATTAAATTACCTACGTAGGTACGTCATTGTGCGTGTATCAGTGAACTTTGAGCTATATTGTGAGACGATTGACTCAGCTGTAGTTGTCAGCAAAAGCAATGGTCACATGTAGTTAATTAAGCCAAGTACATGAGTGAAGATTATGTTTAAGGGTGCTGTTACTTCTGGGGTTATTGTGAACACCTATTTTGTCTCCAAGCCTGCTTCTAACTACTTGTACTTTTATGCTACGGCTAAAGCTGATGTCAAGATATCTGGTTCTTGTGAAACTCAAGTGTTTCAATTTAGAGACTTATTGTTGTAATCTTATTTTGTTGTTTCTGTGTTCCCTTGTGTGTTATATTAATTGTCAAGTATTATGTTTTGTGTTTCGTTTTGTCCTATGCCCGTCCCCCTCTGCACCTCCTGTTGGTGTGTTTTATGACAATTACAATGACAATTACAATTGATCTAAGAAATCGCCACCAACCAAAATCAAGCATGGCTGTAGTAAAACGAGCCTCTCTGGAACCGAGGAGTCAGTTTGCTGTGGAAGAACAAAAATGGACCCTGAAGAGGCTGTGATGAGAGAACTGCAACCGTTAGAAGAGGCTTTTGTGAAATCTGAGCGCCAATATCCTGAAGGTCCAATAGACAATAGAAAGTGAGTGATCCGAAAGAAAGCTGCAAAGTTTGAACTAAAGAATGAAGAGTTTTTTTTACAGAGTATCAAAAAAAGACAAAGTAAGACTTAGTGCATTCTGACTTCAGTTATGTGGCGTGCTACTGGACCTGCTGGCTGATTAGATCCAATTATTTTTAGGACTCAAAGATGTCTTGTTGAGATACATTACAAATGGTGATGAAAGAAAGAAGATTCTCTCCAGCTGGCCATGTGCATGGATGCAACCTCAGGACACATGGGAGTTACAATTGGACCCTTACTCGAATCAAAGAATTTGTTGTGTGGAAAGGAATGGTGAAAGACGTACAAAATCTAGTATGTGTATGGGTGTTGTTTTGATAATAATAATTATTGAATATAATTATTATAGCATTCATGCTATTTTGTTTGTTTTTACTCATGTATTATAGCACTGCATGGCCATACAGATCATATTTGACCCATCTTGGCATCACTGGATATGTACATGCTACCAGAATGGAATCGTCAAGCTATTTGACTCATGTCTCAGTAGCAACCTAACAGCCTCTATTGAAAATCAACTGGTTATAATATATTCAAACATATTGTTATTGTTTAATGCCTGAATCATTTGATTCCGGGATGATTTGTTGTGATACATGTAACAAATTAAAAGGTATCATTTCAAGTGTATCATAAATTATGCAGCATTAAATGAAAATTTAATCGTAAAGTATGGCATTGCAATTGTTGTGCTCAGCAATAATTATTTAATTTATTTTTGTCAATACAAATTACTTACTTAATTTACTTTTGTCGAAAAAATATTATTTTATTACATCTCAACTGATTATCAAGTTTGTATGTATTGCTGTTGAGGAAACAATGCTGCTACTGTGCTGCAATAATTGAAACCGGGTAGAAAGAACTATACTTTTTTAACAAAATGACCCCTAATATTATGGGTCTTTTTTATGTAAATGACCCCTAACATTATGGGTCTCTCTTATGAATCTTTGATCCCTAATATTATGGGTCTTTCTTATGTAAGATGACCCCTAATAATTATTATGGGTCTTTCTTATGTAAAGAGTTCCCTATTATTATGGGTCTTTCTTATGTACAATTAATAAATTTAACTAAGGATTGTCCTCTTACTCCACCCATGTACATAAGATGGACCCATAATAAGAAGACTGTGTTATAATGGGACTGTCTTATGTATATCACATTGTATGAAAGGGGCTTACTCGTCAATGATTCATGGCCAAAAAAACAGTCTTAATAATTTCTATTAGGGCTAAGTGAGATTCACTCGGGCTGAACGCCAAAGCTAGGGCTAGGGCTAGGGCTAGGGCAAGGGCAAGGACTAGGCCTATGCACTCCTTGATGGCGTAGCCAACCTGCCCCTGCCTCCTTCTCATAGCCCTACCTCCAAGGTTACCAATTCTCCATGTCATGTTATTGTACCTAATGATGAGAATCTCGCTTTATCTGCTGCTGAGACTTTGTCACTGTCTAATGAAGCTGAGCTGGATCATGGTCATACTACTAGTCAGAGGGTCTCTGTGGAGTTTGGTGATTTTGATACCATCAAAGCTGTTAAAGATGACCTAGATAATATTGATCTTTCTGGTACCAAGGACGTTTTTTATTATGCTGATGATGATGACTCCACTGGCATCTGTGTCCAACAAGCTGATGGTGGTCTATAGTCTGGTCTCCTGTTAAGATTACCAGCAAAGTGATTTGTCCAGCTTCTCCAGGTCCCACTACTGGTCAGATATGTCAAGATGACCTAGTATCTGCTGTTTTTGAAGTCAAGGATAACAAGCCTGGCTTTGTTGTAGACACTCGTAGTAGTGATCGTTCCTACTGGCTGCTTATAGCCAGTAGAACTCGTTCTCGGCAGCTGCTGCATAATGTTAGCCTGAATGAATCTAACTTTTATGTGTTTGTGTTTGTATATTCCCCTTACCCTCTTGTGCCTATTGTGGCATGTCTATGAAATAATAATAATAAGGGTATGACTCAGGTTAGGGCTAAGGAGTGTGTAGCAGTTTAAGTTATACTACCAATGAAATGTTTATTAATTTGTCAACAGCAAATGCACAGTAAGAGAGAGATGAATTGCACAGACAGAATAGTGATGNTTTGAAATTTTTGCTACTTGTTCATTCACTTTTTTTCAACACTACAGTGTAACTGAGACTGTTAGAGACTGGTTAGTCCCTACAAAAAGCTTGAGTAGCAGCTATATGCATTGAAATGCTAGAGTAACTAATGCGCATGCGCGTTAAATGCCACGTGGCTAGATAATGAGTGACCTTTGAACTCTACCTACAAGAAGATTGCTACGTTGAAGTACGTGAATTTATATGCTAAGTTTCAAAGCTTTCTAGTTTTTGTTTAGGCATATTTGTGATGAAAACGAGTATCAAGGAATGTAGTTCCCTTGAAAAGGGCTAACCTTGTGCTGTCAAAGTTGGCTCCACACTTTCTGGTTCTCTGGAAACCGTGTTCAAGTAAGTCAGTCAGTACGTACGTAAGTACGTTAGGAGAACAAAAGTGGCACTGTTGTGGCTTCCCACTAGCGCTCTCTACGAGTGTCCACTAAAGTTTCTGTGTGTTTCAGGCCATGCATGCAGTTGGTAATCTGTTGGGGAGAGACTTTGAGCAAGTTTGAGGGCTTAACTTTGTTTTGCTAGATTTTTATGGTGATAAACATTTTGTATTGGGTCTATGAGACATGTGGCCCATTCCTACTATACGTACTACCGTACGTATGATATAATGTGCCATATTATACTCCCTTATGGTTTAATATTCCGTAGCAATGCTGTATGCATATTGCATGGTTTAAGGTCTGCTGTCTGCTACTACATACAGAGGTGTTGTGTACTACAATGAATGATGATAGTAATATTATTTGTGTTTAGGTATCATGCCGCTGAGGTACTATCATCTTTGGGCTGCCATCTGTAAACTCCCCTGAAACTGACTGTGTCTTTGCCATACACGAGGAGTAATACTCTAACAGTTAATGATCTCTGTTCCAAGCTAATGACATGTGGTGTCAGTACCTCATCCATGGCATGTAACTTCTCATCAACCACTGACTTTGTGTTTGCTTTGTGACAGAAAGTGCACATTTGGCTGCCAACTCATAACCAATCAAAAAAATGATTCTAAAACCACTGTTTTTAATCATGTCATTCCGAACTTGAAGTTCAATATCATTATGTGCATATACACACTGTGATGTGTTTTACCATGCTTGTATTTGAGATTTAACCTATAGTTTTACATGTTATTCATTTTGTTTAAAAGCAACACTGAATAAATAGAATGTACAGTGGAACATTTATCACTTCCTGCAACAGCTAATTTGTGGTAAAAACACTTTGTCTCAATTAAGTACCACTGAGTTTGCACAGTATTACACAGCAGCTGCCAGCTGCTAAACGCGCGTGCTTTTTTTCAAAGGAAACCGGAAGTTCGTCGGAGTGGACGCGCTAATGATATTATCTATGCTGCTGTTAAACTGTTTCTGTTCCTTTCTCTCAAAGGATATGCTTAGCAACTGTCTAAGTTCCACAACCTCCAGCTATGCAGCCTCTGATTTCTCGATAGACTGTCTTGAAAACACGTGCATACTCTAAACTTATGTACATGCGTGAGTAATGCAAGGTATATGGTACGGGTCGATCATTATGTTAGCTTACGTGAGCGTACAAGACCCAACGATGACAGACAGACAGACAGACGCACCCCACGTACTACTCGCTATCTGGGGCTCGCCCTAATTACCAAGAAGTAAATTGGTGTCCTTTACCATGATAATACTAGTCAGATGGAAACATCTTGGGGCGAGCCTGAGCATACTAATCAGCATCAGCAGGGTTGCTAGCTGGCTTACGGAGAGTCGGGCCTAGTCTCCTAGGAATGAGACTGATGTAAGGCAAAAAAAAAAAAAAAACCCTGCTCCGCAAGCAAGTGTGTTCACTGATCTAGTTTGACATTTGTTGATCAATATTTACAAAGCAGGAACCAAATTGCAGAATTCCCTCTGTAGTTTTTCTATACGTCCACAGCTCATTTTATAGCAATTTCACAGCTCAGCCCCTGGCTCTTTCAGTGTCCTCGAGACCTGAGTGTCTTTTGCTTCAACTTCGAGATTCATTTCACAAAATTTTGATGCCACGCGATCCATTACGTGCAAATGGAAATACCTAAGTCTTCGTGCGCATGCGCACCGTAGGTATTTTAATTTTTTGAAGTTGTTCGCTCAATTTGAGTATCTTAGCTATTTCCGGTTTGGTCAACGGTGTGACGGTTGCTTCAATGTTTCCATGTTCCAATGGGGCTCGCTTAGGCTTGCCCCAACTAGAACAATCAAGGCATTGTGGGGCGAGCCTGAGCAAGCGTAACTTTTTGCAGGAATTGTACAGCAGTCAGTGTATGGAGAATATTTGTCAGAATGCAATTTATGGTATAGATCTGGCTGTCTGTGTCAGGTGTGAGTACAAAACTGACCGTGTTCAAATGACTGTGGTGTGAATGTCAGAAGTTAGCTTACACAAAGAATTGCTAGGTGATGCCAGGCTTCCTCAACATACAGTATCAGAGGGTAAGAGATACCAAGTTCGAAATAACCCTAGACTTTACATCTCATTACCGTTTTTCTCCTTGCAGTTTCTGCCTGTGATGTAATCTGAACATTAATTTACGGTTTTCTAATTTAATGAATTTCTGATTTATCAGTTGTGACACAAACCTCCACGATGGAGCGTTGTGAATTTTGATGAAGAGTTGAATCTGATTTAATCTTATGAATGAGTTGAATTTACATGACTGAATTTCACGTTAGATATCTTACACTGCCTATCTTTCTGTTGGGCGCTGCTGTTAAACTGTTTCTGTGCCTTTCTCTGAGAAATTCTCTCATAAAATATGCTTAGCAACTGTCTAAGTCTCACAACCTCTAGCTATTAGCAGAACCATTTGTCAACTGCTCTGCTTTAGCTGCCTCTGATGCTCTGATTTCTCATCGACTGTCTCGAAACACGTGCACATGTACTGGTACGATATAAAACACGGACCGGACCGGACTAACGGACCCGAATAACGGACTCAGTCCGTACATAAAATACGGACTGGCATGCGTTGTATAAAATACGGACCGGACTTTTCGTATATTAATAGTGCATGCAGCGCAGCTCATTCGAACAGTGTTTATTATAGTCGTCCTTTACCTACCAAATGCAACGTGTATCATTAAGAGTTCAGCTTATTATGGTCCATTGATAAAGAACATTAACAAAAAATGATCAAAATATTATTATATATATGTAGACAGAAAAAAAAACTTAATTGACTCATCACTACAAAACTCAACTAACAACAATGAATGCAATACCACACAGAACGACCTCTCTTTACGTTAGCACATGTATTTGTAGTGATACCATTAATTTTATGACAAGCATCACAACTGATCATTTTTGAGTCGAACGATTCTGGCATAATAATTATATTTTTATAACAATAACAGTACGTTTGAATGCATAATCTCTTCTTTTGGTTAAACATCTCTCAATCGCATTGCAAATCACTCTTTCTTCATCTGTAACAATTGGAATTTTGCCAGATAGGAAGCTCTCAATCGCATTGCAAATCACTCTTTCTTCATCTGTAACAATTGGAATTTTGGATCCAACCTGCGACAGCTGAGGCAAACTTCATAAGCTTGTCATGAGGTGACTGGAACTTCCGTTCATGTAAAACAAAGCAAGCAGGAATGACAGGAGCACCAGCAAAGAGAGGATGCCTGAAGAGCAAAACTGAGACATAAAAATCTCCTAGCTGGAAGGTGGTATCATACGACAGCAGCTGGGGCAAGGAGGATGTTACTTGAAGCATTCTCTTTGCTTCGTCAAGAACGGCAGGTAGACCACACACACAAACTAGATCAGGGTAAGTGACGATTTTTGAGATAAATCCGTTCAAATGGTAGGCAATTTCATGGAGATTAGAGGCCATCGTGTGTGAAACGAAATCTTTGCCTTTCAATAGCCTTGTGATTGGCAATTTGTCGGGTGCAACTTGGCTTTAAAACAACATCAAGTTGAGGGGGGTTTCCTGCACAGAAAGCTGCCTCTTGTAAGTTTGAGAGGGTGGCTCTGAGGGATCACTCGACTTTATCCTGCTAATAACTAAGGGACATAGTCTCACATGTGGTTGGCTACCTCTGGTGGCATTCTGGTGAGGAAAGTCCTCAGCAACAGATTCATCACCAAGATACTGCACCAGTGCATAGTCAGGATTGTCAATGAGGTAAAATGACAATATAATCTCTGAAACTCTTTGCGTTGTCCACTTTGCATGACAAGGTCAAAGTACAGCTTCTTCAAGACAGGCTTCTTACTGGGGATGGATTTGGATCCATTCTGGAACCATCTGTACTGATCACATCTCCAGTCATCTATAAATAAATAAATTAGAGAACCAATTTTAAACAATCTAAGCATATTACATACAACTGATTTACAATACAATTCTAAATTAACATCAGCCACGGTGACTGAATGCATTCTGAGCCTATTCTGTTTTCATGGTCCATGCACCAGAGAACAAAGTAATAATAGATCTATATTGCTTACTTCGTTTGTCAGGGCACTCTGCTTTGATACAGTACACTTCACCAGCCTTTGGCTTCACAGGTGGAAAAACGCCAGGTTTCTTCACTCCTCCCTTAACAGAGATTCCGCTTCTACAATTATAGATATGGGTGATAGCCGATTAGTAAGCACTGCATGGACGAGAAAGCGACTCCATTGACTTCAGAAAAATAGCACTTACCATTTAGTAGCCGGCTTATAAATGCTCCAAGAAGAGCAGCTACTTTATTGTTCAAAGCTAAACTGAACCAATGAGATTATAGCAGGGTTCTAAGGTCAGTCCGTATTGCCAGGAGTAGGTCCGTAAGTAGTCCGTACATTAGTCTGTATTTTATACATTTGATCCACAAAACACGGACCGGACGGAGCGGGTAGTACATTATAATACGGTCCGTTAGTCCGGTCCAGTCCGTGTTTTATATCGTACCCTTGTACATGCCACAAAGTCAATGCAACAACTGGGGATCATGCTGGGTTATTTGCACTGCTCAGCTTGTATGCTTTGCTTTGTAACTTGATCTCTTTAATACAGTTATGGTGACCCCTCGGGTGCTCTTCTAATCTAACAAGCAGTACATGAGATTTGTGTCAAATTGTGTGATTATCAATCATGATTTAATTTTATTATTATCATCATAGATAATTAACCTCATGAACCGATTAATAATTATCTATCTTATCATATAAGTCTATTGCATTTGCATGTTAGTCTAGACAATGTAGACATGGGGCTGTGGACACTGATTGAATGCTGGACAAAAGGACATATGGGATCTGATAAACATAAGCTAAGAGTTTGTGGAGAGTCACTGGAACCTCTGGATCCTCTCCTATTATGAATGTGTAAGATTTGAAGGCTGATCTTATAAATTTGCTTGTAAACTAGCTATGAAACTCCCAAGTTAAACTGTGACTAAACTCGAGACCATGATTCGACCTATTTCTTATGTTCTCTCAGTTTCTGTTTCAATCTTGTAGTGTGTAGACAACAATAAAAATATATATTGATATGCTCAAAATGTAAGCTATTTGATGGAAAGAAGTCTCTATCAGACTTCAATCATTCAAAGCGCTCACATTTCCCACTCAAAACATGCCTGCACGTGCGTACCGACCTTTGACCTTTGCGGCATTCGGCCTGTACCTAACAGGAACCTTGTTAATTTCCCTGCGTTTCCAATCCCGGGTACGTAGTCTCTAATATCTATGCTTTGACCCGCTATTAACCCTGTGACTACTGCATTTTAAATCTGAACCATGGATGTCAAGCTCGATTGATGTGCACAGGAATCTGCAGCATAGCTGAAAAGCGATTGCTAAACAAATGAATAGGGTAAGTAATGAATTCTGTTCTACTGCTAATGTACTAACTTTTTTCAAGGCCATCAGTGGCCGCACAATGATGCCACTGACTGTATATATCAAGTTTAGCTTGAGCCACTGAGCCTCCTCAGTGGTCTGTACTGGTTTGTTGACAGTTAAGAAGTGGCCTGCTTCACACACAGATCAGGCCTTAGGGTGCTCAGTATCTATGCCGGTCTGAAGAAATTTCTATACTGCATAGAATTTGAAAGGAAAAGAAGAGCTTGGGGCCCCGCGGCAAATATTCGATTTCGATTCGATTTATGTAAATCTAACAGTATGTCAATTGTATACCTATCACTAGGTAGCAGGGTGCATTAATTGTATATGTCTCTTTTAATCTGTGCACATGTGCACGTGTGTGTGTGTGTGTGTGTGTGTGTGTGCGTGTGTGTGTGTGCATGTGTCCGTCTATGTGTTTCACTATGTGTGTGTGTGTGTGTGTGTGTTTCACTGTGGGTGGGTGTGAGTGTGTGTGCAATAAGAAAGCAAATCCTTAGAGTACTATGCATGCCATCAGAAGAATTCCGTGTGGTTTAATTTTAAAACTGTCTGCATCTATACTTGATACCAACGTGCAACATAGATACTCTGAACAGCTTGGACATTCCCAATGAAGATAAATAATAGTCATAATGTCATTTGGTCCATAAACCAGTATTCATGATTGTTATCATTACTATTTCTTTGCTACACCATGCAGTAAGACTGAGGTACAAAATATGGAACAGGACAAATAGAAGCATATTGAGGAAGAAGATTTAAAGTCTTTGAACAAGTTCTAAGTGCAATAGGGATCTATAGTCTATCATCACCCTCAGCAGACTCAATATCCACACCAGGTTCACTGCACCTCTGACCCTTAAACCAACAAAGACACAATTAGAGGGATAACCTTCTTGCAACAGAGTCATTATCATTTATCGGTCTTGTCCAGGATTGTATATTCTAGTATTATACTCAACTGAGCTTATTTTGTTTGTTTGTTTGTTTGTTTTAGGTTTTTTTAAAAATTATTTTTATATTTTATTTTTTCTTTCTTTCTTCAAGTTAAACAATCAGTTTCTATGCATGAGCATACAGGTGTGGCACAGGAGGGCAAATAAGGGACAGTCACCTCGATAAAAGAAAATAAGATAGTATGATAAGTGAATTAAAAGCTGACATTATTATAAGGAGAGGAATGTACTTGAAAAGGGGTATACATAGCTAGGTATCTAGCTATAGCTACTGAGATATAAAAATGAAAGCTAATTACCAAACATTATTGTACCAGATAACCTTGCAAAAAGTTAGTATAATTATTATAGTGATGCTGCATTCTACATTCCACGGTGCAGATTTTGTTGAAGTAAAATTGCGGTAGTCACAGGGTTAATCGCGGGTCAAAGGTCGCGGGGCTTCTCGTTGCATAGTGGGATTCATGAGAAATGCGCGCGCGCGCGAATTGGAGCACATGCGCACAACTTTACAGAACCTTTGCTGAACAATCCTAAACAAAAACGGTCAAGTTCTCTTTATTTCAAATTCTCTGATTGTATCTGTGACAAGAATGAGATGATCGAAGAAAGAACCAACAGCTACTCTCAGCATCCGAGCCTCCTTAGCTGTGAGGGTGCTGCACAAAGAAACACAAAAGAACACAATCAACAACACAGGACAACTATGAGCATAGAGAGGCTTCTTAACTTAGGCCATAATGTTAGCTACCATACATTGTTATGTGTTTATTTTACTTACACATGTAAAGTGTTGTCCTCTACTTTCAATGTTTTCTTGACCTCCGACCTCCTTGGTTCTGGATCGACTACAAGTGTGTTGCAGGCAATTTCAGCTTGTGAATTTGACTCAAAAGGAACACTCATGTTGCTGTAAGGGGTGTGTGCAAGAGGAAGTGAAGATTAAAGGTGAGTTTTGTCAAAAGTAAAGAGTGTCACACAGTTTTGCACACAGTGAGCCTATTCACATTGCAATGCGTGGGTAAAAAGAATCTACACACAGTTTTGGATGTAACTTACAAAACGAGAGGCTGTATTTCTGCTTCCTGAGCCATTGCTGCTTGCTTTGTCTGCTTTCTTCTTGTTCTTTTTTTCCTTTTTGAGCTGCAGTTCTCCTTCTGGCAAAGGTCGTCCAGTTTACATGCTCCTAATTATTTGGTTCAAAATAGGCGTGGTCAAGTTACTTATAAACTAGCCCATGTGTCTGCGATTTAGTGACCGCAGAGTTTATACAGAAACTCTTTGCTGTGCTGAAGTCGAGTTCAGGAAAGATTTACAGAGTCAAAAGGTCTCATATAGGTGAGTGTGTTATTAGTAAATGCCGTTACTTTTCTGGTGTTCCTTTGTCCGTCTATACCAACGTCTTATGCGATAATTTTATGGTGGCCAGTATCTTGAAGTTTGTGTTTTGCCTGTGCAAGAAATGTGTGTTTCAGAGTTTCTACTGTTAATTAGTGTAAGTTGGCTATTGTTTCGCTTTCCCATTTTTAGTTAGTTATTGAAAAGTTTGTTGGTGAAAAATGGTTTAGTAGTACCTAAGATTCTTGTGGCTTTTTAAGTCAGTGGATAGCACCAGTGTTTACAACTTAGCACATCATTGTGCAAACTATGACTATAGTTGGCCATTCTCTCTCTCTCTCTCTCTCTCTCTCTCTCTCTCTCTCTCTCTCTCTCTCTCTNTTATTAATTACCAGGTTGAAATTCAGTATACTTTACCAGTGGTAATATTAGTTATAGTTAACCAAAACAACACTAGAACTTATATTAAGAACCATGCAGTAGTGCATATATTCCCACTGGAAATAATAATAACCCTACAAAAATAGAGCTTATTATAGGACCTATCAGGCCAAAGTTTAGTAAATCATTACAAAATGGATATCGTTAAAATGTTCTCATCGCACTGACTACAATGGTGCAGGGTCCCAATTTCATACGATTTATTTCGTGACACCCTAATATACTCAAGGTACTTTTAAGTATTTTTTTCTAGACCAACTACATACTTTTTTTGACTGTTACCAATAAAGCGTGTTTTTTGGGGGGGAATGAAAATGGTACCAATGTATTAAGAATGAAATGAGTTTTCAAAGGGTATACAATTTATACTATTTTGGATAAATACAGATGATACAGAGTTGGTTTTATTCAGAACCCCTATACACTTCCATGGAAAACAATCATACTTGTAAACAGTGCATACACTGGGTACGACCTAAACAGGCCAAAATTTGGCAAATCATAACAAAACGGATATCGTTAAAATGTTATCATCGCACTGACTACAATGGCCAATTTTATATAACCTTTCTACACCCTAATATACTTAAAGTGCTTTTAGGCGTTTTTCTCTGTACCGACTTTTAACCATTGCCAGTAGAGAGTTTATACTTTAAAGATGGAAGTTTCACCATTGTGTTCAGCATGAAATGAGCTTTCAAATGCTATATAATTTATCTTATTTTGGGTAAAACAGATGACAGAGTTGCTTTTATTTACAACCCCTATATACACTTCCATGGAAAACAATCATACTCGTAAACAGCGCATATACAGGGTAGGACCTAATCAGAGAATGGACTACAATGGTGCAGGTCCCACTTTCATATGACCTTTCTAGACCGTAATATACTTTAAAAAGTGCTTCTATAGGTGTTTGCCCAGGCCCTCTGCGTGCTACTATTGTTGATTAATTACATTAACGATCCTTACCAGATGATTTTATTTAAGCACGCCAACTAGAGTACTGGGCGGGGTTTCCAGACAGCGTTCATTTGCGGACAATTTGACAATCCTGGAAGTTTCAGTTAGTGATACACTTATCTTGCTAGCCAGCCCCTACATATGTGCATTTTGTGCAAGATCTGGCTAGCGAGACTTGTCTATAACTAACTGAAACTTCTACGATTGTCAAATTGTCCGCAAACAAACGCTGTCTGGAAACCCCACCCATTACTCTACATACTTTTGATTATTGCCAGTAGAGGGTTTATAGTTTGAAAATGAAAGTTTTACCATTGTATTCAGCATGAAAAGAGTTTTCAAAGGATAGATAATTTACAGTGCTTCCAACGTTGTCAGGGAAACTTTTACTTTTCTACATTTTTTAATCTCTAACGGACCATGTTCAAGTTGGCTGCAGTTTCATTATACAAACATAAACAAGAGTCACTTGGGATGTTTTGACAGGAATATGTGGTGTGGCATCACTTCCTGTGCGTGATATGGCTTCATTTGTTGGAGTGGTTTAATTCCAAAATTGTTTAGGCACATTATTGGCAAACCGCTTGTAGTTAAGAAAAAGCTTTGAACCACAGGTAGGCACTGCATTGAGCTATCTTTNATGGTCTATACACGATGATCTCTACATAAAATCAATAAATGATACACGTGTACAACATACATGTATATAAATTCATATATAATTTATGCAAAATGAAAGTTTACGATGAGGGGGGAATTTTACTATCTACAAGTCCAGGATATATAATAATCATGTTGAGACAACACAACTAGGTAGTTTAACTTTATGGGTTGAATTAAGCAGTTATCACAAAAGTACATGTGGATCTGATGTTGTTTACAACATTAATAGTGGTGTTTATGGGCCTAGCCAATTTTCATCATCTAGAAGTTGTTGCCTTGAGGAGCATACCTTTCATTCGTTATGCTGTTATAGTGCCATTGCTGTTTGTACCAATTGTTCACAGAGTAGGACCCTTATTGTTCCAAAATGTGTCTAAAATTGGTTCAAGTCAATATTTCTTGCTCTCAAGGACAAACTTAAAGCCTCTTATTCAGAATTAGAACCATGCAGTCCATGGAGACACTGCCATATACTGGTTTTGACACAGTGATGAATATCCTCCCCTAATACCTGACCAGGACAATAGAGTACACTGTACCAAAAATTTAGTTATGTGTCAATATTATCTCAGCCTAGGAAGGTTGTAAGAAGCTGGGATTTGCACCAGTACAACCAGCTCAGAACAAAATGAATGTTGCAAATGCTCCAACTCTTATATAATAGTGATCTATGATATCCTATTCATTTCGAATCAGAGCAAAACACTTGTAGAAAGGACTCCAAACACGAACAACTAGACTGGAACGATTGTGCAGCTTAACCAAGATGTAAGTGACAATCACAAGAATCAAAGGATAGACAGCAATCAGATAATCTAGCATTAAAGTCTGGAGTAGAGTCAGTTTAGGATGTAAGCAAAATGGGTCATATATACCACGAAGAATGTCTAGGTTCCACAAACTTAATGCAGAAAAGTAGTACTGAAGATTGTAATCAGTTCGGGTGATTAGTCTAACAAACAGTGGTGTAGTTGCAAGTTGACACAATACAATATACCCATTCAGTGCTCCTGATGTAGCTGATATTCTAAACAGTATGACTATGATGTAAAAGACAGTGAGAGGAAGAAATGCCACAGCAATGTACTTCAACCAGTTGTACTTGTAGTCTTTACATTCAACACAAGCCAAACTATAAGAGTAGACAGGATGGGAATATCCATCCAAACATTGACTGCACATTAAACCTGTGTTGTAATGGTAACCTAGAAACTTAAGACCGTAATACTTTTCAGTAAACTGGCACAAAGCAGTCTCATTTCTGTGTATAAGTCTGGGCAATTTCAAATAGTTATGATGAAACCGTTCATGGCCAAAATAATTATATAGACAGTGACCTACTACTGTCCTATTGGACAAGTAGCTCATACAGTGGTAGAGTACAACATACACATCAAGTGTTCCCTGATCACAGTTAACTGAATAATCAACACCATTTCCACACTCACAATGACTGAAGGTATTGTTGACTTTTACTGGTGAAGTCCAAATGGGACAAGATCCAATAATATCAGACTGTGAAGTCAATACAAACTGTATCACTAAAACTAACAAAACGGCAAAAATAGGCAGTATTTTTTTCATCTTTATTCTAAAGGTCACACACACTTAGTCTTGTTACAAATAAGCTCCAGTAAACAGCAAAACTATTTCTGGGTCAAGGCTTATATACACAAACAAGCATGAGTTTCACTGAAAGTTATCATAAAAGCATTTATTGTACCTGTGTTCGTTTATATAACACTGGAAAGATGTATACCATTTAATGGTACTAAGGGCCCACACAAATAATATTATACCAGTTGAACATTGGCATTATATTTATTTGTGAGCTAACTGGACCTTGTGAGTCTCAGTAGTAACATACATGATTGTACAGCAGCAATCAAATGATGGCAGCCATAGAAAAACAAGGAGAGGTCAAACCATAGCTGACAGGATCAAAAGCATGCTCACCAGGCAAGGGATCTACAGTATATACAACGGCAGAGATCAATTGCTGTATATCAATCAATTATGTGTAGTACACGTTAACATAATATTATCCAAACGATATTCAATTTGCAATAAAAAATAGTACAATATGAAGTTTCTTAAACTAAAGCAGAGTTAGCTCACATGCCCAGCAGTCCAGCTATGAGACATGCATGATGTATGTTTAAGTATAGGTATACATTATGCCTTACAACTTTCACATAATGAGTGGTCAATTTAGAGCATCATGCACAAACAGGAACCTTCACAAAAAAAAATTTTGTAACCAAAATTTAGGAATATACAATCTTTTCTAACATTTAGGCTGCAAATAAGCAGCCTGGATGTTGGAAAAGATTCCAAAAGATTGTTAGATTATTGTTAGATCCAAAGATTGTTAGATTCTATTCATGATGTTCTGAATTAAATTCAGAGTTTTATGTTACATGCTATAGTTGGATAAGTCGAAGTGAGCCCACCCTATGTGTTGAACGGGAGTTTGTCAGTTTGTCTGTCTGTTTCTCTGTCTTTAATTCACCTAATTTTTGCTATTAGTCATTTATTTCAGTACTAAAGCAAGTTAATTTAGAAACAGAAGTACAAAGTTCATTATTTGCATATACACGTAGTAAGTCATCTTAATAAGAAATATCTTTAAATTATGTACATAATTATTGTCACATGACCACCAAACTTGAGGTAAGTTTTAAAATTGCTAAGTTTGACCACCATACCAAGTTTTAAGTTGAACAATGGTCTCTATGGGAGAGATATTACCGTGATATTTATTAATACAGTCATACCTCAATACACCTGAGGACTCCTACATTTAGACGATTTGAGATTAGATATTCTGGAAGTTTTCCAAATTTATGACACTTACCTTCATGAATCAAAGTAATACTGCAGACTATCTATCGTCAAGCAGGTTGCAAGCTATCAAGGTGCCATTTGATAACATCCTGAGAAAGATCTGGGCTTTATCACATACCTGTCATACAGGGATTCTTCATTGCACTAGTGGCTTGCAGAGTATATACTAGTGGCATGCAAGCATGGATTATATTGGGGCGAGCACGAGCAAGCGCATGTGCATGAGTTTTGAATGTGGGAATAGCCTCGTTGCAGGCTCTCCCCTATATACTCACTGTGAAAGGGGAGCCTAGTAGGTTATGTGGGAATGAGGCTAGCGCATATTGTTTGCTATAGCACTGGTGAAAGAGTATGGCATAATTATACAAGAGACACTTGACAGTCAGACTCGGCTAAATTGGTTGTTGACAGAATACTTGTTGATTTTTTTGAGTCTGCAGTTATTCTCATTACTGCTCAGGCAGGACTCCATTGATTCTCTCTTGCCAGTTAACAGTTACTCTCCTGGCCACCTATGCCCGGGGTTTCAGCATCATGCATGCATTGAATCTTAGCAGCTAGCTGTTGTATCAGTTGAAGTTCTGAGTTATCGGCAGCTCAATAGCTTCTCGGACTCTGAGCTCAGGGTTTTGTAGTTAAGAGCCTCTCACTGGTGCTGCTCTTGTTATCCAGTAGTATTGACATCCATCCATACACCCAACATTACTGCAGTAGTTTATTCAGCTGTGAAACTATTCAGTTTGCTCGCTGGTTTTATACATGGCCACTGCACATAAATTGACAATGTGTGTGCTATGATTTAGCTCAGTGACAAATTAACATATATAGTGATAAAATGAGCTTACCATCGTGTAGGTTGTTGCCACCTGTAGTAAAATGTGCTTTAGCTTTTGGCCGTGCCTATCTTACATAGACACTTCTCAGTCCTTCAGTGGCTCTCTGTTCGGTGTGCGCGTGCGAGGCCAGTGTTGACAATTTTCAGGGCTTTGCAATTTTTCATAGACACGTGGCATGGCATGCGGTTAATTTGGAAGAATTAGAATATATACGGAAAGTGGTCGGTCGGACGTTGCTCCACTATATATATATATATATAAGGACTCGTTCACATGACTACAATGGGGCTCACTCATGCTCGTCCCAATAATATTGTTCTCTCTCAGTCTCACAATCTTTGCTCTTCTGCTTTGTCAAACAAGTCTGACATTTTTCTGAATCTTGTCATCTTGTATTCACCCTTGATGGCTATAAAAATTTGTATGGCTCAAGTCATCAGAAGAGATACGATAACCTCAGAAATTGTGTAGAGTTTAGTACGTAGTACACAAATACCATAGTATTCCAGATAACACACATTACACACATGCCAAGACTAATAGGCCTGGCTTCCAAGCCTGCTCATTATTGACATTATATGCTGCTGTAAACCTGGCTAGAGCTCAGAGAAACACAAAAGCCTCAAACTAACAATCATATGCATTTTGTAAAACAAACAAAAAAAAACATGATTGTCTGCAATGAAGGTTAATTAATGGTCATCAATTTGTCACTGAAGTTGCCTTAGCTAGGTGATATTTTGAAGAGACACACAGACAGATAGCTATGTATACATAACCCTCTGCATGTACTACACACAGACATTGAGGGCTAATAAAGCAGGGAGAGAATTTTGTACCAGGGATACTGTACATAATAACTATAAATGATGTTCAATAAAAAATCTTTCTCACTAATTTTATATAGTACACTGCATGTGTGCTCAAATAAAACACATCCAGGAAAGATTATCAATGTCAATCGCAATGAGCAACAACAGCATGCAAGGGCCTGGGAACACAACTAGTATAAGAGTTTGAAATCACTTCACTTTTGTAGCTAGCTAATCCAGTTACAGATGAGTTTTACAGATCACGTGAATTCCTATGAGAGTATTCATTTTGTTGAACAGTTAAGTTGAATCCAGAAAACATAATAAAATATTAATGAAATTTAAAAGGGGACACATGGCCACAGCAACCACTTTAGACTTTAGTTCTATTGACCAATATAAATGTTGATGTAACCAAACACACAAACTTTCCTCTAATAGACAAGATATGCTAAAATAAACAGTCAAAGTTATTAACTAAATTACAGAAAAGTACAAATTATATAGACATATTATTTACTATTTGGTATTGCATATTCATGTTAGCAAATAAATGTACACTGTCAAATAATAAAGTATAACTAAATTCTTCATTTGCTAATATACAAAATTGGGTTTCAGTTAATTCATTATAATACCCTATTGTCCTGGTGGTACTAGGGGGGGATATTCATCACTGTGTCCAAACCGGTATGGCAGTGTCTCCACTGGTTCTATAATTCTGAATAAGAGGCTTTAAGTTTCTCCTTGAGAGTAAGAAACATTGACTTACACCAATTAATTCTGAACACGTTTTGGAACAACAAGAGGGAAATAAGTCCTAGTCCATAAACAATTGGTATTGAGAGCACTAGTAAACCAACAGTATAACGAATGAAGGGTATGCTCCTCCAGGCAACAACTTCTAGATAATGAAAATTGGCTAGGCCCATAAACACCACTATCAATGTTGTAAATATATTATCAGTAGATATAGTGTTTGTTCTCTGTTCCAATTTCAAATTTTTGAGTAGGAACTGTTACAATTGCTCAAGTCTTAAGTGCATGTTGACTTTATAGCGAACGTACAAGCCTCAACCACACTCAAAAGTGGAAAGAAAGCAGCAAAAACTGTGAGTGCCATGATACAAGCATACGGCCTCAGGTTTATTCAATATTACCTCGTTTCCAATAATGCACTAGTAGAGATATTGTAACATAATTATACTTATTAAATTAAAGGACTTAACTAAAGCAGAGTTGGCATATCCATCTGTCTAGCTTTGGTACATGTTATATATTTGGGGCGAGCCTGAGCGAGCCCCCTCTTAGTCATGTCGGCAGCTCGCGGTGTCTGTTTGTCTGTCTGTCTGTCTGTCCCGTACGTCTTTCCGCGCATTTCTAAATAGTCTCAATAAACCCGAAGCTAGCTCGCGCTCGTACGTCAATTCGCGCATTTCCGTATGTTTTAATTTAACGAATTCCCATGAGAAAAGTTGGAAAGAAACACGTGGAGACTTCTCAGACTTGAGAGAAGTAAAAACGGAACGAAACAGACCAGTCAGTGGCTAGCTGCCAGCGCAGAAGACCATCTCAGACCTGCAATTATAGAGAGCAGCAATGGAGCAAACAATCAAGCAACAAAAGCAAAAAAATAGGTCTAGTCTGAGTATAGGTAATCATGGTCTGAGTCAGGGCCATCTTCTGAAGACAGATCAAGCATACTGTAGCTGTCAGGACATCACTGATAAATGATGGAACAAAAAAATGGAGCAGAGAATAGCTATAGAGCAGGAAAGCAAGAGACCAGTTAAAACCAAGGACCAGTCCAGCCTATGTGTGTATGGTAAGATAAAACCAATCAGTTTATCCTGATCTCTGGGCAATTCAATATGAGAGTTGCTCAGCATCTCAAGCCATAGCTCAAACTCATTGATCAACAGATTGATCAATCTAAACGGCAGATCACTATGTAGCTTGTTCATACAAGTCTACCCAAATTTCGCTCAGGCTCGCCCCACCCATGCTTTGCATGTGCCTAGTTAAGCACAATCATATTATAAGCAAATTAAGTTTTGTCCGTCCGTGTGTCCGTCCGTCCGTCTGTCCGTCCGTGTGTTACGGAGGGTCACCGGAAGTGATGTGACCTCGAACTAAAAGCTGCTTTTTTTCTGGACTGTGGAGAATACAAGCTAGGAAAAGAGTGTCTAGAAAGCTGACTTAGACAGTGCTAGCCTAGGATAAAACAACAAGCAATATAAGTATGGCTAGCTGTTTTTGAGATCGCTGACAAGGCTTACCAGTAGCATCTGTATCCAACAAAGAAGCGGGCTACGGGAGCCAATCTTCAAAAATGAAGCGTAACGAGGTGAGAACACTCACTACTAGAAGTCTGCTTCTCTGTCGTTTTACACGAAACACAGCTACCCAGATAACAAGTTTCTTTGCTAGCTGATTGCAAAAATGGCGGAAGTCGGAAAAGGGTCATCTGTGACGTCACGTAGTGAGTTAAATTGCTGACATGACATGAACTGGCCAAAGCAAACAGTACTACAAAAGCAGTGCATATACACATGCAGCATTGCTTCCCTTTCCTATGGCTTATGCTTGCCAGTATTTGTGTTCATATTAAAAACTTTGTACATTGTTTCTACATAAACTAGTGATTGTTGTGTGTTGCTTCAACTGCAAAGGTTGTCCTAAGCCAACTGATTGCAGGATATTATAGCATAACAATTAATGCTCATCAATTTTATCTATATAACTCTGTAAACATATATAAACAAGGAGTGGGCGAGCGAAGCGAGCCTCACTCCTATACTATGCTTTAAATTTTTACAGACGAGTGGTCTGTTTTGAGTATTATACACAAACATAGACATCTACAAAATTAACATTTTCCTAAGGAAAGGTTTACAACATAATAAGGTTAGATTGCTTAAGTGTAAGTAGTACTAAATGAAGTTCAATGAAACCACCAACTGTCAGCAGCACTCTAGCAGAATGCAGATAATATTATATCTATGTTTAATCTTTCAACATTTCAAGTGGGGCTCAATATTACAGCTAGGACATAATAATATTAATTTATTATTGTAATGTAATTTGTCAAACAGTAAAATTAGGCAAAAAGTAAACATAATTAAGTATTCAGAGGGAACATAATTATGGTAACAGCAACCACTTCAAAACTTTGGGTTCTTCAAACCAATATAATGTAACAGTTGATATATTTAAAAAAAGAATACAAAATTTCTTCTAAACCATCAAAAAAAGGTCATCCACCAAAATGGAACAAAAATACAAGAATATAGACTATTGCAGTCTTTATGTAATCATCTTATGATAGATTAATGTATACTATCACGGAATAAACTATGAGTGTTGATTTGATGTTCCAAACAGTTTTATTGTATCCTATTGTCCTGGTGGTATTAGGGGAGGATATTCATCACTGTGTCCAAACCGGTATGGCAGTGTCTCCACTGGTTCTAATTCTGAACAAGAGGCTTTAAGTTTGCTCTTGAGAGTAAGAAACATTGACTTGAACCAATTCTGAACACGTTTTGGAACAATAAGGTAAACAAAAGTCCTAGTCCATAAACAATTAGTATACAGAGACCAATGGTATAACAACAGCATAACGAATGAAGGGTATGCTCCTCGAGGCAACAACTTCTAGATAAGGAAAATAGGCTAGGCCCATAAACACCACAATCAATGTTGTAAAGAACAACACATCTACAAATGTGTGCAAGGCTGACTTATATGGCCTCACAGTAGCAACCAAAACAGCAACTGCAGCAAATGTTATTCCAGACAAAAGAAAGTATACTGGTCCAGTAGTAATAGCAATATAAAACTGATTGAAAACTCTCAGACACAAGTAGAGAGCAGCAAAGTAGCGGCAGTCTCGAGGCTGGAGCTTGTAGCAACCATAGAATGAGTCCATAAAAATGTGGAGTGTGAGACATCCAACATCAAAATAGTTCAAAACCTTGTGAAAACACCGACAAGGATAGAGACAGAGAAGAACCAGAGGGACCAGGTTGAACACAAACACCATCAACAAGGCTAGCACAGCATAAGGAATGTAATCCTTTCCAAAGTACTCATATGTTCCATCATAGTAGAGGTACTTCTAAGAAATGGCATCTCCATTCATGTCATAGAGACTGTTTGGAGTGAGAACCAGGAATGATACATTCAGGATCTTTACATAGGAGAGCAAAATGAATGTGGCAAATGCTCCAACTAGTGATCTGTTGATATCCCATTCATTTCGAATCAGAGCAAAACACTTGTAGAAAGGACTCCAAACACGAACAACTAGACTGGAACGATTGTGCAGCTTAACCAAGATGTAAGTGACAATCACAAGAATCAAAGGATAGACAGCAATCAGATAATCTAGCATTAGAGTCTGGAGTAGAGTCAGTTTAGGATGTAAGCAAAATGGGTCATATACACCACGAAGAATGTCCAGATTCCACAAATTTAGTATAGCAAAGTAGTACTGATAATTGTTGTCAATTCTGGTATTTAGTCTAACAAACAGTGGTGTAGTCACAAGTTGACACAATACAATATACCCATTCAGTGCTCCTGATGTAGCTGATATTCTAAACAGTATGACTATGATGTAAAAGACAGTGAGAGGAAGAAATGCCACAGCAATGTACTTCAACCAGTTGTACTTGTAGTCTTTACATTCAACACAAGCCAAACTATAAGAGTAGACAGGATGGAAATATCCATTCAAACATTGACTGCACATTAGACCTGTGTTGTAATGGTAACTCAGACGCTTATGACCAAAATATTTTGCTGTAAACTGGCACAAAGCAGTCTCATTTCTGTGAATAAGTCTGGGCATTTTCAAATAGTTATGATGAAACCTTTCATGGCCAAAATAATTATACAGACAGTGACCTACTACTGTCCTATTGGACAAGTAGCTCATACAGTGGTAGAGTACAACATACACATCAAGTGTTTCCTGATCACAGTAAACTGAATAATTAACACTATTTCCACACTCACAATGACTGAAGGTATTGTTGACTTTTACTGGTGAAGTCCAATGGGACAAGATCCATTGATATCAGACTTCGAAGTGAATACAAACTGTATCACTAGAATTAACATGAAGGCAAAATATGTAGTTTCTTCATCTTGATTCTGTAGGTCATACACACTAGTTACAAAGGTTGATCCACTGTAGAAACTTGGCAAAGTAGTGAACTACAATACCAATGTCGTGACATTCACCAGCATTCACTTTCACTACCGTGAGTGCATAGTGAAGATTCACTACAACGTTCACGGTAGTGAAAGTCACTGCCTTGTGTACTAGGAGCCAACTAAATGATAATTAATTTCCCTTGTACGGAAGGAAACGCTATGTGCATGTATGTTTAACCTGTATACACAGTTGGTTGATACATGAACAAGTAAAGTATCCAGAGGATAGTGATACATGTTTTAAGTTTGAATACAATTAAGTACATGATCAAAGTCTCACATAGTAAGATTGTGTCTTCAGAGGAGAATTATATATTCCTCCATGTATACCCAGAACAAACAGATAAATTTTTAGCCAATCATCAAGTATAACTATTGGAGTCACACATACAATACTGCATATTGTCTAAAAATTCGCTGAAAATTAAACACTTAAATTCAAGCTTTGCTATATTTCTAGAGAGCATTTTGCCTGCATGCACTACATACGTGTGCTAAATTCCATAGAGTATAATAATAATATATGGGTGATGATCTTTGTAATATCAGAGGTGATAAAGGGTTCTGAATCTTTAGATGATAATTATCCCATGGTAATATGAGTTTCTGTGCACATTAGTGACACTAACCAGTGAGTAACCACGTGGTCGGCAGTGGGTGTGGCAGTGGGTCCTGCACATGCACTCCACACAGTGACATAATCTATAATTACACATAAAGAGCCTCTTGCTGTTGGCTACCAGTGTTATGCTAAACTAGAAATTACCAAGGAATATAAAATTTCACTCATAAAAGATCAGAACCATGGGATGAGACCCGGGCTGCTTAATCTTTGAAAATCACATCTCAAATATAGGATTCACAGTTCAAAATAAAGATAAGGCAATGACATAGCAGCAAGGTTAACCTTGACCTTGTGGAACATTCTCTGACTAGCACTTATAGTATACACATGACATACCTTAGTTATTTTGACCATGTCATATCCTTGTAGGAGAATTGGCCAAGACTATACCGCTGAAATTAAAAAGCAAATCATGCATTAAAGCAGAACAATAACAAGATGTACAATACTAAGGATTGTAGCGTACCAACTGGGTCACAATTTATAACATACAACTATAGTACAATGCTGCAGTATGTGTACATGTATAACAAAATTCATCTATGTACCTAAATAGGTGTTGGTTCAACAAACTTTGCTTTTCTGATTTCTCCCAAGATGTCAGCTAGAACAATATAGAAGACACAAAAAATCACCTAAGGACATAAAACTCTTTTATGTGTAATGTTTGTCTTACAATATGCCTCCAACACACACACACACACACACGCACACACACACACACACACACACACACACACACACACACACACGCACAAACACACACACACACACACACACACACCTATCATCCCCCTGGCCCTCTCCATGGCCTCCTCACGGCCACTGATCTTGACCATAAATTTCAATGGGGCCCTGTAAGCCACGCCCACTGGTTGGCACCATACAAAATGTATAGTCAACTTTCTAAACATTACCTGTCAAGGAGGGATCATTTTCGGGGCTATTTCAACAAAATAAAGCTTCTCTAGGGTGATTTCTTTCATTTTAGCATTCAAATGCTGGAAAACGAAGCTATTTTGCAACAATTTTGACACTCAATTTTTAACCCTTGGTGCGCATGCGCAGCAGGGGTTATGGTAGTCATGTTGTCTGTGTGTGTGTGTGTGTGTGTGTGTTCCAACTATATCTCAAGAACGGCAGCTCGTCTTCAAAAGCAGTATACCAAGGTAAAATAATCGAGATTATCTAAAAAAATTACACAAAGAATTCAACAAAAGCCTGTAGTTCCTGAGATATGAAGCTTTTCAGCCTCTTTGAGCGCTAAGCTTCGAGGCCACACCCATAATTTTGGGGGACAAGCCTGAGCGAGCTTCATAGCATAGACAGTAGAAGCTTAGCTACTGATATGAAATGGCCTGAGGTCCTTTTACAAAGCAACAAAAGCCTATAGTTTCTGAAATCTGAGGCTTTTCAGCCTATCTGAGCTAAGCTTCGAGGCCACACCCATTCATCCTGTTAAAATTTTGGGGCAAGCATGAGGGGCGAGCCTGAGCGAGTCCCATAGCATAGCTGCATAGCTTATTGATACACACTCATCCAACTACATTATACAGAAATAACAATATAATATTAGAAGCTGCTCTAATATATCAAATACCATCAAAATACTTATAAGATTCAGCCTGTATGATTATATGTACCCCGCACCAAGGGTTATGCACCTTGGTGCCTTCATTTCTATGGCAAATGCAGAGAGCGCGCTTTTGCCAACCAGTGGGTGTCTGTAAATAGCTAAATATTCACACCAAAATCATCTATATACAAACAATTGTCTATTTAATAGAACAACTTTCAAATGACCTTCATCTCTCACCAACAATCCTCCCAATGAAGCTACAGTCGATGGTCATGTGAACATCAGGTGATGACTGATTTGACGAGGGTGAGGGATCACGATGGGCCCCACGTGATCCCCTGCCTGGGGCAGATGAAGAGTCCCTGCCTCTATCTCAATCAGACCGGGATGAACCCCACCTTATAGATGAGGACCCTCCATCGTGGTCCTATTAAGAGCCTCCTCCTATACAGACAGATAATAACATACACCTATATAATACACAGTGACAACATTGAGCACTTTGTAGCTAAAAAATAAACTCAAGTCTTTTATTTTTTCACATAATACTTTCCACCCGAAGGTGGATTACTATATGTATTATACACTTAAGTGCCTATTGAACTACAAAGAGGGTGTTCACATGACACTCCTCTAATTAGAGATCACCTAGATAGGATTTAAACACAATGCCATAACTCATTATGACTGCACCTGGTGACCTCTCCTGACCATTGCCCCACTGGCTACTTCTAGCTCTCCCACGAGGCTTCTGGACTGGTGGACCTTGATAGCCTGAGGGGAAATGAGAACACAGCTAGGGATAAAAACCCTACCAATTACATTACCGATTATTTTCAACAATAATAAGTGATAAACCACCAGTGTGGATGATTTTTTGATGACAGTTTCATTTACAGTATCACAGTAAGTCATCTCAAACCATTACTGGATAATCTTGTCTTAATTCTCTTTAGGAGCAAATAACTAATGTGAGGCATATGGCAGTATCAACTCACTCTGGATTCAACACAATTTAATCCCCCTGCTCTTCAGTAATTCTTGGACCTCCAGTTGTATAGAATATCCAATAGTCTTACTTGTGAACAGGCTATATTGACTTGCAATTAGATTCTTCAGCTCACTGCATTTCTTTGTCTTTTGTTGACATTTCTTCTAAGATAAGCTGAACTACTCTAGAAGTAGAAGTAGTATCCTAGCACAGCTAGCTATCTATCTCCTAAATATGCATCCACTAGCTAGTTGCTTTTCCCTCCAAAAAATTTCACTAACATGATTGGTTGCTTTACCCTCCAAAAATGGAGGGAAATATGATGCTGTAGTCCAATTGGTTCATTTTGACCAGTGATGTCACAGACATGACTGTGACATGATGTTTTCCCTCCAATTATAATTGAGGGGGAAAAAATAATACTAATTAGTGCCTATAGATTAGCTTGAGTATAACTGTGGCATCAAGAAAGAGAGGAGCAGTGCACAGATGGCAAAGAGTAAAGTTACAGTGCAAAGGTCTACACATCTGAAGGAGACACTACAGAAAAAGTACCAAGATTCAGTCATCTCCCAAAGCACCTGGTCCAGCAAAAAAGGTACTGTACCATATACCGTATAGCGGGAAATTTTCGTTGGTGCAAAATTTCGTATAAACGCGCCAAAAGAAATTTTCGTAGTTTTAAATTTCGTATACGCGGCGCGCGCTCGTATAAAGTAAATGCGGAAGTTAAATTTTCGCAGTTTTAATTTTCGTATATTCGAACCGCATACGAAATATACGAAAATTTCCACCATACGAAAATTTCCCGCTATAGCTCCAAATTTTTGTGGCACAATACTGGACAGTATATCATAAAATTTTTCAATGAAAATTTGAACAGCATTATGTTGGCAATATAATTTATTTTGAAATCGTGATTCACTCTAGTTAACCCTCGTGTGAAACACGCCGAAAGGGTTATAGTAGTCATTTTTTCCGTGTGTGTGTGTGTGTGTGTGTGTGTGTGTGTGTGTGTTTGTGTTCACTCTTAATCTGAAGAACAGCAAGTCTACTCTGAAAATTAAGGACATAAGCATGGAATACTGATGTTCATCTAAAAAAATATGTGTATCAGAAGCTAAAAGCTTATAGTTTTTGAGCTATGCCAGGATTTTCAGTCCGAGCCATCGCTCGGGCGGCCATTTTGGCTACGTGGCCCCACCCACTAGCATGCTAGCAATACGTGTATATATATGTATAGCGAGCTAACGAGAGTTGGGCGCTAGCTGCACCTTGCTAAAGCACTGAAAGTCTAAGATAGCGACACTGTCTCTAGTATAAATGCTTAGAGGTAACAGAGTATTTCTAGTCCAAGCGCTTAATTGTGTTTTGCTAACTCTGCAGCAAGCTATATTATATTTAGCTTGTGATAATATTATGATCGCGACGTTGCCTAAGTAGCCACGCCCATGCAACTGTACAGTCTGCATTACCAGCCTGGATGTTATACAGCTGCAGTAAAGTATAGAAAGTGTGGTTTACATGACATTGCGATGCTGATGGTATACGCATAATCATGCATGCATGCCTCGATAGCCTTCTCAGAGTCATTGCCTAATATTTTATTATATTGATGCAATAAATATAGTATTGTATAGACAGTGTTATACGCCGAGGGTTGTGCACCATGCATATGGTGCCTTTCATATTAGTTTTAAACAGCTAAAACAGGCTCTTAGCTAACATTTTATTGAAAATTTGGAACTAGGTATGTGGTATCTGAAGCTGAATTGATGTACTGTATACCAGTTCTGAAAAAAATCGGTGCTAACTATCTAGCTAGCTGGCCTCATTTTGCAGTGACCCCTTTGTACACTGTACAACACACAATGCCATGCATGCAAAAAGCCACTTCCTCACTAATAAGAATCATGAAATATATATGCTCAGTCAACAATTTATGATAAATCAGCATTAACATTACTGCAGTCTCCCTACAGTATAGCCGGAAATATTGATGGCTGGCTATTATGTCTAAGGCTTCCTGATTCACCCCTTTGTTCAAAGGAAAAACATGCTATTTCAGCTTTGTTCGAAGTATATTGGATAATTTACTGTGACTCATACAACTTTAGTGCTTTTTCCCTTTCTTTTCTCCAAACGATACACATTCATGATTTAAATTGGATGAAAACTGGTAGCCAATGTCCACTAAACCTAACAACTAGATATGGCTGCATTTGGTGCCAAAGTGACTGGATTAGCACTAGTTTTGTGCTGATCAGTAAAGTTTAAGTACTGAAAGAATGAAGGCACCCAAGGTGCACAACCCTTGGTGCGTATACATACTGAATCTTATAAGTATTTTGATGGTATTTGATATTATAGCAGTCTATTATGTACTCTAATATTATATTGTTATTTCTGTATAATGTATATAGTTGGATGAGTGTGTATCAATAAGCAGGTCTGCAGCTACCGGTATGCTATGGGACTCGCTCAGGCTCGCCCCTCATGCTTGCCCCAAAATTTTAACAGGATGAATNTGAATAAGAGGCTTTAAGTTTGTCCTTGAGAGCAAGAAACATTGATTTGAACCAATATTTTAGACATGTTTTTCTCAACCTCACAACAAAAAAGAAGAGTTGCATATTGCCATCATCTGCTTCTTTGAGAAAGAAAAGCTCACATGAATTCCGTCTGAAGTTTCTCAAGGTGTTGCCGCGAACACTGTGAAAACGCTCACTGATGTACTGTGGTACATTGATGGTCAGCACAGCAAGCTTTATGAGAGGTCCTGTGGAGTTCCAGTCATATTGAGCCAGTTCACGGATTACCTGAACGATCAAAGCACAGGAAGCGAGTGAACACATCCCTCTCTTGTGATGTCCTTGCTTCTCACTCTCAACGGTTATTCTCAAATCTACAGTCAGGCTTCTGGGACCGATCAGTGTGGAGGTCATTCAAGCTGGAAGTTGAAGTTTTAGCTAGAGGTCTCCAGAAATATTGTGATATTCTGAATTGAAAGAAGCAGAAGATGCTGGAGCTTCACCACATTGAAGAATAAGTTCGTTCTTTAGCAATTAAATGACTGTGCAATTTATTGCTGCACGGCACACACCTTCTTCAAATTTACAAGATCTCTGTGCTCAAGTTGAAAGTGCTGAAATTGACAAAGTTATATCGCTTATGGATGCAGGTGTTCTTCCTCAAAATTGAGGTACGATTTCGTTGAAGAACTGAAACAAGGACTCACAATGCCCTATTCACCAGGTAGCAACCTTGGTAACCTTCACTGGGTGTGGCACACTTCAGCCACTGATATTACCTCAGCATTGCAAACGTGCCAACCACTAATTGAGGAGATAAAAACGCAAATCCCCCTGTTTCACACAAGAGCAATGAGGCAGGCAGCTTTTGAGAAATATGGTTTGATTTCAAGAAATCAGTTCTCAGACACATGTACAAAGATTTAGTTGGAGATGCGTCTGCTGCTGATACTACTCCTCAAGCCGAAATTGATGAATGGGTGAGGGTATTCTTTGAGCTAGAAGATCCTATGATCTCCGTGAGACGTATGCAGGAAGAGGGTGCAAATTTGACGTTTTCTGGAGTAAGGCAAAGGAATTCTTGTGGGGACAGCTGTGGATGATCGCAGACATTCACAAGTTGTTCATCTGGCAAAAGCAGTGTCTGTCAGGGACTTGAGAGAGCAAGGTGCCCAGAGGATACACCCATTCCATCAGAGTCCTATATTCAGCTACAGTTTCTTCCAGCAAGAAAGGTACCAGAACAGCAGAGAGGCTGAAGGTCAAGCGTATGGTTCAACAAAGACAATGGAGGAAGAAACATGTCAACTCGCACTATGCTGCTTGTATATTTCGATATCAAAGGGAGTATGCTGTCAAGCTGCGAAATAGTGCTATGTTCACCTGTGTAGACGACAAACACCGAGTTAAAATTGGCGAACCTTCTTGTCCAGTAGCGGCAGCTGAGCGAGGACGTCAGGTGTGCTGGTCAATAGTGCTACCTCCTTTCAACCACGACTTTACACGCTTTAGCATGATTCCATCTGTTACACTTTCAGTCGACATCCCAGAGGATGTATCTGGATCATGGTATGACGGAGATGTGCATGTTACGTACAAGGACAGTGCCTTTGAGCCCTCTTCTCCCATACGACATCCTGCAGAGCTAGCAGCACTCTTGTCAGACAAAGCTACAACCAATCCTGTGTTATTTGTGTATTCAGACAGTGGTCCGGACCACCGAGTAACGTACATGAGTGTTAAGCTTTCTCTGATAGCTCTCTTCATTGATCTTGACTTAGCACTGCTCGCACAGCACCCTACCACTCAGCCAAGAGGATCATGTCCATACTTAACTTAGGCTTACAGTCAGTGGGTCTAGCACGTACAGCAATGGATGAGGAAACAGAGGCAGCAGTGCAAAATTGCAACAGTTTGGAAGAGTGGAAGCAGAGAGAGAAAACATCCGCACTGCACTACTAGACTCTGTAGCTCCAGTCAAAGTGCTCTTGTCTCAAATCACTCAACGTCTTCAACTCAAAGATTTGCAGTTGGAACTGCTGCTCCCTTGGAGTCACTATCTACACTGGGATTCATTAACCCTTGGCGCGCGCATGCGCAGCAAGGGTTACGGTAGTCGTTTTGTCTGTCTGTCTGTCTGTCTGTCTGTCAGTCTGTCTGACAGATTTTTTCAGCACTCTATGTATCTCAAGAATGGAAGGCCCAGTCTTCAAAAGTGGCATACCAAGGTAAAATATTCGATATTATCTAAAAAAAATTACACGTAGCATTCAACAAAACCTTGTAGTTCCTGATTTCTGAGCGTCTCTGAGCGCTAAGCTTCGAGGCCACACCTGCTAATCATGCCCATTTCTTAGTGTGCATTATTTAGAATTGATTGCCAGTTCTTACTTAGCAGAAGCATGCAGAAGGAGTTGAGGGGCAACTAACTTTCTTTGTAGCAAGCAATAACACTATACTCTTATTAATCATGCGGTTTTACATATTATAAGCTCATGTTTTGAATCTAAGGCATGACAGAGCTGATGATAGACTGATGAACAGTCACCAGGCTGTTATGTCATAAATAATATAGCAGGGTGAACTTGCCAGCTAGTACAGTGCTAGTACTCTGACTATATCTTTGCATAGATAATCAGATCATTGTAAATGACCAATATTCTCTGTGTAGCCAGTCAGTCTGCGGCCACCCCGGTCCGCCATGCAGGGCATCCACAGTTATAATATAACTATAGCTAGGTTTCGCTGCTGGGTCCACTGTTCATCGTACAGGTAGCTAAATTGTCATGGGTGACAATGTATTGTATTGGTAGGGCACCAAGGGTTAAGCACCTTGGTGCCTTCATTGATTTCTGTAGATGAGGAATTCTGCCTGAACCATACTAACAAACTTTCACAGCGGCTTTTGACTCAAGGCTTGAAGAATTTCCTGAGCCACTGCTGTTGTGAGTGTCATTATTTCTTTGAAATCAAGAAATGTGGAGAAGTGGATTGTCCCACTTGCTCTCCAGTGAGGCTGAAGAATTCGCAAAGATAAAGCCATTTCCTGACCCAGTACTTCAAGATGATGGACACTAGAAACCATTTAATTAAGTCCATGGCACTGCTACTTCAGAGAAGCACAGACCTTCTCTTAACACTCAGAAGCGTAAATCACTACCATTTTATGCAAGTCTTCAGCATGTCAAGAACAGTGGCATGATGCTCCTTTGTGATGAGTGTGGTATGTGGCGTCTGATATACGCTACTTGAAAACTCCTGGCGAAGCTACTTGATCATGCATTGGATGATCCGAGGCTCTCCTTTTCTTGCGGTTCACCCCTACAACTAAGAAGCTAACCTGCCTGAGGAATTAGAGTCAGTAGTTTTTGTTAAAAATTTGCAATGCCATGATCCAGTGGAGACATTGTATTACTCAGCCAACTATGAAGACATTTATATTTACTGCTCACAAGATATGAACTTGCCATCTGATTTAGGGAGTAAAGAGTACTTCCCTCAATGTGAAGACTGCAACAAACTGAAAATGAAGAGAAAGAAGTCTAAATTTTTGTTTGCTATTCCCAGTACGGTAGTACTTGGGTACACAGGAATGGCACGGATGGCCCATTAGCGCAATACAAATATTCACGCGAATAACTCTGCAAAAACTGAGCGCTTAGCACTAAAAGGCTTCTAAAGCTACTATTTAGCTCTTTCTCTTTCTAATGAGCCCAAAAACATGGCCTAAAAACATCGCTAAAGTAACAAACACAAACATACCAAACCTCCAATTTTCTCCATCTTCTTCTTATTCTTATTCTTCTTCTTTTTCTATCTTGGCTCAGAGACTATTCACTTTTAGAAGCTGATTCTTGAAAGAACGAACTTGGTTTCTTCCAGTACAATCGCTTTTGCCATCGGTTTTTAGCGCCTCTCATTGAGTAGCTAGATACAAGTGAAAAGCGCCTCCTCCATATGGCCGCCACTAATTTGTACACTCATGCATAATTCATTATCTTCTAGAAAATTCGAATTGACGACCCTTTCCACACACAAAAGTGTGCGTTATTTGGAATTAAATGCACTGAAGTTGCCTGGAACTATTTTGTGATACCTGGTTGCTCTTCTTAATAGATGAATCAGGACTTTGATTATCATAACATATAGAACGGCAAGTAAATCTTATGATACAGCTCCTGCCTCCAAATGACTGAGATGTGTGTTTCACTTCAGTATCAAGCAGGCTACATAACCAGTTGTGACTTCAAGTACCAGGTCAGCAGCCCGCCGCTGGCTCAGTGAGTCTGGCTTGTCAGACTACTAGCTCAGTAGCTAGCTACACACACCAACTCAAATGTAAATTTGAAGAAATATGGGAAAATGAGAACAAACAAGTAAAAAATACATTGGAAACGTAATGAGACACAGTAAATCGTAAAAACAACGCAAACAAGATGTAATGGCTGTTAGAGTGTGTAAGGAATTCTTCCTGTGGGCAAAATGAGAGACTCAATAAGGAGATTGTTAAATGCAGCCCATACAGGAAGAAATCTGCACACACTCTAACAGCCATTACATCTTGTTTGCGTTCTTTTTACGATTTAGCCATTCCTGTGTCTCATTACATTTCCAATGTTTTGGAAAAATGTTTTGGACGGGAAACAACAAAGCTATTAACAGTGGCCTAAGATAAATCATATAGCATTTGAAAGCTCATTTCATGCTGAACACAATGGTAAAACATGTTTACTTCTGCCATCTACCCATCTTTAAACTATAAACCCTCTACTGGTAATGGTCAAAAGTATGTAGTCGGTACAGAGAAAAACGCCTAAAAGCACTTTAAGTATATAAAAAAAAGGTCATATAAAATTGGCCATTGTAGTCAGTGCGATGAGAACATTTTAACGATATCCATTTTGTTATGATTTGCTAAATTTTGGCCTGATTAGGTCCTACCCAGTGTATGCACTGTTTTATGATTGTTTTCCAAGGAAGTGTATAGGGGTTCTGAATAAAACCAACTCTGTATCATCTGTTTTTATCCAAAATAGTATAAATTATATAACCTTTGAAAGCTGATTTCACTCTTACTACAATGGTACCATTTTCATTCCCAAAAAATAAACCTTTTACTGGCGACAGTCAAAAGTATGTAGTCGGTCTAGAAAAAACACTTAAAAGCACTTTGAGTATATTAAGGTGTATAATAATCATATGAAATTGGGACCTGCACCATTGTAGTCAGTGTGATGAGAGCATTTTAATGATATCCATTTTGTAATGATTTGCTAAAGTTTGGCCTGATAGGTCCCACCTCTGTTTTTGTAGGGATACGATTATTTCCAGTGGGAATGTATGCACTACTGCATGGTTCTCAATATAATAGTGTTAACTATAACTAGTACTACAAATGGTAAAGTATACTGAATTTCAACTCGGAAATTAAAAACCAGAAACTAGACTTGCAAATGTTGCTTGGTTAAAGGGGGGCTGACATGAAAAACCGAAAAATTTATTTTTTGGTATCAAACTGTAGCTCAGGTTGGAATATCAGGCTTGTTTTTCTTTATTGTGAGTCTACAGTGGACAATAACCACAAGAATTGAGCTAAAAAATCACAGCAAAATTTCCTTGATGGGCGGAGTTTACGTGTGACTTCACGGGGGGAACGAGTTCAATGCAAAGAAACACAAAGCATAGCCTGGTTGCTGTTTTCTAGCCCCCATAGTGAAGTACTGAGTAGCTGCAGGATGTTCTAACACATATTGTGAAGAAGTCAATCTTTTTAAGTTCCCAAAGATCCTGTTATACGTTGCGAATGGGCAAAAAAAATATAGAGAACAAGAGCAAATTGGTCAGGTCCAGCCTGAGCCTGAGACCATTTTGAGGTTACCCGGTTGAGCCTGACTTGTCTGATCAGATCTGTGGGGCGTGCAGAAGAGAAGACATAAATCTGATGCCATTCCAACTATATTCCAGAGGTCTATCTAGTGCAGGACCAAGTTTTGAGAAGGCTCAGCATGTATATAGTACTGACTTCACTGAGTTATCAAAAGAGATCATCAAGCAGACCACCTATATCCATGATGGTTCAAAGCCAAATAGTGGCAGACTCAGAGCTGCTTATGAAGAGAGAGAGAGGGTAAGCCTACGGTAGATCATGTATACAGGACAGAATTAAAAATAGCTTTCAAGTTTCAAGCTAGTATTACTGTGACCATGTCTGCTACTAGATACTAACTGGATTACTGGATCATGAACCAGAACCCTCACAAGAAACAAGTATAGCATCTGAGGAGGCAGCATCCCAGCTCCAATGTGATACTAGAGTTTAAGTTACCCCAGAAAGGAAGGTTTCAAACCAGCAGCAGGACAAAATTAAATCAGTTCTGTTGGTATGTGAAGCATGACGTACTTAGCATTACATGTTTAAAAAAATTTTGTTATAGAATTTACAGTCAGTGCTAATCCACTAACAGACATAATATTTATTATTTATAGGTCTGTAGGTAAAAATCAAGCCAGATGTGCATTCTGTTGCAGTCTGAATACGTTGATGTACCTATATGAAAGAAACCATTAGACGATGTACAGAGGGAATCAGTTTTGACCCCAGCTCCTCTCAGTAGCTATAGCCAGTCATAGGAAGGACCTCAGGTTGATAAGCCTACTGCCATCAAAAGTCATGACATTAAATTATTATTTGAACAATTTAGGCCATTGTTCAAGTTGTGAGACATGTGCATGATGAAAAGTTTGGATGGTGTCACTGTTCAGTTATGTTAGTGGTGGCTGGGTACTTGAATCCAATATAAAGCCCATCAGTAGCTAGATATTTTTGAGACAGCACAACTATATATATATAGGTAACGTAACTCGTTCTGTCCTTCCTACTAGTACTGAACCACCTCCAGCAGAGTAGGTTAGCTGTCAATAAGCAGTAAACCTGTATTGCCTGAAAAGATAATGAAAAGCAGTTAGTAAATTAATGATACTATTTTGGTTAAACTCACTCATGTCAGGGTGCACAGTCACAGATATCGGTAGGTGAAGAAGCAACTTTGTAACCCAAACATTAAGGCATACAGCACCAAACACCTCATGTTCGATTATACAATTGACTGTGTCTGATTCAGCTTCCATATCTTGTCACAGATTTTTTTGCAGCACAGACAGTCGACATTGTACTGAACACAGTGGCCGGACCACACTGATGCACTGCCACCTGAGCTACAATTGTCCACATAAAATAAACAAAAAAACAAAAAAATATGAGAATTATAGCTGACAGACTTACCAATCAGTGCTTCCTAGCCTATCCTGTCTTGCATCTTGGTCAGATGAATCTCCAGAGTCTCCACAGCTGTCACTTCCAGCAGATTGCTCATACAAGTATGGCTCAATTCTGTGTGAGCTTCCATCACTATCTGAAGCACTGTCTTGGCTTTCAAATGGAGAGGATGAATAACCAAGGCTCAAAACATTACTGCTTGCACTTGAATCATCGTTGTTGTTGTCAATAGCAGAGCTGTGGCTGTGTTCAGGTAGCTACTAAATACGAAGAAACGTTCCCCCCGTGACGTCACGTAGTAGCTCCACCCAAACAGGAAATACAGAAATTTGCCTATCCTGGTGGATTTTGCTCACCTCAGATCATGCAAGTTTTTACTGCTTTAGAATTTTTTGTTATTTTTTTGACTATTTTTCCTCTAACACTTAAAGTACATTTTGGTGCAAAAAAATTTTTGCGTGTCAGCCCCCCTTTAATAAAAAACCAAGAACTACTTTATACCACTTTTAATCCACTAAGTTATAACTAAAACTAAACACAAAGCTTAGATTGAAAGCTTAAATTCTCCTTCAGCTAGCTAGTTCGTGTATGTACTAGATCATCCAGCATAGCCTGCACATGCGGCATGCATGCAGCTGAGAGAATTACGTGATACGCCTCTACCATGTGATTTTCCTCGTGTGCAAAGTGTTTAAGTGAGTGTCAACGGTTGAGTTTCTGTGTTTGACTCTAAAAGCTGTATCGACCAAATTTGAACTAATAAATGGCAGAAGCTGGAACATCCAGAGCCACGTTATCAATATCACCACCTCTCCGGCAGGCTCAGTCGGCAGGTTGGAAGCGGAGTGTAGTCTGGAATTGTTTTGAATACCATGCTGCTACAAATAAAAGTATCTGCCAGGTTTCTGATTCTGATGAGAGTGATACTTGTGGCATTAGTATAACTGAAAAATTCCGAACAAACCTTCGCCACAACCTTGAAAAAAACCCACCCATCTCAGTTTGCTGAGCTTTGGGCAAAAGAGGAAGAGGAAAAGAAAGTGCCAAATCTTTAAAGTACACCCAGCAAATTACTTTAGCAGAAAGCTTCAGCCGCCACTCAACAGTTCCATACCCCAAAGTGAATCACATCACCAAATTTCAGCCATCTTCATTCGAAGTTCAAATGTACCTGTTAATATCGTCAACAATCTTGAATTCAAGGACCTACTACATACAATGGACAGTCGATATGTAGTTCCAGGAAGGTTGTCTATCAGAAAGGAAATTGACAAGGTACTTATTAAATTGAAAGCAAAGATTAGCTCTTACATTGAAGAGGCAAATAAGATATGCATTTGTGCTGACGTATGGTCTAAGAAAGGACCGACAAGTTCCTATTTGGGCATCACTGGGCATTTCTTTTCAAGAAAGGATCATCGAAGACACTGTATCACACTAGCTGTTCGTGGTATGCCTTCACCTCACACTGGTGCCAATATCCGAAAGTTGGTTGACAAAGATATTCCTCAAAGTAAAGTGTCTGCGTAGATAATATAGACTACGTGACCGGGATTGGAAACGCCCATTCACTCCAATGTAATTTTCACGGACAGCGCGGGTTTCAATTTTTGACAGCTGCCATAAAATTCGCGAGTTCTTTGCATGCAACTTTTCAGCAAGAAAAGAAGCGGAAGGAAGCTAGGAGAAGCAATAATTTTGTTGCAGTGAAAGTTCATGGAAGCAGGTAAGAATATACTTAATGGCACTGGGAATAATAAAGTGCAAATGTGCACTTATGTTTGCATTTTAGGCCGAATTGTACTAAGTTTTGTGGCGAGTCTATGAACTCTCGTTCTTTCTGTACCTCTAACTACTAAAATGAGCTAGCAATAGTCGTAATTATTATCATTGTAGTAAGTACTTTTGATGCAATATGGAATGGGCTAATGTTGTGGAGCATTCAACAAAGGACTATACAAAAATTTTGTCAATGAATGCGTAGGGTATACTAGAGCTCCATGCACGCTTTTTCTGTACCTCCTAGGACTAGACTATTCTCTGGCTATTGCTAATGCTGTCACTTTTAGATGCATTAGGCTCTATTGTGTGGAACAGGCAGGGGGGTTATTCGTGGGAAGGTCTATTTTTCAGTTAAACGGCGTGTTTACTACAAGTACTTAGACTAAGTGATTTTTAATCACATAGCAACAAGATTGGGTAGATAAAGTACTTGAGCTCTAAAAGTACAGCTTGTAGCAAGACTTATACATGCTTACACACTTCAGTACTTAAACTTATAGTTCTAATTTTTAGGATGGGACGTAAGCTAAGATTGTCGTACAAGAAGAAACATTATAACAAAGTGCAGCCTAGGCCAGTCTCTGAGCCAATGGAATTGGATGCTAAATTGGAGCCCACTGTCCAAGTGCATCCTCAGGCTGATGTTTCTACTATGATTCCAATGGAATCTTCTCCTCTCTCTCTCACTTTATCTTTCTCCCGTTCTATATTCATGACAAGTCCTTGTATTGATTTGGAGAGCATTTGTCGAAAAGCTTCTAAAGCTGACATTGCAGAAGGTATATAATTATTATATTGACAAAATTGTTTTGATTCGAGACAGTAATTATAATCTTAATATTATTATACAGGTTGGGCATGTATACAACAAGATCAAGAGGTAGTCTACTACCAAGTTGATTCGGCAGTTGCAAGTGGCACACCGACTGTCACTTTTAGCCTGCACATAGGAAGGAGTTTGTCTTGGCTGCTGTACTATTGTGGTGTGAATGTGTCAGCACTTCATTGTCATCTCTCTCGTATACCACCAATTATCAGCAATTTATCAATTATGGAGAATCTCTTCATCAGATTGTCTTCATGTAAGCCCTGCATTGGGAATTCTGACCCACGTTTCTTGGCTCTACGATCCTTAAAAGATGGCGTGTTCCGAGATGTCAAAGGTTTGAATACCATCATAGTATTATATCTTATTCAATGATACTATACAATTTGACAACAAGTAAAATGTTCAATGTTGAAAAAATTAATTCTTGTAGGAACATTTGTAGAGGCCAGTGTAGAATCCAAGATCCTCTGTTCTCCAACAATCCGTCACAGTAATTGTGAGCTGCTGACAACAAGCCCAAGCCAACGCTGCACAGCATGTACCTCATATCGAGATACATTACGCGCTTTGTGTAGTAAGCAGCAGGCTCATCAAACCACCTCTCGGAGTGATCCAAGTAGCTGTGTGAACTATCGCTTCCTATCTGAGTCAGAACTGAGAGACAGACTGCAAGCAACACATAGTTTACAGCGCAACACACAAAAGAAGCTTGAACGGTTGAAGGTACATAATATATAGGCCTTGACAAATAATCTTATCTATTACTAATTGTATTATTCTGTTCTAAGACTTCATTAATTTTAATAATAATTATAATCAGGCTAAAATTGCACAATCAGTTGAGAAGAATGGAGTAAACTTGGATGATGAATCACACGATGACATGGTGAAGATGGTTCAGGAGTACTCTGATGTTGCTCTCAAGAAACACACTCCTGATTAATTTCAACACATTTTCTGGCAGCAGCAACTCCAGTGTGTGCAGCAAAAGAGCCGATGTCACAGAAGGTGGCATCCAATCATGATAAAGTGGGCTCTTTATCTACGGCATCTTTCTGGAAAAGCGTACGATACCATCCGTGAATCTGAGGTGATCACTTTACCATCTCAGCGGACTCTTCGAGACTATACATACTTCGTCAACAGTGAAGTTGGATTCTCAGCTGATGTAGACCAGCAGTTAATGGATGCAGCACGGGTTGACAGTTTGGAGGAGTACCAGAAGCACATTGCTCTTATCTTCGATGAGATGTACATTAAGGAGGATCTTGTCTTTAGCAAGAACACAGGTTAATAATTGATGTGTATGACTTTATGTAATACTATGTTGAAAAAAAACTGTTGCACATTAAATTTTGTTTTACTGATCCAGGCCGCCTTGTCGGATTCACTAATCTGGGAACAGTGAATGACACCCTCTTGAAGTTTGAAAAATCACTTCAATCAGAGCAGGACTCACCTCCAGCCTTGGCAAAAACCATGTTGGTGTTTTTTGTGAGAGGGCTCTTCACCAACTTTCAGTTCCCTTATGCTCAGTTTGCATGCCAGAATCTCTCAGGGGATCTCGTGTTTAATCCTTTTTGGGAAGCTGTACGGAGGTAATCAACAGTAGTGTACAGCTGCAGTATTTGTATGTACTTTGCCAATGTGACACATTAATTGTGGTTTATTATTATAATACTTAGGTTGGAACGAATGGGCTTGAAGGTGATAGCAGCAACTGCTGATGGTGCTTCTCCTAACAGGAGATTTTTCCAACTGCATGCTACATCTGGATCTGGAGCTGTGTATAAAACACCCAACCCCTATGCTGCTGATGGTCGTTTTGTTTATTTTTTCTCCGATCCTCCTCACTTACTTAAAACTATTCGTAACTGCTTGTATAGCAACAAGAGAAATTTGTGGGTAAGTCAAAACATGTGCACCACATGCATGCTGTGTTCAATGCACAATCTTTATTTTTAAGTGCAATGATCAGAGTCTCTCTTGGAGTCACATCGAGAAGCTATATCTCAAGAACAGTACAAGCGGTTTGTCCCTGGTGCCAAAACTCAAATACGAACACATATACCTCACCAGTTTTTCAAAAATGAGAGTGGATTTGGCTGGCTAGGTATAAATTATAGGAATATAAATTACAGGAATAAAATACTATATTGTGGATGAAACAAATTAATCATGCCACTACATTAGGTGATGAGTACAACAGTTGCTGAGGCATTACGCTTGACTGGTGGAGAAGAGGCAAAAGCAACAGCTGACTTCATTGAACTTGTGGACAAGTTTTTTGATTGCTTCAATGTGACTAACTTTGTTTCAGGGAAGCACAACCGTAAAGCATTCCAAGATCCAATTCGACCAAATGATTTCAGATTGACGGTATGAAAATTATACACACAAATTCTTGTCTATAGCTTTGTTCACAATCTTGCTATATGATGTATTTACTATACAGTGGCTAAAGGTTGACTTTTTGGGCTACCTGGATCATTGGGAAGCATCTGTTAACTCAAGACAAGGCTTCAGTAAAACAGAAAAGAATAAAATGCTACTCAGTGAAGCTACAAGAACAGGCCTAAAGTTTACTGGTAAGAACAAAACACAACAGTTACTGTTATTATGTACGTAGTACATGCTTTTGTATGAATGCATGCATATTGACCTGTCATTTTACTCTCTTAAATTTCAGTTAAAGCATTTGTTGAAATGGTTGAGTACCTCTTCACTCTACCAGGAGTCAAGTGCTTCTTAAGTGAGCGAATTGGCCAAGACCCCCTTGAGAAATTTTTTGGCAACCAACGACAGAGGGGGGGTGTAAACGAAAACCCAACAGTCAAAGAGTTTTGTCAAAACACCCAAGCCCTTCGAGTAATCAACACAGTCTGCAGAGATGTTCGGGGCAACTGTCGTGGCAAAAGAAAGCAAGGAATAGAAATAGACGAGAACACTAGCATTCCTCTGAAGAAAAGGAAGAGAGCCGGTGCCAGGTCATAGTTGGATCCATTGTCAATGTCAAGCCAGGAACCACTGTTTCAGTATATAATCATTGTCTAGCTACATCGGATTCCATGATTGTAAATTAACTTTAATAATAATTATAATAATAATGTGTGTGTGTGTGTGTGTGTGTGTGTGTGTTATAAAAAAGTAATGACATGTATATAGTGACACTATATGCTAATGATCCATGGCAACAGGAAAAAAAAATATATTGTCATGACTTTGTTGCAATTGTTTTTCTTAGCGCTTTTGATTTTTGAGTAGATGTCTTAGTTGCTTGTTTATATAGTTCCATAAATGATCTTGCAAAAGAAAAGCCTCTGACTGTTAGATATAAGTCCACTATCATTTTTAGGAGAGTATCAGCCTTGTCTTCTTCTATTTCAATTGTCAGCATAGACCAGTAAAACTTCACTTCTTCATCGCTCATTACTTCCACTTTTGCTTTTTGTTTGAGATCACTAGTAGCTATAATATCTTTGTGAGAGTTGAAAATGGTTCGAACAACGAGTTCAATTGAATTGAATAGCATCCCTGTAGTCTCACTCACAAGACAAAGTCCGCCTCTGTTTATTGCATGCACCCATTCAGCACTTTCACTCACACATTCATCTTCATCACACAGGTCCATCAGGCATAGAAGTAGTTCTTCCTTATGTGGATGAGCCGATGTTTCCACTTTGTCCTTGACCTTCTTGCATACATATCCAGCTACATATCGAAGTGTATTAAGTTCCTCATAGGTTAAAGACAACGATGGGATAACTGCACACTGATCAGAACTAGTATTATTGACTGTCTCAGTTTGCGCTAGAGTAATAAAAGTGCTTGTAATTAGCTCCTTCATTAGTTCGTCAGTGATGGATTGAAACAACAATGGATCCTTTTCCAACCTTGCTGCCTCAAAAAACTTATGCCATAGCTGTAAAAAGCAGTCAGATGTGCGCAGTCCATGGAAGCTTTTCCAAATCTTCTCTCTTTGTGACTTTGGCAAAGCCGTGACTGATGCTTGTGGTAAACAGTCGGTAAGCTTTTTAACCAGTCTGTTGGCAAAGGTAGCAAGTATCTCCTTGTTGTGGTGGTCATTAATCCATTGAAGAAGGTTGTTTGCTGTTGAATGAGCTCGAGATGCTTGAGGGGTTGGAAATTTGAATCCCTCATCTTCAATAATGGATCTAATGATGCCTTTAAGCAGCTCAGAATTATGATCTACACCGAAACAAATGATGCATAGACAAATATTTTAATACTNGTGTAAAATGTAGACAAACTTTGACACTGAGCTAGTCAGCGCTAGCTAACACTTAGTCCGCCACCATTGAAGTCACTGTGCCATATGTAGCTATAGCTATAGGTCAATAAAATTTGATTCAGGTCACATTGTTGTTTCCTTCACCATGGCTGTGGTAAGTAGAAAGAAGTGGTTATGCTTGGGCTGAGTTTGACTCATTGGCCTGACCAGATAGAGCAGTTATAGAACCTACCAAATAGCTTAAGAAGCTTGTACATTATTCCTCTCCATGTAATACAAACAGACAACCCCCTTTCATCAGTATTTTAGCTTCAACAGAGCTCAGAACAACACAACCTTGAATCATCAATGTTTAAAGCACATCGCAAATACTGCGCATGCTCAATACTCATTTTTGAATCTTTGGAGCAGCTGCCACGAAGAGAGCTTTGTTTTTTTTGTGAAGACAAGAGAATCTTTGAAAAGAGAGAACAATATGAGTTTAAGAAGTAAAATGCCAAAAAAACTGAAGCACTAGAGTTGTCTGGAGATGGAATCTGCTGTTAAAGGTGAGAAATTGACGGGTTTCAAATGTATAAAATTTTAGTACCAAAACAATGGTTTGTTTACCAGATAATAGGCACTGTGAACATGCTAAAGTCAGTGTCAGACACGCACCTTGTGTGTCTTAACACTCTGGCATATACAGTCAGGACTGAGAGGCATGGGATCACAAGAGTCTCAGTCAAGGTCAGTTCAAATTATCCTGTATGAAGTGTTATTAGTGCCAAAATTAGGCGATAATACTTTTAATATTATGAACATGGTTTTGATGATTCTGAAGGCGGTCTTAATCATGAAGGCGCTACTACAGTACCATTCTGAAGGCGGTCTTGATCATTCTGAAGGCGGTTATGATCATGAAGGCGCTATACCATTCTGAAGGCGGTTATGATCATGAAGGCACTATACCATTCTGAAGGCGGTTATAATCATGAAGGCACTATATCATTCTGAAGGCGGTTATAATCATGAAGGCGCTATACCATTCTGAAGGCGGTCTTGATCATGAAGGCGCTTACTACTATTCTGAAAACCACAACTTGTAGTCAATTGTCACCTAGCCAACTGGACACAATAAACCTTACTCTTTGGGCCCCTGGGCACCATATCCTGGACATGCTTTTAGGAGCCCCCTGCTTCCTGTAGGGTGTGTCTCTTCCACATGGATCTGGGACTGAGTGGGAGGAGAAGGGTGGGGGGGAGGAGGGCTGAAGAAGTACGAGACCAAGAGATTAGAGAAGAGTCGGAGCTATGACACAATTAATGCGCTTTGCGGAGCTACAGCTGGCAAGCAGGTGCGTGTGATCAACTCTCATTGTAAACTAATGTGGTCACATGATTGTACTTGCCAGCTCAGTAAAGACCCAGGGAGGGAGGAGGAGAGAGGTTTGACCTTTGAACCCTACCAAATCAGCAGCTATCAAAGGAGGTTTGACACGGTTGACCTTTGCTTGACCTTTCGCAATTAAAGTCCTCCACGTGTTCAATACATTATACGTGCACGTGGAGGACTTTAATTGCGAAAGGTCAACCGTGTCGAACCTCCTCTGAGCAGCTATAATGCCTGGAGTCTTCTGATTGCTCTGAGCCATATGCAGAGCAAGACCAGCGCCTTCACATTAATTTTGATAATAATTATTTATAATCAAGACCACCTTCAGAATGGCAGTAGCACATTCGTGATCAAGACTGCCTTCAGAATGGTATAGCACCTTCATGATCAAGACCGCCTTCAAAATGGTATATTATAAACGCCTTCATGATCTTCGGAATGGTATAGCGCCTTCATGAACAAGACCGTCTTCATGATCAAGACCGCCTTCAGAATGGTATAGCACCTTCATGATCAAGACTGCCTTCAGAATGATCAAAACCATGTTCATAATATTGAGAGTACAATCACCTAATTTTGGCACTAATAACACTTCATAATCTTGAGCCTTGTTAAGAGTACTATAATTTATAGAGGTTATGCACCGGAAGTGAAACTAGGGGCGTGTCCCTTAGCAACGGAGGCAATCCGCCATGTTTGAGGGCAAGTTGTCCACGCGCCGTATGTCAGTAGTACAAAACGACGACTTTTGCAGCAGGTTTTTTTGTCTTATTTGCTCACCTTGGTGCTCGATCAACAGTTGGGTGGCATAAAGAGAAGCTGTATTTTAGTTAAAAATCTTGAAAAACAAGCAGATATTCACCGCTGCTTCAGCTCAACAGAGCAAAATATGATACGGAGAAAATAACGTGGTAGCTGCCAAAATGCCCTCAAACATGGCGGCTTCCGGTCTTTGACCACGCCCCGTGCATAAGCTCTATTACTTTACATTTAGAGACTCCACTTCTACTATTGAGTTGATTCAAGCCTGGATCAAGTTGTGTGTCTTAACTAAAAGAAGCTTACTGGCATATACAGTGACTGAGAGGCTTTGGATCACAGTCAAATTCTGAGTGTTTTACTCTTGTCAAGAGTGCTATTATTACTTTACATTTAGAGACTCCACTTCTACTATTGAGTTGATTCAAGCCTGGATCAAGTAAAGTATGCAGACTTAAGTTTCTTTGCCCATCTATAGAACGTGCCTATAGCTATACTAACCTTTCAACCTTATTGTGACTGTATATCTATCTATACAAGAAGTTCTTCTTGGTTAGCATGCTGAAGGACTTAGTTGTTCATGTATCACATGTCATGCAGACAGACAGACTGAGTATATGCATGCCTGTATTAAGATATAATTATTGTTGTTGCACATGCATAATATACATGTCAGCATAATTATGTCATTACGTCAAATTATATTTTTGTTAAAATATGTAGCATTGAAGATTTTATGAATATATGCAAAACAAGTTATTAAGAAAATTTTGCACAAAGAATATGTGCTGATAATAGCACAACCAGTGTGCAAATTTAGCACACAGCAATTTAGCACGGGCATGAAGTGTGCTTATTTCTGGGACAAGGGTTTAGCACACATTTTTGTGCTAACTTAGCACACCTGCATGTTTTTTTCTGTGCTGCATTGGGAANTTATGCATGCATGATTCATTATCATAATGTATAATATATCATTATATTAATTAATAATAATTATTCTCAAAATTGCTTTAACAATAATTCTCAGAGAGTTTAACAGCTTGTGATTCAACTGAAACCATCTTGTATTATAATAATTATACATTATTATAAAATCTATCATTAGATCTGCACGTTACAACAGCAACAATTAAGTTGTCAACATAATGGTACCCAGCCTGCAGTGCTAGTGTTGCTCATCGAACTTTGGACTGAACCTCATCCAAGAAGACATTTTATTAATGTATGTATACTCAATCATCTCATTCAGTCTCAGCCAGACAGGTATAGCCTCAGGTAAACCAGGTTTGTCCTCCCCATGTACTAAATTCAGTTGCTAAGCATAGTGGGGAAAGCCTGGTTTAAAAAAAAGAGGCTATGTTGAGTACTCATAGTCAAGGCATGCATGCATGCAGATCTGAAGTGCATGTCTACTGGCATTGCTGCAATGCAGGTCACCATGCATGTAGCTGTAATAGCCACATAATTCATTGACAAGTTATATATTCATTGCAGCAATGATTTTAATGTATGTATGGGTCCTGCAGTGGGTATTAGGAGATTGGGATATCAAGATATAACTCTTGTGGGTGACTCTTTCCAAAGAAATCTTGTGATTTGACTCCGACTTCAAAGAAACCTTCAAGTGTGATTTGACTGAGTCCTTCTCAATGATTATGATGTAATTGCGCGCAATTTTTACGATGACGTAATTGAAATGTACCACGAACTTTGGCTAAATTTAGGTCCCGATTTCCTGATTGACTGGGTGGGCGAGTCAAAGAGACTGGATTTACAAGCCATCCTGGCCCTGCTGGTCCAGCTGCTGGTCAGACTGGTTTTCCCACCATGTGACTTGTTGTCATCATCTTTGACTCGACTGTAGTATAAAAGGCCGATGGTCACCGTACTCCGCACCAAATCACTCTCAGAAACTCATCGTCCTAACTGAATGCTGTCCTGTGCAATCTGCAACAAGTACCTCTTCAACTCACCGCTGCAGTGCCCTTGCGGTGATCGCGTATGCAGCGGCTGTTTATACGGCTCAAGCTCGAGGTAAATAGCTGAATCTCAAACAACTTTATAATTGTATAGAGCGTTTTCATATGACGTCAGTGGTGTACAGATGAATATGTAAATTAGCAAATGAATATGCAAATTAGCGCTAGTGATAGGGAGAAATGTATGGGAGAATTCTGTTCTGCTACTTAGCGTTTACAGCGCTCAACGATCGATTTATATGTTGTGGCTTTCAAGGCAGTAGTGTCAAAAATCACCTGGAAGCAAGCTCTTGTGGCTGCAGTAAGTGAAAAATCCAGACTTGAAGGCTTTCTCCCATACATTCAGTACTTTAGCTGTACACCAGAAGGCAGCTGCTACGTGAACCACGCCCCAAAAATTGCGTAAAATGACGTAAATGCAAACGCTCTATTGTTTGTCAATGTCAGATGTGATAATACATTTGTATGTTCTTGACTGCAGCAACTTGAAAGACTTCTCGTTGGTGTGCCCAAAGTGTAGCACTTCCTTTCACGCCAAGGACTGTTTTAGGGATCGTGCAGTTGAACTAGAATTAAAGAACTCCATCTTGAAATGTCAGAGTCCATCTTGTCCATGGGAAGGGGAAGGGACTTACTATCTGGTATGCAATCAGTATAATTTTCACCTGCTAAAATTAATGTTAAGTTTATAGGTAGCTGANCATTCCTACTGTACAAACTTCCGTATTACTAACTGTGCAATTATTTCCGTAATTGCACTTAAATTTTTAATGAGTTATTAATTGCACTTGAAGTTTTAATGAGCTACAGCATGCAGCTGCTCCAAAATTTGCTCCCAAGCATGAGAAATTACCATACTAGTTTAGAGGCATCAAATTTGAGTATGCTACACTGAAATAGTCTGTGATACCAATTATATAACCAACATCCTTCTTTCCACCATAAGATAAGAAACAACCAGAATTCCTGTATGCGGCACTTTTATTTATTTATTATTTTTTTTAATGAAACAAATTTGTGGATACAAAGAAATAGCTTACAATGTCTAAGTATCCATTTATAACTATAACAACAAACAGACAGAAACTAAAACAGAGTGATATACATGCAATACAGAACACATTTGGTATTAATTTATGATGCATGATAATAAGTGATAAATATTAACAAGTTGTGGATAAGGCACCGATACCAATCAGCCATTGCTAATCGATTTGCATGGAGGAAGTTGCAGAAGTTACTTGGCTTATAAGCTATCTCCTCGGTTATAGCCTTGTTCCCAGGCTTTCCCTTAATTTATTCATTTTCTAAAAAAAAAAAAAAAAAGAAGGGGAAGGCCTGGGAACGAGGCTACCTCGGTTAGGTTCTGTCTATTCTATAGGTACACTCTTATGGTATACGTAGTCACTGCCTGGGTGAAGGCGGTCACACTCCTCTAACTCCCTAATTTTGTAGTCCTGATCTGTGAGTCTTAATTCGTTAGACCAAGAATTGAAAACTTCCTCCATATCATTATGATAGACCTTGAATCTCGTATTTATGCAAAACTCTGTCAAAAAAACTCATGAAGCTAGTGTTAATAGTTTAGAGCCAGCAAAGTAACCATAATCAGTGGCGTAGCCAGGGGGGTGCTAAAGGTGCATTTGCACCCCCTTTTTTTGTCTCGCGAAATTTACGCGTAGGTTATAAAATGCGCTATTTTTTAGCTTGTAATAATTTTTTGTGCACTTACTTAGTAGCAACAATTAAGTAGTCATCTTTGGCCAGAATTCAATCCAGAACAACTATTGGAAGCTTTCTTTTTGCTGCTACAAGGCTTTAGAGAGAGTTCGATCTAGCGAGCGCGTGCTACTGCTCGATTTCGGAGGGGCTAAAATTAGCTAATTAAGTGGGTGTGGTTTCCGGTTGTGCAAAATTTCCACCACGCTTCGCGCGCACCATTTTTATTGCTCCCCCTTTTCTAAAATCCTGGCTACGCCCCTGATAATATATATACTAATTTGCACAGATGACCCCTTATAAAGAACAAAACAAAACCAGCTAGTAATCGCCTAGTTTCCACAACTGACACATCCCATCTCAACATAACAAGGAGCTGTTGTGTGTTCATGAGCATCCCCTGTAGTAGAAAACAGATAATTGGGCCTTAATCTACTCGATTATCATCAATTGGTGGGAGCACAGCCAAAAAAGCTGACTGTATGGGCAGTATTGTTACATGCTGTTTATCCAGCTTGGATCTGTCAAAGAATTTATACCATTGGTCCGATAGCAAAATGAAAGGGATGGATATATTCCCTCTAACCTTGCATGAAGAAGCCATTTCCTCCATGTTGAAGAGTATGCCTTTCGGTACCAGACCTCCAAGCTGATGAGATGATTTGAAAGATTCACATGAAAATATCTAGAAGTACTCCACAAGAGGGTGTAAAACCCACCCACTGGGTTTGTCATAAAGTATCTGTCCCCACATTGGTAGTAACAGAGGAAGGTCTACCAGCTGACTTGGTATGGATGGAGGGTATAGGCATATGGGTTCAAATCTGACCAACTTTGGGCTAGCACATCAGAATCGACCGATTCCACAGCTTCTGGTAAGAAACTAAAGAATCAAGGGAGTTAATTGTTGCAATTGGGGTAAGCAGCGAAAAGACCACCTCGAACAGGGCCCAAACTTTCTGCAAAGATTGAAGGCATCAATATCCAGTTAATTGGTTTAAAGGCCATCCATAACTCAAGTGTCTGCATAAACACTTGGGATGTATTCAGCATGAATAGATATCCAGGCACCATGAGCATATCTCTATAATATTATAGCAAGATACACTCAATAGATTCTTAGTGTAGGTGCCTTTCTTGTGATTCAAATAAGCTTGCATGTTTGAATTGCCTACAAAAGGTTGCATGGACATGGATATCTTTGTACAAACAACAAAGGTGCTTGTTTCTTGTCTTGTGTCCATTATACGCATTAATTGTACTTACTTGCCGGTTGGTTGCACTCATGAAGACATCTATTGCTGATGCATGGGAGACAGCTGAGAGGCCAGTTGCCTCTGTTAAGTGGCTTAGCCACTGCTGTGAGCCTTCTTGACATTCAGTGTCTAGAGGGACAGTCCCTTCGTACCAGTCCTTAAAATTTACGAGAATCTTGTGTCGAAGACTCTAAAATGTCATATAGCTATCTAGTGCAGTGGAGCTACCTTGACCACTGACTGTGTATATAGACGTCAGGAGACCAATTATTAGGTGAGTGAGTTACCAAGTTGAAACGACTGTTTTGTTCAGAAAATGACATTAACCCTTGGCGCGCGCATGCGCAGCAAGGGTTACGGTAGTCGTTTTGTATGTCTGTCTGTCTGACAGATTTTTTCTGCACTCTATATCTCAAGAACGGAAGGCCCATGCAGTCTTTAAAAGCGGCACACCAAGGTAAAATAATCGATATTATCTAAAAAAATTACACGTAGCATTCAACAAAACCTTGTAGTTCCTGAGATCTGAGGCTTTTCAGCCTCTCTGAACCCTAAGCTTCGTGGCCACACCCATTTCTTAGTGTGCGTTATTTAGAATAGACTAGTTTTCACTTGGCAGAAGCACATGAAGGAGTTGAGAGGCAACTAACTTACTTTGTAGGCAAGTTTAGCACGCAATAATACTATACTCTTATTAATCACGCTGTTTTGGCATATTATAAGCATGTTTTTAATGAATCCAAGGGATAGGCTGATCATTGCCAGAAATGGCCCATACAACGCTGGACATGACACGGACTTCCTGTTTAATGAAACTACGGACTAGATAAACGGAAAATTGTTCGACCCCGCCTACTTTGAGGCGTGGTCGCTAGTAGGATTTTTGGTGTTCATTCGCAAGCGCGCTTTTTTACACAAAATAAGGGCTTGTGGTGAAAGTTGGGCGCCAAGACTGATGAAGAACGTTTTCTGAAGAGATGTGGGCCAGAAAAACGCTTCTACCATCCTTTTGTACACCTGGGACTCGGTGAATAGTAGTGCGCTTGCCCTGCCGTCGTTCAGCTCCATGGACAAGTTTGTTTAGAAAGTGTAAGTTGGCTGTAGTGTACAAATCATTTATACATTTATGTCCCAATGCTTTTTTGTCTATATTTGAACGGTTATGTGCTAAAATCAAGTATAGCAATGGATTTATCTCAAATAAATTTGTGTTTTGAAATTGGACAGGGTCTGCACGGTCTTGTAGGAAATAATTTTTAGTCACACACACTGATACAATTTTGCTCTGGCCGGCGACCTGTTTTCGGGTCTTGTAGGCAGAGTTTCACACACACACACACACACTGCTGTTTGTATTTGCTCTGACCGGCGACCTGTTTACGGGTCTTATAGGCAGAGTTTCACACACCCATCCACTGTTTGTATTTGCTCTGACCGGCGACCTGTTTTCGGGTCTTGTAGGCAGAGTTTCACACACACACTGTTGTTTTTATTTGCTCTGACCAGCGACCTGTTTTCGGGTCTTGTAGGCAGAGTTTCACACACACACACTGTTGTTTTTATTTGCTCTGACCGGCGACCTGTTTTCGGGTCTTGTAGGCAGAGTTCACACAAACACACACACACTGTTGTTTCTATTTGCTCTGACCGGCGACCTGTTTTCGGGTCTTGTAGGCAGAGTTCACTCAAACACACACACACTGTTGTTTCTATTTGCTCTGACCGGCGACCTGTTTTCGGGTCTTGTAGGCAGAGTTCACACAAACACACACACACTATTGTTTCTATTTGCTCTGACCGGCGACCTGTTTTCGGGTCTTGTAGGCAGAGTTCACACAAACACTCACACACTGTTGTTTCTATTTGCTCTGACTGGCGACCTGTTCTATTTGCTCTGACCGGTGACCCAAGTTTCACTCACACACTGTTGTTGTTAATTGCTCTGACTGGGCCATAACCTCCATGTTTTCATATCTTGTTTATTTCAGTGTACGTATGTATAATAATGTATTATTATGTTCATTGTTATTAGAGAAACACAGCACAAGACTCCAATGGACATGCTGCTTCAATATGAGCTAGTGGGACACTAGACACAAGCATGCAATCAAGTTCTCAACAACCTTCACTGTATAGATAGAATTATTTTTTGTGTTCTTCTTGCTTGTTGTATCTGAAATGAAAATAAACATGACTGGAAAATTTTGATCTTATTACACGTGCTCGCGGTAATATCTGCAGCGCATAATAATTTGTATTCGTGCACTTTGACCCCCACCACTTGGCCTTGCAGAAACGTATTTGCGCATGCGCAGATACTGCTTTCTTCAGTGTTTTCAGAGCCTCGAGGAAAAATATGAGGTGGAGCTGAAGGTCATGCTGTGCTGTATTAGTGAACTTTGACCATTGGTCTCTAGAATGGTGTTTCAAGGTTTCGAATATTTACCTCAGATTTGTCAGATTCCCAAGTCAAAGTTCAAGAGTTCAGCCATTTTGTATTGGAGTCAATGGGAAAAGTAGCAGCCACAAGGGTGGGCTCAGGGAAAATTCCAGAGAAGAGCAACGGTTACTTTTTTGTGCCAAGAGACTTTCTTTACATCTCCTAAGAACAGTCCTTTTTCAAGGTAAGTCGATTTTAGCCTGCATAAGCTTTCTCCCATTGACTCTCCATATAAAATGGCTGTTCTAATTAAGCGAAAGTTGGCTAAGTAAAATGAGAAATGTCCAGCGATTTCTGGCAATAGGCTTCTGAGATGCTTCACTGACTTTACTGATAGTGTACAAGTAAACTTAACTATGATGTCATAGAATTATGAAAAAATGAGAACAAGCAAGTAAAAAAAACATTGAAAATGTAATGAGACATAGGAACGGCCAAATCGTAAAAAAAAGCGAACAAGATGGAATAGCTGTTTGAGTGTGTAAAAATTATTCCTATGGGCAATATGAGGAACTCAACATGGGAAGAGAGTACTACATGCAGCCCACACAGGAATGATTCTGCACACACTCAAACAGCTATTCCATCTTGTTCGCTTTCTTTTTTACGATTTGGCCATTCCTATGTCTCATTACATTTTCAATGTTTTTTTTCACTTGTACCAGCTGTCTTCAAATTTCAATATTTCAGAACTGCAAAATGCTGGACCACCTCCCACTTCAGAATTAGAGAGAACTAAGATAGCTTTTTATGGATACATCCACTGTATTACGTAGGGAAGTGTCCCTATCATACGTACGGTAGTACGTATAGTAGGAATGGGCCAACTGTCCCATAGACACAATACAAAATGTTTATCACCATAAAAATCTAGCAAAACAAAGTTAAGCCTTCAAACTTGCTCAGAAGCTCTTTTAGACAGATTACCAACGGCCTGTAAGGCCTAAACTCACAAAAACTTTCTGCAGTACTTGTATACAGAGCGCTAGTGGGAAGCCACCATAGTGCCATTTTTGTTCTGCTAACTTACTTACGTACTTCCTAACTGACTTACTTGAAAAGCATTTCCAGAGAACCAAAATGTGTTGGGCCAACTTTGACAGCACAAAGTAAGTTCTTTTCACAGGTACTAAGGTAACACGGGGTAATTTCGGTCACTCTTCAGCTAGTTGAAATTCAAAGCAATATATCTTCTTCACTAGACGGTCCAACTTCTTTCTGGGCCTGCGTGAGGTACTACACTATGTTAGTATCTTGCAGCAAAAAAACTTGACGCGATCACTTGCTTCTAAGTGGAAAATCTTTCGTGATTTACAATCCTCGTTCAATATTCGGAAAAATTGATTTTTGGGGGTATTTTCGGTCACCCAATGAAGATGAGCTCAGCAACTGCCATGAGTCAGAATTTGTGAACCATATGCCCCACATTAGTTTGTTGGCCTGTTTAGATTACTATGAAAAATGAGATAATATATAGCAGCATTTCTTTGTTTGTATTTTTGTATTGTTCTGAACTGTCATAATTTCGAAATTTTCGCTATTGTTCTATTTTGTGATACCATACGGTACTGAGACTTTGACCTCCCGCTACCAGACTGCAGCACCAGTACAAGANAAGATGGTTCGGAGTGCTTCACCCCCTCCAGTTCCCACTACACCACGGCCAATAGGAGCAGGAGGACAGCCGAGTGAGTTGTAGTCTGACATGTTCTCATAAGTTATAGTTAACACACTTATGCACACATTGAGTCACTCATGTACATGATATGTACATCCAATGTGTAATTCNGTATATGGCTGTTCTAAATAACAGCAACTCTATGTCATCTGTTTTAATCCAAAATAAGATTAATTGTATATTATTTGAAAGCTCATTTCATGCTGAATACAATGATAAAACTTCCATCTTCAAACAATACACCTTTTACTGGTAATAATCAAAAGGATAATTTGGAATAGAAAAAAAAACACTTAAAACACCTTGAGTATATATTAGGGTGTAAAAAGGTCATATGAAATTGGGACCTGAACCATCGATGAGAGTATGATTGTTTTCCATATAAGTGTATAGGGGTTCTGAGTAAAACCAACTCTGTATTGTCTGTTTTTATCCAATTGAGACAACATAATTATTAATTATATACTCTTTGAAAGCTCGTTTACAATGGTACCATTTTCATTCCCAAAAAATACACACTTTACTGGCAACAGTCAAAATTTGTAGTTGCATGGTACAGAAAAAAACACCTAAGAGCACCTTGAACATATTAGAGTGTAGAATTAGGACTTGAACCGTTGTATTCAGTGCGATGAAAGCAGTTTAAAGGAACTGTGTCACTATATAAGCGGTGTTTTGTTACTATAAATGGGTTGTAAACAGAAACCTTACAGTATTAAGTGCGCATTACGCGAGCTACTTAGGCTTGTAATAACAGCTGACCAAGTAGTACTATTACGCGAGTAAAAGCAAAATGCGCAATACACGGAGTAGTATGCAAACGTTCCCGGACGTGGTACCCACGTATCAACAAAAAACGTCACAAAACGTCATTATTTTTATTTTTAGCAACAAAACACCGCTTATATAGTGACACAGTTCCTTTAACGATATCCATTTTGTTACGATTTGGTAAACTTTGGCCTGATTAGGTTCTACCCAGTATATGCACTGTTTACTGAGTATGATTGCTTTCCATGGAAGTGTATAAATACTACAAGTAAAAAAACATTTGAAATGTATCGAGACATAGGAATGGCCAAATCGTAAAAAAAAAAGCAAACAAGATGAAATGGCTGTTTTTGAGTGTGTGCAGAATTCTTTCTGTGTGGGCTGCATGTAGTACTCTCTTTCCATGCTGAGTCCCTCATGTTGCCCATAGGAATAATTCTTTACACACTCAAACAGCCATTTCATCTTGTTTGCTTTCTTTTTACGATTTGGCCATTCCTACATTTCTAATGTTTTTTTACTTGTTTGTTCTCATTATTTCATTATTCTAAATCACATCTGAGTTTGCATGTATATGGTAGTTACTTGTACACTATATCAGCATGGATATTATAGCTTATAAAATATGATTATGCTATCAGCATGGATGTTATAGCAGTGTATAAGTTTCGAGTGATGATAAGCAAACTTAAGTGGCTTTTCTCATCTTATAGTGACAACTACATATATGTAACAAAGTATTTACCTCCTAAATATTGAAAACTAAAATGTTAAAGAGAGTTTAGACAACCAGAAATCTTTAGGTAAAGCAGGACCAGGTAGCAAATATTCGGATTCCAAATAACGCACACTTGTCTATCTGGAAAAAGGTCGTCATTTTGAATTTTCGAGTAGCTAATTATACATGGGTGTAGAAATGAATGGCGGAAGGGGCTTTAGGCCTTGTATCTAGCGACTCAACAAGAGACATGGAAAAACGATACCAAAAGCACGTGAAGACAAAGATACCAAGTTTATTCGTTCAAGAGTCAGCTTCTGAAAGTGGAGCGATCTGTGAAGAAAGTTGTTCCAAGATAGAAGAAGAAGAAGAAGAAGATGAAGAAAATTGGAGGATTGCCATACTTTAGTTTGGTACTTTAGTGATGGTTTTAGGCCATGTTTTAGGGCTCTAAATAGTAACTTAAGAAGCCATTTAGTGCCAAGCGCTCAGTTTTTGTAGAGTTATTTGTGTGAATATTTGTATTGCGCTAATGGGCCATCCGTGCCATTCCTATGTATACTACCGTACTGGGAAAAGGGGTTCTAAATAAAAGCAAGTCTGTGTCATCTATTTTTATCCAGAATAAGATATATACCATTTGAAAGCTCATTTTATAAAACTATAAACCCTTTACTAACAATGATGAAAAGTGTACAGAAAAATACACCTAAAAGCACTTTGAGTATATCAGGGTGTAGAAAGGTCATATGAAATTGGCACCTAAACCATTGTAGTCAGTGCGATGATAGCATTTTAATGATATCCATTTTGTTATGATTAATTTTGCTATTTAGTGTATGCACGAGTATAATTGTTTTCCATGAAAGTGTATAGGGGACCTGTGTCATCTGTAAAATAAGATATAATTAATATATATTATTAGAAAGTTCATGCTGAATACAATGGTAAAATTTCCTATAAACCCTCTACTGGCAATATGTATTTGGTATGAAATTGGGACCTGCACCATTGTACTCAGGCCAGTTAAGGCTAATTAAAGTGATACCTTATGCAAGATATTCATGCTGTTGTATCATCTGAAGTACACAATATATGGATCTATCTAATGTGGTCAGTCTTGACAACCATGCTTCAGAATACATGAGCTTGTTTGGGGCGAGCATGAGCAAGCCCCATTGGAACGTTGAAACATTGAGCATGTGATGAAGCATTGACCAAACTGGAATAGCTAGGATGCTCGAATTATGCGAAAAATTATTCCTGCAGCTGGCTTCAGATTTATTTGTGGTATTTCTATTTACACACACGCACGCGAAATTGAAGAACATTGAAAGAGCTGGACGTGCAAAGCGGATCAACTCTGAAAAGACCTTCATTAGTTGCTGCTTTAGTCTGACAATACTGGCAGTCTGCCACTCACAGTCAGCTCAGCCTGACAGTACTGGCACTTACAGTCAACTCAGCTGCCACTCATAGCCTGGCAGTACTGCCATTCAGCACTCAGCTAAGCCTGACAGTACTGCCACTCACAGTCAGCTAAGCCTAGCTTGTTTCTTCACTTACACAGCCTCCTTCCCAGGTGAATGGACAGCTAGCCCACTTGTGGCCTTGCTCATGTAGGCTAGAAATATATTATTTCTACTTACTTTGTGTCCTGTGAATGAAGATCCCTCGATCAGGCTCGCTCAACGATGTTTCCATCTAAGTAGTTGGTAAACATAACCACTACATGTAATGTTATTCATACTTCATAAATATTTAATATTCTTGTACTGAGTGACTGGGAGTAGTGAGTTTATTCATGAGATCAGCTTCATAATTTCAAACTCCTTTGACACTGAACATCAGAATGGGACCTCACAATCTAAATGTGGTCAGATCTTGACCGTAACAGAGCTAGAATATATTTCTGTGAGTTGAAAAATTTAACTTGCAAGTTTGCAATTTGTCTCTTTTAATGTCTTGGCATTGATGAGAAATGGTCCCCGACAAAGGTTCCGACAAAGCATACAGAACTAGTTTGACATTATATGGCAAAACTGTTTGCCATTGTATCTAGGCTATACTTGATGCACCACTTGTATTCTTGTGTATGCAAGCCATGTAGTACCCAAATTTACTCGAGAAATTGGTACACAATGTATACACATAGAGATAAAGAAATTTTTCTATTTATAGCACAGCAGTTTCTGCCAAATTATCGCTATTTTAGTCCTCTATTTCTCTGTTTACATCATGTACTAATTTCTCATATAGATTTAGATATAGTATATAATATAATCTTTCAGCAAATTAAGTACAGTTACCATAGCAACAGTATTCACGTAATTACTGCTAATTATTCATAAAATTTGACACAGCTATCTTGTTAACAGAAGCGTTATACATTATATGGTTTGGAAGATAGAACGATCTCGCATAATTTTTCCCTTAATTAGTAACCCTTTCTTTGAGAAAGCAATAACTCATTTTTCAACACTAATAACTTTTTAACCATTTAACTCCAGCAAACAGTTATGATACCAAATGAAATGTCTTTCTGAGATCTTAAAAGTGATGTACAATTTGATTGGTTAAGAACAAAACATGTGGGTGACACTGGGTGTACAAGTTGGAGTTACAAAAAAAAAGTTGAACAAACAATAACTAGCACTTTCCATTTACGGATATAGTAATATGATCACAGGGGAGTACAACCAGCAGAGGGCTTCCCAATACACAGCCCAGATGTATCATAGATACTAATAATATACCCCCATTACACTAATGTACTAGTGTAGAGTATTTCTTTTGTAACTTTCCACTGCTGGTTGCAATCAGCATTGAAAGAGCTTGAAGATGATATATAATTCATGGATGCTTACTACACTTTACTCTATTAGGTGAGCAGAAACTCATAGAGTGCATAAGGGTGGACAGAGCCAGTGATGAGGGCCCAGGGCATGAGGAGGTTCAGTTCATGTGGACAGCAAGGCATCTATCTAAGGGCAGCATAGCTACCCTTGTTACAGCCAGAAACAGTGGGTTCAGTTACCTGAATAGGGTAGAGCTCCAGAATGGATGTCTTGCAATCGCCCACGCTAATGTTTTCATTCCTTCAACTCTTGGGGGATCTTGCATGGATGGAACCACCGTTAACAAGGAGAAATATGAAAGAAACATGAATTTAGCCACAGATGTGTATATAAACTGAGTTAATGAATGCCCATGTGGGGATACGGTCATTCAGCTTTATCAAGGTGCTGATTCAAGTGAGCAGCAAGCCACTCGTGTATTTCTTTTACAGTACCTAAAGGGTTCTAAACAACAAGTTCAAAAGTTTAGGAAGGACCATCCCGCTAAGTTTGCGTACTTCGAACGAGTATGGAAAATTAGACAAAATCACATGGTACCAGATCTTCCCTCACAGTATGCATTTTACTTGGTTTGTTGCCTTAAACCCGACTGTAGTCATCCTGTTTGCCAATCGGGGCAACTGTCTGAGCTTCCAAAATGGTATGATACTGGACCTCCTATTTCTACCTTTCCACTCCCCATCCCTGACCCAGAACGTTGCTGGGGTACCACTGGGTGCACAGAGTGTCATAGAGATTGCAAAGGGCATTTTTTTTGAGTCTTTATTATCTTCACTATCACCCATGAGGCCCCCATCCATCGTTTTAAAGGAAGCGTTTGATTTGATACCAACTTACCCTTCTGAAGATTCATTATATCTCGAACTTTCAAAGAAGACACTACTCAAAGTTGAGGATGTCAAGATTTGGTTTGATCACCTACACACAATTAAGCAAAATCGGAAAAAAGGTGCCGAAAAAGCAGCACAAACCAGAAAGAGGAAAGCTCAAGCCTCAAAGGAAAGGGAGAAGGGCCGAGAAAGTGAATATTATTGTGGAGTGTGTCATGAGCCCTATTTAGAATTCACTGATATGGAAGAGCAGTGGATTGGCTGTGACTCTTGGTTCCATTTTGTGTGTTTAGGTATTACAGTAGCAACAGACATTATTGTCAAGATTGCAAGTGAAATGTATGTTTGTGTGATGTGCAAGTTTATGTGATGTTTTTGTTGTTTTGAACTTCATTTCAAGTGCCAATCCCCTGTGCACCCCCTATCAGCCCCTATGTGATTACCCAGGGTTAGGTGGGGATTATACTAGCTGAACTCTTCCTGTGGGCAGGGATTTGTAAATAGTGGGGACACAAATCCCCACGTAACCCCCTATTTGTCCCGCACTGGGGTGGGTGGGGATTGACATGGCAATAAGCTTGATGACCTTCCCACCAATCCAAGAATTTTGGAGATGACGGGCAGAGACGCTTCTTCTCATTACATTGATAGCAGAACTTTGACAGCACTTCAACATCCAGGATGCAGCTACAACCACACCCTCCTGGACCATATGTCCCATCACAAGTATCAACAATCTCATCGTCCTTGGCATTTGCATTCTTTCTAATTAGTGCAGCTGCTGCAGACATGTTCACGTCTCTTTCTTGATTACATGCCACCTTCAACTTTTGGTTGTGGGTGGAGGAATGGTTGGCACTGATTGGCATGCCCATCATCCCGTAAAAAGTAGCCAGTCCAGCTCTCCCCTGCCAATCATTCTCATTACTAATACTGACGGGCCATTCATTTCCAAATCATCACTATCATAGGGTTCAACAACAAGAAGCCACAAATCTTGCAGCAGATAGCCATCAAACCTCTCTGATTGGATGGCTTCACAGTCACTGCAAGTGGAGAATCACAGCAGGAAAAGACACCAATCCGCTTGTTTAGGGAACTGGGCTTGAGGTGTCATGGAAATGGTCATTGGAAGCAGATGATGTTCCTGCAGCCTGAGTAACACTACTAGCAGATTCAGCAGCAGCCCTTAATGTTCACAGAAATTGGGGGTAAAGGAATACATTGTTGTTCACAAGAAAGGTGAGGCAAAGTGGAAATAGCGGCTGGCCCAGGTTCCTCAGGAGGCACTGATAGGGTAGATCTTGTTTTCTCACACCACAGAAGACTCTTTGTCTTTTTTCCTGTGAATTGATCTAAATTTTGGTAGTATATTTGTCAGGTTAGTACTATAATACAAGCCTGTGATTCAGTACTGAGTGATATAGCTGTGCTCTATTTGGAATGAGCTGTGCATGTGCTCATGTGTGCTCTGTTTGGAATCAGTGACCAGGCTTTGGTGACTATAAAACTTGAAAATTATGTCAAACCAGGTTGTAACAAAGAAAGAAATTGCAGAGGGTGTCTCAGTAGAGTCATGTCAAGAGCAAATAGGATTAGTTTACATCTGAGATGGAAGTCATAGCAGAGGGTGCAGTTACAGTGAATCCAAAGTCATTGACTATGAAGATGTTCCAATCTTGGAAATTGGGAAGAAGAGATCCTTAAAAATTACTACATACCAAGAGCTCCAGTTTTGTGATGAAGATAGTGGCAATTTCAGAGGAGGTTTTTGAGATGGGCATATCCTGCTAAATGATACCAACTTGCAAGAAATGTTTCCAGTAAGAACAGTGATAATTCTAGCGACTCTGATCATTCAGGCTTCATTCTGTGGCATTACTTTATAATTACCACAATGCCCCTATTTCAACAGGGCTCAGTTAATATTCTAATCATGCAAGTTTTATTCTTCGACTTCTGTTTCTTTGATTGATGATTATTATGATAAAGCACTTGAAATAATCTAAACAGTATAGGAATAGGTATATATTCATTCGGAAATAGAAATCTTTAGGACTAAATTCTAGGTGATTGAATGGTGGCATGTCAAGAAGAATTATATGTGATACAGTCAGGATGGGTGGGTACTACATGCACCTGTGCGTTGGAGTTGACCTCCATAGGGCTTTTCTAATGTGAATGTTAGTAGGTAAGTATGGGAGGGACTGCTCATGTGTGTCCATACTCTTAATTTAACAATTGCCATCAAATTAATAAAGGTTAATTTCACAAACATAATAATAACCAGTACTTTAGTGTCCTTGCTGCATGTTCTTGGTCTTATAGGTGTTTGAGTTTGTTGTGTCTAGTTTTTCTGTAAGTTGTTTTACTCTGTTTAGTGCATTTCTGTGTATTTTCTTCCATTCTGTGATCAAGCTTTGTCTAGCATTTGTTTTATTTCTTGGATGTGGTTGATTATTTGTTTATGTTGTTTGATTACATTCCATAGTGCCTTATTAGTAGTGTTATAAGTTTCGTTGTGGTTATGAATTGAATTTTGTGCCATTCAATTTCAACATCTGTGTTTAAATGGTAAATATGTGGTTGGCACCATATGGATAGGCCTTTTGGTGGCTTTCTGGCTACCAGATATTTTTCCATGAGTTTCTTATAGTGATTTGCTTTAGTTAAGATTATTAAAGTGATGTAAATTTGCTTACTTATTTCCTCCAGTCGTCTGGTGAGTTCTTGATCTGCGATCTGTGGACTCATGACAATTTTCCATACTTTCTTCTCTCTGACCATGGTGTTTCTTTGATGCGTTGAATGTCTCTTGTTCTTTATTGTTGTATTGAATGCCTTCATCTTGAGTATCATTTTCTTGTTAACTGTATTGTGTCATTTCAGTATTGTGTGTACTGTGACAATTATCTTTGAAATTATCTGGTTGCATATCTTCTACACTTGGTGAAGCATCTGCCCAGTTTGGCATTTCTCCTAGTACCATAGATGATTCAATGGGCTTGATAAAATTATCATAGTTTAGTTCTTCATTTTGGCTATCATTCATAGTTGCTGGTAAAGGGTCGCCAGGAGTGGGTGGTGGCGTATTCGTACTAGGCTGATTCCCCCATAGATTTTGAGGTCTGTTTAGCATCATTTGGCTGACCATCTCGTTTCTAGGTATCATAATGGCTGCTGTTTAGAGCAATTTTGGATGGCTCCCTGTTCACCATTCTGGGTTGCCATATTTTTGCTCGACATGATTCTATTGTGGGACCCTCGGACCTCCTGTTCTCCTTGGGTTGGATGTTCTTCAGTCCCTCTTCCTGACTTCCTGACTTTTAATTTTGTGATGATTTGCTAAACTTTGGCTTGATTAGGTCCCACCCATAATAAGCTCTGTTTCAGTAAGGTTATAATCATTACCAGTGGGAATATGCACTACCGCATGGTTCTAAATGTAACTAACCATGCATTATCTTCTATGAGACATCTTATATATCATTGGAAAGTTCATTTCATGCTGAATACAATTATAAAACTTTCATCTTCAAACAATAAACCTTTCACTAGTAATGATCAAAAGTATACAGTCGGAATAGAAAAAAAAACACCTAAAGCACATTGTGTACATTAGATCATATGAAATTGGGACCTGAACCATTGTATTTAGTTCGATGAGAGCATTCCAACAGTGTCCATTTTGTTTTGATTTGCTAAACTTTGGCCTGATTAGGTCCTACCCAGTGTATGCACTGTTTACGAGTATGATTGTTTTCCATGGAAGTGTGTAAGAGTTCTGAATAAAACCAACTCTGTGTCATCTGTTTTATATCCAAAATAAGATAAATTATATATCCTTTGAAAGCTCATTTTATTCTGAGTACAATGGTAAAATAAATCATTTACTGACAACAGTAAAAGGTATGTAGTCATTACAGGGAAAAAACACCTAAAAGCACCTTGAGTATACTAGAGTGTAGGAAGGTCATGTGGAATCGGGACTTGCACCATTATAATTCATTGCAATGCGAGCATTCAAACAATATCTATTTCTTATGATTTGTTTACCCCCATAATAAGCTCTGTTTTCAGTAGGGTTATGATCATTTCCAGTGGGAATATGCACTGCTGCATGGTTCTGAATATAACTAACTATGCATTATTTTTTACCCAAAATGAGACATCTTATAAATCATTGGAAAGCTCATTTCATGGTAAATACAATGGTAAAACTTTCATTTTAAAACAATAAACCTTTTCCTGGTAATGATCAAAAGTATGTAGTCGGAATAGAAAAAAAACACCTAAAAGCACCTTGAGTATGTTAGAGTGTAGAAAGGTCATATGAAATTGGGAGCTGAACTATTGTATTAAGTGCGATGAGAGTATTCTAACAATATCCATTTTGTTGGCCTGATTAGGTCCAACCCCAGTGTATGCACTGTTTACGAGTATGATTGTTTCCCATGGAAGTGTATAGGGGTTCTAAATAAAACCAACACTGTGTCATCTGTTTTTTTATCTAATATAGGATAAATTAAATATCCTTTGAAAGCTCATTTCATTCTGAATAGAATGGTACGATTTTAATTCCCAAAAAATAAACGATTTACTGGCAACAGTCAAAGAATGCAGTCGGTACAGAAAAAAACACCTAAAAGCACCTTAAATATATGAGAGGAATAGCGACCTCGGAATCTACTTCCAATAGTGCTCCCTATGAGTGCTTAAATTGCCCAATAATTATTAGTAATATAATTGTTATTGAACATAAGGCTACTCGGCACCACCTTACGATAGCAGCATGACATTGTAATTATTGCATGATTGTGTGTTATCATGGGGTCCATATTATTATGGATCAACAATCGTACACCCCTTTCTACAAAATATCTGAAAACTCTCAAGCATATTTTAAAGTTTGTGGATTAAATCAGGGGGTCAAGGTCTGAGGCTGCTCTAGTTCTCTTCCTTTCAGTTGTTATAATATAATGATAATGAACAATAAGTATTATTATATCCCAGCTAGTACGTTTTTTCCCATTGACTTTTGGGTAACAAGTACAAAAAACATTGGAAATGTAATGAGACACAGGAATGGCTAAATCGTAAAAAGAACGCAAACAAGATGGAATGGCTGTTGAGTGTGTGCAGANTACAGGAAGAATTCTGCACACACTCAACAGCCATTCCATCTTGTTTGCGTTCTTTTTACGATTTAGCCATTCCTGTGTCTCATTACATTTCCAATGTTTTTTGTACTTGTTTGTTCTCATTTTTCCCTTAATTCTACAAATCACAATTAAGTTGGTGTGTGTATATAGCTAGCTACTAAGCTAGACTGTGGCTGGGCTGCTCAGTAAGTTGTGTACTGAGCCTGCTTGATACTGAACACATCTCAGTCATTTGTATGATTTGGAGGCAGGAGCTGTATCATAAGATTTACTTGCCTTTCTATATATTATGATAATCAAAGTCCTGATTCATTTCTGAAGAGCAAGAGCATCCAGGTATCACAAAATAGTTCCAGGCAACTTGCATTTGAATTCCAAATAACGCACACTTTTGTGTGTGGAAAGGGTCGTCAATTCGAATTTTCTAGAAGCTAATGAATTATGCATGAGTGTAGAAATTAATGGCGGCCATATGGAGGAGGCGCTTTTCGCCTTGTATCTAGTTACTCAATGAGAGGCGCTAAAACCGATGGCAAAAGCGACTGTCCCGGAAGAAACCAAGTTCATTCGTTCAAGAATCAGCTTCTAAAAGTGAATATTCTCTGAGAAAACTCGAGCCAAGATAGAAGAAGAAGATGGAGAAATTTGGAGGTTTGGCATGTTTGTGTTTGTTACTTTAGCGATGCTTTTAGGCCATGTTTTTGGGCTCATTAGAAAGAGAAAGAGCTAAAAAGAAGCCTTTTAGTGCTAAGCGCTCAGTTTTTGCAGAGTTATTCGTGTGAATATTTGTATTGCGCTAATGGGCATTCCGTGCCATTCCTGTGTACCCAGTACTACCGTACTGGGAATAAAACTCATATTTCCCTCCCTTGGGCAAAATAGATGGGTAATAGAAGCCATATTTCCCTCCCCTAGGCTATTGTTTGTAGTGCATTGTCCAATAGAAACTCAGCTTTGCTCATTGCAGACTAGCTTATTTGCATAATTGTTTCCAAGAAGAATGTAAAAAAGTATTGTTTCTAAGAAGAATACATAACTGTGCATAATGAAAGCTAGAAAACTAAACTGAGCTAATGGTCGTGGCTTGGCTTCTTAGTAGTAGTAGTAAATACTGAACTATGAACTATAAACTCAAATAAAACCACAAAGCAGCTGGAGTTGAACAGTTCAGCTAGTCCTGAGTCAGCAGTTTTTCTGAGTCAGTTGTTAGTTACAGCTCGAGGTTTGCTGCTTTCAGTTTTGTTTTGGTCTAGCGTAGAGTAGTAAAACTAAGCCACAGTTATCTAGTGTTCAGTTTACTAGCAAACTAGCTAGCTAAAGTAGCTAGCTATGTTCATGAGTTGCTATTTCAAGCACTTATTCTGGACACTCCATTGTGGGCGGCGGATTTCCTGGGTGGAGTTTGGTTTCTTGAGCTGGAAGAAGACTCGAGCCTGAAGTTTCTGGAGCTGACTAGTAGCTGCATCTTTAATAAACGAAGAACGTGACGACTGAACAAAAAAACTAGGTAGAGCTGTTACTAAGGTAAATCTGTATAGAGCGCGCCTCCATTTAACCAATCAGAGTAGGGATTTAAAACAGTTAATGCACAGTAGGTAGGGAATTATGGCTACGTAAACATCCTCGCCCTCGGGCATCGGACGTATACTGCCATAATTCCCTACCTACTGTACATTAACTATTACTTAAAACACAACTGTATAGTTTAGTACGATAGATATTATCAATTCTTCAAATGCATTTCATAGCCTCCCCCAGACAGTTATTTTACTCTATTAACCAAGAAAACAGGCAGAAGGTTTCTAGAGCACTTTGAAGAGAGCGCTGGTGAGAAGCCACAAGAGTGCAATTTTGTTCCTAACTGACTTACTTGAACACAATTTCCAGACAAACAAAAGGCATTAAGCCAACTTTGGGCATATAGCGGGACTTCATTTCATGCACAGTATGTCCTTTTCGACTCGTTTGCTGGCGAAAAGGCAGCAAACAAAATCGAGGCAGCTTTGAAACTCTCAATATAAAAATTAAATCTATACTTTTCATTTAGCCTATTGATGTAGGTAAAGTCATTAATAGACCATGTGGTTGCATGCATATAATGCGCATGGGCATCAAATGTACACTCAGTCTGCTTTTTGTAGAGACTGACTAGTCTCTGCTGTGTGATTGTCTCCATGCAATTGAGCACCTTAGTGTTTTAAAAAAGTGAATGAACAAGTAGTAAAAATTTTACAAAAATGAGATGTGTAGGAATGGGCAGTGCGGTAAAAAGCAATGAAACAAAGCAAGTCTCTGAATTTCGGCACATGACTACTTCATTTTTTGTCCCCAACTCTAGCTCATACATATTACTGTGTATCTACATTCTATATGCTTGTTACTTTATCTAAATTATTATCAAGTGATTGCTTGCATTGACTCATGAGCCAAATGGCTGACAGTTATCATTGAATGATGGAATTCAAACTTGCAATTGACTCATGAAAATCTAGTCATGTGCCAAAATTCAAAGACTTGCCTTGTTTCATTGCTTTTTACCGCAACGCCCATTCCTACACTTCTCATTTTTGTAAATTTTTTACTACTTGTAATAATTATAAATGTTTCAATGAAATGGTCAATTAATTGGTTTTCTTTATGGCCTAAAATTGTTTTAACAAAATTAATCAATCAAAATCGCTTATCAAATAACTTCAGTTAAATCGCTTAAGTTAAAATCGCTTAAATTAAAATCACTTAAGTAAAATTGCTTAAATTAAATTGCTTAAGTAAAATCACTAACAGATCACCCTAAAATCGCTTAGGTCAAATCGTTTAAGTTAAAATCGATTTTGCCCTCCAAGGCCACCATACTGTTGTTATATCTAGCATAATAATAGAGTTATACAATTTTTTAATAATGTGTACCTAATTAAGGTAAACTACATTGACCCAGTCTATAATTCACCTGAGCAAGATAAAACTTGTAATGGAGTGACTATTGTAAGACAGCAAATTAATTATGGGACATTATTAAAATTAATATTAAGTACATGCACTTGATTATACTCAATACAGTCATATCACTGTTTATCCAGATCTTCACTAAAGTTTCTGAATGTTCCTCTTCTCTTGGTCATTTGTCTCTTCCCTTTCTTCTTTTTTCTTCCTTCTTTTTTTCTTTTCTTTCCTTCCTTTTCTCTTCTCTGCCATATCTTCCTTGCTGTTCTGCCTTTTTTTCACAACAGATGATGAGGTTTTGGGAGACTTTAAAGCTAAAGAGAAAGCTGAAGCCGAGGCATTGCGTGAAGGCTGAGAAGATTCAAACTGTCTTACTGTTCACACTTGTCTTTTCCTCTTTGAAGATCTTTGTTAGGATTGAGGGAGTACCAAGATGGTATATACTACGGACATTGCTGATGGACGACTTATTGACTGATGACTTACTGCTAACACTTGGCAATGACTCCAGATTCAAACTAGGAGTAGCTATAGACTGTGTAGGATGCTTCAGTTGCAGCCATGCTTCATACTTAGGATCATGTAGACATCACAATAAGTCTCTCTTCTTCTGGTGAAAATTGGTACCAAGTGTCAGATCCTTTAAGGTTAGAAACATCAAACACTTTGACAGGGACCATTGCCAGTCATTAATTTGAGTAACCACATTTCCTAAATCCACTCATTATGTCGATGTTAATGAACTTCGACTTTTTCTTGTTTCTCTCCAATGTACTTTTTACGGGCTGTGTGGAAAAACGATAATATTATAAAACTCCAATATTGAGCAGTTATAAAACATACGTTCTGTGCACTACTTAACTCCATTATCACTGGTTTTAAACAAGCTAGGTACCAGGGATAGGGGGGGAGTTATTTCATGGTATGGTGGAGGAACAGGTTTTTTGCAGAGATAAATTAGCATGGGAGGAATTGCATGTCCACTTGCATTGGCGCAAGTTCCTCTTTCAGCAGCTGTCAAGGAAAGACATGTTTTTATGAGACTTCAGTGATAACCTTTCCTGGTTTGTAGACAATGTGCCTGTTTTGTCAACGTTTCATATATTCATTGGTTTAACCTGTTTCACTGGCTCTTTAGTCCGCCCCAACAGCATGCTGATACTACAACTATGTAGCACTGATCCACAATGACTCCATTGTTTGGTGGTTGGTGATGGAGCAATGATCATTAGGTTATCTAATTATTTAACAATATTGTAATACCCCCAGCTTTTTTTATACTTGTGGCCTGGCTGTATATATCCACCCATGCCACCTGCATTCCTCAGTATTCCCCGTGAATTAAGCCTTGAAATAGGTGGAGGCTATAAAACCTAAATAACTTCCTACTTGCTCCTCCTTAATGTTCTTAGCTACCCATGCATCTGAGTGATTGGGGGGGACCCCACCACCCATATATCACTGTGCAGATATCAGTGATCTACCCCCAAATCATAACAATGAATACCCGCATAGTAGTTTATCACCAACAAGTCCAATTTGTAATTAATTGATTAATTAATTAATTAGTTGTTTATTTAATTATTTTTTGGAAAAGCATACAGTATTGAAACACCATGTGAAGATGGAGTTAATAAACGAGGTATAAACAGGTTATGAGAGGTATTACAGTGGGTTATAAGCAGTTTTAGGACAGTATGCAGTGTGTTGTATGAAGAGGTTATAATAGGTTATAGTAGGTTATAAGAGATTATAATAGGTTTATTGTGGGTCATAAGAATGTGTTGTATGAAGTTAGAGGAGGTTATATTGGATAATAATAGGTTATAAGAGATTTTAGTAGGATACAAGAGATTATAGTAGGTTATAAGAATGTGTTGTATGACGTTAAAGGAGGTAAAAAGAGATTAATAACAAGTTTATAGTAGTGGGTTATAAGAGGTTAAAGGAGGTAAAAAGAGGTTATAACAGGTTATAACAGATTATAGTAGGTTATAACATAATTATAGGAATGTGGTGTATGAAGTTAAGGCAGGTAAAAAGAGGTTATAATAGGTTATAATAGGTTATAACAGATTATAGTAGGTTATAAGAGATAGTAGGTCATAAGAATGTGTTGTATGAAGTTAAAGCAGGTAAAAAGAAGGCATAACAGATTATAACGGATTATAGTAGGTTGTAACATATAGCAGGTTGTAAGATATTATAGTAGGTCATAAGGATGTGTTGTATAAAATTAAAGGAGGTTATAACAAATAATGGTAGGTTATAAGAGATATAACCCCATTATACTCTTATAACCCAATTTGGTACAATGACCCTTATTACCTAATTTACATACGCTAACCTATTATAACCCCTTATAACTCACTGTAACCCATTGTAATCAATTTGTGTACATGTAACCTTATATTACATTTGCTATAACTCAGTTATACTCTTATAACCCAGTTTGTATAGGATAACCCGTATAATTAACTCAATTTACATACCTCTGAAAATTATTATAACCCCTTATAAATAATTTGTGGAAAACCAGTTATTATTTGCTCTGCTATTATAACCTATTTTGGTACAATAACCCTTATAACTCAATTAACATACGCTAACCTATTTTTAGCCCCTAAAAACTCATTCTAACCTATTGCAACCCTTTACAATACATTTTGTGTATACAAAATTGTATCCCGGGAAGCCATAGTATTAACACATTTTTTCACGGTGTATAACGTGAAGAAACGTGAGCAAGGGGAAAACCGAGGGCAATATGTATATTTCCCTCGGTTTTCCCCTTCATATTACCCTGGGAGCTGTTCAAGACTCTGAAAAGATACTCCAGCGCTTCAAAGAAACTTCGGAAGACTTCAAGAAGACAGTGTTAGTGTTGCTTTTCCTCGTAGATAATATTTTTCTCCGTTTCAAGAATGAATTTTAGCGTATAAACCCGAAGTTGACTAAAACTCTTGCTCAAGTCAAAACTGCTCTCAAACAGCTCAAAAGTGGTAAGAAACTAGCGGCAAGTCTAAGCTCTGGGATACAAGCATTTTAGAACATGCCTACTGACGGGCATTATCTGAAATACACTTGGTAATATTGGTAAACCCTCGGGCTCCGCCCTCGGGTTTACTCAATATTACCTCGTGTATTTCCGATAACGCCCTAGTAGGCATGTTCTAACATATACTTAATGACCTATAACCCAATTTGTGTATGACAACTCCAAAACCCCCATTAAAATCCCTATGTGAGTTATGATATCCCAATATGTGTACAAAACAGTAAAAATGTAAGGAGACACAGGAATGGCCAAATCATAGCAAACAAATGTAATGGCTGTTAACGTGCGTGCAGAATCCTTCAATGGGCTGCATGTAATAGTCTTTTTACTGTGTCAAGTCCTTCATTTCGCCCACAGGAAGAATTCTTAACAGCCATTCCACTTGTTTGCTTTCTTTTTTATGATTTGGCCATTCCTGTGTCTCATTACATTTTCAATGTTTTTTATTCTTGTTCGCTCTCATTTTTTCATAATTCTATCAGTGAGTTTGTGCCATGTGTATCAGTATGTGTGTCTGACTGAATGTGTGACGTTGCATGTCCTGCTAGCTTACTGAATTTGCAGGACCTGGCATCACTGCAGGCGGAGCAGTGGCATCACAAAACTTTGTTGCCTTCAATTTGCTTAATCAATAGTAGCAAGATAATTAGTACAGTTCAGCACTGGTCAGGTAAGCTGTGGATTCCAAATAACGCACACTTGCCTATGTGGAAAGGGTTGTCAAGTTGAATTCCCAAGTAATCATGAATAATGCATGAATTTAGAAATTATTGGCGGCTAGGCGCTCTCTGTCTTGTATTCAGCGACTAGACATGAAAAACCGATGCCAAAAGCGACTGAAGACAAAGATACCAAGTTTATTCCTACGAGAATCAGCTTCTGAAAGAAGAAGAAAATTGAGAAAATTGGAGGTGTGGCATAGTTTAGTTTGGTACTTTAGCGATGGTTTTAGGCCATGTTTTTGGGCTTGTTAGAAAGAGAAAGAGCTAAATAGCAGCTTGAGAAGCATTTTAGTGCCAAGCGCTCAGTTATTCGCGTGAATATTTGTATTGCGCTAATAGAGCATCCGTGCCATTCCTGTGTACCCAGTACTACTGTACTGGGAATATAACCCAATTTGTGCAGTATTACCATTATAATCATCCTATAACCACAATAACTGGTTATAGTGAATTCTGAAATTGGTATCATTGCCAGAAATGGCCCATACAACGCTGGACATGACACGGACTTCCTGCTTAATGAAACTACGGACTAGATAAACGGAAAATTGTTCCACCCCGCCTACTTTGAGGCGTGGTCGCTCGTAGGATTTTTGGTGTTCATTTGCAAGCGCGCTTTTTTACACAAAATAAGGGCTTGTGGTGAAAGTTGGGCGCCAAGACTGATGAAGAACGTTTGCTGAAGAGATGTGGGCCAGAAAAACGCTTCTACCATCCTTTTGTACACCTGGGACTCGGTGAATAGTAGTGCGCTTGCCCTGCCGTCGTTCAGCTCCATGGACAAGTTTGTTTAGAAAGTATAAGTTGGCTGTAGTGTACAAATCATTTATACATTTATGTCCCAATGCTTTTTCTGTCTATATTTGAACGGTTATGTGCTAAAATCAGGTATAGCAATGGATTTATCTCAAATAAATTTATGGACAGGGTCTGCACGGTCTTGTAGGAAATAATTTTTAGTCACACACACACACTGATATTTGCTCTGACCAGCGACTTGTTTTCGGGTCTTGTAGGCAGAGTTTCACACACACACACACACTGTTTGTATTTGCTCTGACCGGCGACCTGTTTTCGGGTCTTGTAGGCAGAGTTTCACACACACACACACACACACACTGTTGTTTCTATTTGCTCTGACCGGCGACCTGTTTTCGGGTCTTGTAGGCAGAGTTTCACACACACACACTGTTGCTTTTATTTGCTCTGACCGGCGACCTGTTTTCGGGTCTTGTAGGCAGAGTTTCACACACACACACTGTTGTTTTTATTTGCTCTGACCGGCGACCTGTTTTCGGGTCTTGTAGGCAGAGTTTCACACACACACACACACACTGTTGTTTCTATTTGCTCTGACCGGCGACCTGTTTTCGGGTCTTGTAGGCAGAGTTCACACAAACACAGACACACTGTTGTTTCTATTTGCTCTGACTGGCGACTTATTTTCGGGTCTTGTAGGCAGAGTTTCACACACACACACACACACACACTGTTGTTTTTGACCGGTGACCCAAGTTTCACTCACACACTGTTGTTGTGACTGGGCCATAACCTCCATGTTTTCATATCTTGTTTATTTCAGTGAACGTATGTATATACAATAATGTATTATTATGTTCATTGTTATTAGAGAAACAGAGCACAAGACTCCAGTGGACATGCTGCTTCAATATGAGCTAGTGGGACACTAGTCACAAGCATGCAGTCAAGTTCTCAACAGCCTTCACTGTATAGACAGAATTATTTTTTGTGTTCTTCTTGCTTGTTGTATCTGAAATGAAAATAAACATGACTGGAAAATTTTGTATCTTATTACACATGCTCACGGTAATATCTGCAGCGCATAATAATTTGCATTTATGCACTTTGACCCCCATGACTTGGCCTTGCAGAAATGTATTTGCGCATGCGCAGATACTGCTTTCTTCAGTGTTTTCAGAGTCTCGAGGAAAAATATGAGGTGGAGCTGAAGGTCATGCAGTGCTGTATTAGTAATCTTTGACCATTGATCTCTGGAATGGTGTTTCAAGATTTCGAATATTTACCTCAGATTTGTCAGATTCCCAAGTCAAAGTTCAAGAGTTCAGCCATTTTGTATTGGAGTCAATGGGAAAAGTAGCAGCCACAAGGGTGGGCTCAGGGAAAATTCCAGAGAAGAGCAACGGTTACTTTTTTGTGCCAAGAGACTTTCTTTACATCTCCTAAGGACAGTCCTTTTTCAAGGTAAGTCGATTTTAGCCTGCATAAGCTTTCTCCCATTGACTCTCCATATAAAATGGCTGTTCTAATTAAGCGAAAGTTGGCTAAGTAAAATGAGAAATGTCCAGCGATTTCTGGCAATGTATACCCCCTTTATTAAGCCACATATGAATAGATTACACCGAATGAATAAATCACTCTTCCCCCTGTCAAGGGGATAAATTACAGAGTCCTAATCCCCCTTTTCGCTGCATCTATGCAAAAGTTAGTGCAATCCACCACTGCCTCGTGTAATGCCAGCCAAAGGTTCTTGATGAAGTGACATCGGGTACCATTGTGCTGTGGCAAAGCAATGGGCCTGGCCTGAGCCCTCTGTATCCTACCAGGACTTTACTGGGCAAATGGTATTGTTCGTTCTACATAGTTACTCCTTATCTGGGTTCTTTGCTACCAGATCGCTTATAGATAGGTGTCATGAAGCATCAAAGAAGTGTTTTGAGTGTTGAACTCACCAGAACCAAAAGAATACCACACATGATGCAGACCAGAGCAGCCTTTTTTCGTAGTTTTGACACGATCAGTGGGGGGATTGGTAGTCTGTTGTTGTGGCCTGGTGATCTTTGTTTCCAGGCACCTTTCTGAAGTAGGTCTAGTCTCAAGTGGGCCGAAACAGCAGACAGATACGATCGTATCATTGCAAAGCATACTCGTTGAGATAAGTCAGAAGTTGTTCTCTAGCCGGGAACAGGGGTAGGTTCATCTGTTCGCAAAGTTAAAGTAGCTCTGTTGCCTTGAAGCATAGCTGTGTTGAGTGCTTGGTGCAATGCCAATCGGGCTGTTCCTCCACTAGAACCTGCCACAGCTGATGGGGTACCGTTGTAGGGCACGGACTGGCTGTTAGGTTGTTCTCAAAGAAAATCTGATAAGATTACGAGACAAGGCATCAGGTAATATAATTATTATGTGCAATGTGGGTAGCACGAAGATTAATATTGTAGAAAGCACCCAAAAATGCAGAGTACGTAACAGATGCATGATGTCCTTATCATTGTTGATGTAATTATATTGACGACAGTCATGTTTAATTGTCACAATGAACCAGAATCTGTTACCTGACCAGTACTGACCCTAATGCCAGGATTATTGGTAACAGGTCTTTCAACGCTATGTGCTTGTCTACCTAGCTGCCAGCTCAAGGGCATTGTGTCCACTTGTCTTGCCATGAGGCCCAGCAGCCCCATTTTCCAGATGTATCTGTTACGAATGATGTGGGAGCCCAATGTGCAGCTAGTGTCTGTCTGTATCATGCTAAGGCCATTCCATGACTGCAGAAAGCAGCTCCACCATGCCAGGTCAGACCTGAACTAATACAACAACTTGACCTAATAGTCTAGGTATTTGCTTTGTGGGGAAGGTACAACCTAGGATGACAATTTTTGCACAATGTGACAGCTTACTCTTCGAAGATCTCGTTGTTGATGCTTGCGCTGGATTAATCTCCATTTTTCTGGCTTTCCTGACTTGGGGATCACCCTGAATCTGCTTACATGTACGGCTGGCTGGCTTTGCCGATTTTGGTATTTGTCCTGTCACTCTCCCAGCTTCACACCTTGAACAAACAAATTCATTCACTGGTTTGTGGTGATCTTTTACTGACTTCATGTTGCCTGACACCTTTCTGAGGGCTTAAAACCGATTCTGAAGCACTCAGTGATGCCTCGCAGCAAGTATTCAATCAAGTTCTTTTCTGGGTGGTCTGCCAACAATTCCAAAGGACTAATGGTGTGGTAATGTGGGTTGCCGGTGGGGTTGAACAAGATTGTCATCGCTTTACAGCTGTCCAATGCAATAGAATATGGGTCGAGGTGAATTGTGTTCGTGATCAGGTATTAAACATTCAGCATTTAACATAGCATCATTGTAACTTGAGGCCTTTGCAAACTTGAAGATTATATATACGACTCAACAGCTGGGTAATATACGTGAATGAATGCATAGTTAGTGGCAACTGTGGGCGAACAACTTGTCATTGAAACCGGTTGGCAAAATATTATTGTAGACTAGGTGGTGGGAAATTTTGAATCACAATAGCATTAACATATCGCAAAGAGAGGTTGGAGGTAACAGTGAAAAACAAAGAGATCTCTCTGAGAGTAGCTGCAGAGAGGTAGACCATGCTCCAGAATAGAAGTGGTGCAGGAAGACCAACTGTCTTGACAGAACTAGAAGCATTGATACAAAGAACTAGGATTTGGTCTGTTAGACCCATTTAGTGGAGCTATAGCGACTGTCTTCACATGTGCCGTAGGCATCCTGGATCCATAACCTGTTTGTGTAGTTAGCTAGGAATAGTGTAGTGACGAATAACTGTATAATAGTTCAATAGTTAACAGTACAATTATTGTGTAGTTGATATGTCATGCAAAATGTGGACCCCCAAAAAACACATTCCCCCCGGAACCAATTTTTCAGTAAAATACGGACCCACCCACAAAAATTTGGACTTCCCAGCCCCCACACGCACGCAACCAAGGCTGCATAGGCTCATCATAACGCATAACGACGACAGGTCAATAGTTCACTTCTTCAAAGGCACAAGGTTCTTTGTGATGTTAGTGATGGGTGTGTATAAAAATGGACTGTTTCAAGCCAGGTGTCACAACTACTTTGCGATAATAATGGAGGCCGATATTCCTGAGGATCCTATTTTGGATCTTGCCTGTTATGCTATCAATAAAGCATATCCATCCAAAGATCTAGCCAAGGACAAGAGGGCGGTACGAAAGCGAGCACAAACTCTAACTGTCGAGAATGCTGAAGTATTTTCGGAGAGAAAAGACAGAAGAGTGAAAGTAGTACAGTCTAGGAAGGACCAGGTGCTGATTGTGTCCTCTTACCACCTCAGACCCAACATCTGGTCACTGGGGGCTCACTAAGACATGGAGGAGAGTTTCTGAGAAATTTTACTAGAAGGGAATGGTAGCCGATGTCCACAATCATGTAAGAATCAATGTAATTTGAGTTTGAAATTTAGAAGTGATAACTTAGGATCACTAACGAAATAAGGTTTAATGTGTGATTGCATGCATATATTTATACACTACAGGTGTAGAGCTGCTCAAAATGCCAACTCATGAATCCAAAGATGGAGCGCGAAGAAGAAATATGAGTTCAATTTGTTGATGTTCAACAGCAGTTGGGAAGCAACGACTGTGGTGTGTTTGCGATAGCTTTTGCCGCAGCAATCTCCTTACATCAAGACCCTGAGAAACTAATTTTTGACCAAACACTCCTCAGGCGTCACTTGTACAAGTGCCTAAAAAACAATTCAATGACTATGTTTCCAATATTGAAGAGGAAAAGGAGTACAAAGGTAATAAAGATTGATACAATCACAGTCTTTTGTGAGTGCAGAATGCCAGGAGTTGGAGACATGATCCAGTGTGACAATTGCATGAAGTGGTTTCATATTCCTTGTGTCAATCCACCATTACATAGTAGCAGCTTTCCATGGATCTGTAGTTTTTGTGCCAAGTAATTAATATTTTGCTTTATTTTGTTGTTTTGCTCTAAACTCTATGCTTTTTAATTGGTTGTATGAACTGACAGACTAAACTTACATGTGCATATGGGGGGTCCGAATTTTGCAAGGGGATATAAATATTTCAGTAAAATAAGTTCCAGGGGGTCCAGATTTATCGAAAAATTTGGACTGGGGGGACCAAATTTTGGGGGGTCCAAATTCGTCATGACAGATCTTTTAGGTGATTCTTCAAAAATCTGATGGAGACCAGATCACAGTGGTACTCAGTAGTGTTTATTTACCTACCAGTTTCTATAGCTGGCCTTTTGCTACAAGACTGCAGGAAATAGGACTCAAATCTTTCTTGTCTTCATTTATTACCCCGTGCGCGCTTGTGTGCTCTGGGGTAAAGTGTTTGGTCTGGGCAGTTGAATGTCCACAACTTTTTGGCCTGTTTGGGTGTTAGGGGAATCTTCAGTGTCTCAAAAGGGATTTGGAAGTTAGGTCTGTTAAAAAAAGTAGCCCGTACGTGTTCGGCGATGCAAAGAGACATTTAGAAGCTAGAAAAATGCTTGTTTTCCTTGTTTCAAGATCGCAGAATTAACAATTTCTGTTTCTGCGCTCTTTCATGCCACATGGCCACTTTAGATTACGTAGTAGCCAGTCATGCCAGTAGTCCGTATACTTTCATATTGCAGTATCCGGATTTTGACTCACTGCAAACAATGCATGAGGCTTGAGAGATCCTTCACTTGCAGCACACGGGGTACGAGCTCTCTGAGCAAATGGCTTTGTCTTCTCTCAACCAACCTGGCAGACAATGTCCCCAACTAGAGGAGATTGGAAAGAAGCCAGTGACCATTAAGGTCAGGGAGTACAACGTTCGAGGAGTGTCCCAAACAAGGGTCATTAGAGAGAGTGACGTCGATCTTCTGTCGACCAGCGGACATAGGTATGCACCACCTACATCCTCCATTAACTTGAAGAAGACAGACACAAACAATAAGCCTCCTTTTGCTATTGGTAAGTTTAGAGAGCTCGTACCCCGTGCGCCCAAGTGAAGGATCACTGAGTCTCATGCAGTGAGTCATAATCAGATCCTGCTGATCAATTGCTTGTTTCTAGTATTTTCGTCCTAACAATTATCCTCTGATGATAAACAATACTCGCCACCTTCAAAATTAATGGCTACTGAACACATTGAACAGTCACAGTATAATATCGCTGGTCCAAGTCTATGTTTTCTAGAGAGACCATCAGGAAGCCACTGTTATAATCAATGTACAGGCACATCGTGAGTTCAAGGATTGGCCATTGATGGAATGATCATCACCAATTGCAAGAAGAATACCACTAGCAACCCAGCACCAGGAATAATCAGAGAATGCTTTGGTCCCAGAGTGAGGCAAGTGAGAAATGTGGCCTGTGAACGTTTGGGTCATCTCCAAACCATTAATCCGGTGGACATAGCGCTTGAACAACCACAGACAATGGTGGTAACAAATTTCTCCATATTCATCCCTCCCCCACAAACCCATGCAGTATTTTGTATATAATGTTGACTACTACTGTGGTCTTCGGCCAAGGACACTATTGGACATAGTTCAAGGGTCCCTGGACACAAAAAAAATAATCTCACACATTTTGACCAGGCAAATCCACGAATGTTAAATAAAACAAAAACTGGTCCATACATGTTTATTTGAGAACTAGACTAATATTAAAAGAAAAGATGTTACGTCAACACATTATCGCTGGTCATTATCATATATAATTATTGTTATGGACTTTATATAGCCAAGACTCTATGGCTAGGCTAAGAGACAGACATACAGATAGACATCATACAATGACGCTGCTGGGATACAAACAAAACAAAACAAAAAACAAACAGTAACATATAAATTTGAATTTGATACTTATAGTGATGTGGCTGCTTTAGTATGAAGTTATATAGGAGTTTGAGATTAGGGAGTATATATACAAATATTGCTCTAGACAGGAGCCACTGGGGATACAAGAATCCAGGGTCACATGATCAAGGTGCATCCAGAGTGGGTTTTAGTAGAGCAGACAAGAGTTGCTCTAGACCAGAGTGAATCTGATAGCACACTGAACATTGCTGCAGTTTAAACAGGCACAAGTTGAGAGTGGACTTGTACAAAGCTGAAACACATCTGAGTGCACTAGCTGCAGGAAGCATATCATATGTATGGTAGTACATATAGTTATGTATAGTAGGAATGGGTCGACTGTCCCATTGACACAATACAACATGTTCATGCTTATGAACTTTCAGGGAAAGAAAGCTGAGCCTTCAAATGCATTTAATATATAGCCTCCCCCAGACAGTTTGTTTAGTGTATTAACCTAGAAAAGTTTCTAGAGAGAGCGCTGGGGAGAAGCCACAAGAGTGCAATTTTGTTCTCCTCTTCCTTCCTCCTAACTGACTTACTTGAACGCAATTTCCATACAAACAAAAGGCATTGAGCCAACTTTGACCATATACTGGGACTTCATTTCATGCACAGTACGTCCTTTTCGACTCGTTTGCTGGCGAAAAGGCAGAAAACAAAAATCTAGGTAGCTTTGTAACTCTCGGTATAAATACTGTACTGCCTTTTGATGTAAGACCGTGGTGCATGCATGTAATGAGTGCGCAGCACATCAAATGTATACTTCTATAGCCTGACTAGTCTGCTGTGTGATTGTCTCCATGCAATTGAGCACCTTAGTGTTTACAAAAGTGAATAAACAAGTAGTAAAAATTTTTATAAAAATGAGAAGTGTAGGAATGGGCAGTACAGTAAAAAGCAATGAAACAAGGCATAGATAATCTATGAACAAGGCAAGTCTCTGAATTTCGGCACATGACTACTTCATTTTTATACCGAACTCTCGTACATTACTGCATTCCACATTCCACATTCCACATTTATCTAGTGATTTCTTGCATTGACTCATGGCCAAATGGCTGACAGTTATTATCAATGAATGAGGGAATACAAACTTGCAATATTGACTCATGAAAATGAAGTAGTCATGTACAAAATTCAGAGACTTGCCTTGTTCATAGATTATTGTTTCATTGCTTTTTACCGCACTGCCCATTCCTACACTTCTCATTAAAATTTTTACTACTAGTGATAAATTAAGACAGACATGGCTGCTGGAAAAGGCAGAGAAAGACTGCCGAGAGTTCATATATAATACAAGGGGAAGAGAGTGTTGAACTGCCGTATAGTCAATACATTATGTCTTTGGAGAGTAACGTGACATTGAGTCATGCACGTGTGCCCGTATCTGCTGGGAAAAATTATGCAATCAGAATTTGGTGTGTAGGTAGAGATGAAAGAAAGGCGCCAAAGTACTTCATGAATTAAAAAGAAAACGAAACGAAACAAACCTCACAGGTGGGTACACTGCAAGGCTCTTCAGTAGATATAATCTTTTTGTCTTGTTCAGGATCAGAAGGTAGGTACCTACCATGAGCCACAAAGTCCAAAACACAGCTATATTTTGTAGCTATGTCATGTCTAAAGTAGAAAGTAGAGGATAAGAATATCTGAGGCAACACTAAGGTACCAATTCTACTCGAGCAGTCTCTGTACCTGGCTAACTGTCGTAATCGTCCATTGAATCGTCCATTAAATTTTTTGCAACAAAACTAATTTTCGCATGTAGAATTGGCACCTGTGTCTACTGTGATTTCATTGGTCAATTTCAAAATTCCAAGTGCGTGACTTAAATTTTCGAAGACATAATGTATGGACTATACGGCAGTTCAACACTCTCTTCCTTTGTATTATGAACTCTTGAGACCGCATATTCAATTGGTTGAGTAAGTCGGAGGATGATATAGTTTTCAAAGCATTCTGTAGATCATTGTGACAAGTCCCCTCCACTTGCTCCAGAAAAACTGTTTCATTTAAAGACACACGCTCTGGATCCCCATATGTACCACCAGACACTAAGATGAGAAACATGCATGCAGATAATTAGGAAGTTTCATCATGCACTCCAAAGGTTGACATCCCACAATGGCTAGATACAGTGCATGGTGTAGGAAATTTAGGTAGGCGGACTGAACTAGCCCCTCCTCTTCCTGCCCCACCCCAAACACGCCCCTTTGGGTGCTTAAGCACACACATGCGTGAACCTACAAATCAGAAACACTAGTTTTGCTTGGAAAAGTTGTTTTCTAATTCACTTTTAGCAGCCAGTTGAACACTGAACTGGCATTGCTAGCGAGAGAGAGAGAGAGAGAGAGAGAGAGAGAGTAGTAGTAGTAGTAGCAATCCTGTACTGAAAAAAGGTCAAGCAGATCTTGTCCTCATCCATTGGGGTGTGTTGTCTGGTACAATATGGTAGGTTTGAGCTGCATGACATTATTGTAATGAGGATTCCAAATATTGCTAACACTAAGATAGTCAGTTGGGCCAGGCATTTTACTTTGAACATAGCTGTTGTTGTTACTCTTTGAAGTTGTATGTGTGTTTGTGTGCATGTGGCAATAATAAACGATAACTATATATACTTGTGGCCTTTGGACCAAAAAAGTTTTTGTTAGGGTTTTTAACGGTTTTGGTAATGGTAGTCTTGGTGTTTAAATTTGAAATACATTTGAATGTTAAACTGCATGTTGTCTATATACTAACGTAACTACAGACACTGGCCACAGTGGTATATATTATTTAGACACACTCTCTTGATGTCATATGGCTTTTTGGACTCCGTGGTACAATTCCCAGACACAAAAACAAAATATTATGACAAGAATTTGTAAGGTGTTATTGCATCAACCAGTATTTGAATAGAGGTCCATTGTGCATGCATGCTCATTCATGCTGATCTTTGGTCAAAAGCAGCTTTCCCTTCTGCAATTGGCTCAAACATGACTAATCTTTGATCCTGAATCATTCTCTTGGCTTAGATACATTTAAAAAGTCTTGTCTTTGAAGTTGCAAATACAAACTCCTCCCTTATTTCATCTACCATGATTACATGTATGAATACCGCAGGCTTTGATTTTGAAGACATATCTGAAGTACGTTACTTTAACGGTCTTGTATTCAGTGAATGCTGGGAGAACTCTGTGAGATGAGCTGAAAAAACACGAATGTAGATTTGAAAAGTTATGGAATGAAACTGACAAATGTCATGAACATCTTGAGAGCTCTTTTATCTTATCTCTCTTGCGTCATTAATTTTAACAACATTCTAGATACATCATCCAACACTACTATCAACAAAAGAAACAAAACTGTATCCGAGATATCTAAACCTGTTCACTTGTTTTTGCACAGACAACCAACGTGATTGTAATAGTTCTCCACCATCTTATACAGTCAGCATATCACTAGTTGTTTTAGATCAACACAGAAAATCAAATATGTTTTACATGAGAACAAACCTATCCTCTGACCTTAGTGAACTTACTGACGGAGAGATTAGACAAACAACTTCATACTGTACAGAGTTTAATTATACCATAACATCCCCACATGATTCAGAACAGCTAGCATTGTACACAGAGGATCAGTATAATGATATTAGTATTGGAACTCATGTAAACGTGACATTTCTCCCTTGCAATTGCCCAATTGGATTCATAAGAACTGCAGAGATATTCAGAATGTGATCCTAGTTTGCCTCTCTGACTATATATTGGGTTGTTCTATTAGTAACTCATCCAAAGAAAAGGTGAATTCTGGATAAGCTATATTAATCACACAATAAAAAGAAATTTGAGTGTCCATATTTAATCTATCCACATTGTCCATTCGACTATAGTAACTGCTATAGCTCCCCTAGTCTGGATAAACCTGAACATACAGATGGACAGTGTGCCTTCAATCGTAGTGGCAAGCTTTGTGGATCATGTAAGAATGGTTTTAGCCTCACTTGGCAGTTCACATAGTAGGAAATGCTCTAACAACTAGCTAACACTATACTTTTTGTCTTCGCTATAGCTGGTATAGCACTGGTTGCTTTTTTCTTAGTGTGCAACCTGACTGTAGCTGTTGGAACAATCAATGGTCTGTTACATCTTCAGAGTATAATATATATCATAATTATTTTTTTCCAGTCCCTCAACCCTCAAATTTCTTCACTATCTTTATAGTATAGCTAACTCGAGAATTTGGTTTTGAGGCCTGCTTCTTTGATGGAATGGACGGTTATGTCAAAACATGGTTAGATCTTGCTTTCAATATGTACATGGTACTTTTGATAACTATTGTGATCATAAATTGCAAAATTATATTCTATACACGAATATATAGCCAGATTATTTACAAGAACAAATCCAGTAGCAGCACTAGCAACTCTGATAGTATTTTCTTATACCAAAATCACTGCTGCATTAGACTTGGCAACACTGAAATATCCTAATGGTTTGAAAGACATAGTGTGGCGGCCAGACGGTAAAATACACTATCTTAAAGGAAAGCATATTCCAATATTTCTAGCAGCTCTTGTTGGTATACTGGCCATTGGTTTACATATTTCTCTCCTCTTCTCCTATCAGTGGCTTTTGCACTGTTCAAACAGAAGAGCTTTAAACATGCAAGGTTTTATCCATTCATGGATGCATATATTATGCTCCGTACAACAAGAAACATTGCTACTGGATTGGATTACTTGTTTTGATTGTTATAATTTACTGTTGAAGCGTTTAATGAGATGGTTGATCGTGAAACGAGTCTCCTATTCATTACTTGTACACTGGCTTCTCTTTTATTATTGAAACTCCTACTGCAAGGTAAAATCTACAAATCGTGGCTACTAGATGTACTCGAAACATCATTCATATTCAACCTTTTATTCTTATTTACTGGCTCTCTCTACATCAGAGCTAGTGCAGGAAATCAAGAGGTTCTTACCTTCACTTCAGCGAGCATAGTTGTTACCGCTTTCTTAGGTATTTTGATCTATCACATAATTATATGCTTTTGTGCTTCCAAAGAAATTGCAAAACAAACTCGACTCTTTTATTCACGAAGTCAAGTAACGGTTCACCAAACAAGAACACACTGATCATGAAATCATTCAAGTTCCTCATCCAGTAGTCAGATACATTGTAGTGGACCCTGTGCCATCTCAAAAACAATTACACAATACCGGGATTGGAATAACTACTAAACATAACAGAGAAGAAGCCACACCTCAAGTGAACGAGACAGCTGTTAATGACGAATCAACTTCTGAATCAGATTTAGCTAACAAATAAACCACAAATGATAACATTTCCATGAGCAAATGGACTTCTACAGCTGACATAAAGCTTGTCAATGAAAATGAACCAGACAAGGTCAAGTGTGAAGCAAGATTCACTACATTCTCTGATATTCGTCTTGATCCATATATCCCAGATAATGATGGGTTAGGAATAGAAAGAGAAACTGAAATTAATGACTTTCGTAAAGCAACTCAGAACAATGATACAAAATGAAGAATAGCTCTTCCTCTCATCATATCCATATTATGCATACCTAATCATGACTGTCACTAAAGGAACTGTGTCACTATAAGTGCTGTTTTGTTACTAAAAAAAAACACATGACGTTTTATGACCTCTGACTTTTGTTACGTTTTTTGTTTTGTTTCTAGCGCAATCTGGGTACTGATAGGATAATTATTAACTCTGTGTACATACATGTAATGTGCGTTTGTCAACAAAAAATGTCACAAAACGCCACACATTTTATTTTTATTAACAAAACAGCGCTTATAAATTATAGTGACACATGTAATATGAACAGATATTAATACATTATAATTTCAAATAAGCATACAAACATTCCATGATTTGTGTTTGTTTCTTGGTACCATTGTTGGGAAAGTTTGCATACTAGCAATATAAATTATAGTTTGTGTACTGCACATTTGCTGTTACTTACTGGCATATCTCTATAGCATACTGTACACTTAAAATTGTAAGTTTATTTGGTTATTTTCATTTATGTCTTAGCAGTTCCTTTTTTATTAATGCGTAGAATTAATTTATACCTTATTATAACTATTCATGAGCTGGAAAAAATTATTTTGTACAATATTATTATTATGATGTATACTATAGCTCAAAAAATTAAGTAATATTGATGGGGATTTTTATTTATTGATGAATGTCAATTTTGTCAAGCTTAATAACATTAATTTTACATAAGTATAATTATGCAAGTATTAACATTTTACGGACTCACAAATCTTAATCTCAGCCATTTACAATACAATAGAATAATTACACACAAAAAAATTAATTTAAAGCTAAAGGACAGTTGGGCATCCGGGCAATACTTCTTCTGTACTAATGAAAGCACCAAGGTGCATAAGCCTCAGCGCATGTACCAAAATGCAAAACTTAGTTACTAGGCATGCTACCATGATCTGGCAGTAACGAGGCTAAGCAACCATCAAGTCTAAAGCCGTGGCAATAGTGAATGCTCAGTGCTGAGTCAGGAATGCAGTGATGTTCTGACACTGATACAAAACACACAACCAAATTGATATCTCACTGAATTAGCTTAGTTACTTTAATACCTATTCAAGCAAATATAATTTATGAGATACCCGCTATAAAGCTCACTGTCACTGAGCAGACTGAGCTATGACCGACTGAGCCAAGCACACAGGCAGTCACTGTATTTCTAAATAACGCACGCTCCACGTGATAGGTGTGGTCTCGAAGCTAAGAAGCTAAAAGCGCTCAGAGAAGCACAAAAGCCTCAGATCTCAGAAAGTACAGCGTTTTCCAAGATGCTAGACAAAAAATTTCAAGATAACTTCGATTCATGAACGTAAGTACCCTCCGTTTGGACCATAGAGCTGCCGTTCTTCAGATTATCTAGTGACACACACACACACACACAAAACGACTACCGTAACCCTCTGCACGTGCTACGCACGCGCTGAGGCTTAATAATTGCAAATTAAACACTTACCCACTTGTGACTGGAAACAGTGGAGGATATTCAGTAGAGTGTTCCAGTCGATATGGCAATGGATTTCCAGTTTCCACCGAAGAGGAGATCTTAGACTTTATGCACTCAAATAGAGAGTGACCCTTAGAAAGAATACGCTTAGGAGTGACACAGCAAACAAAGAGTATGATCCCACAAACAATTGGCACAGACAATATATTGGAGCAAATGTAGCATCTCGTATTACATAATTCCTTCTAACCTCAACATAAAAAAGGTACGATTGACTAGTTTCAGTGAGGAAAAATACACTTAAACTTATAAAGAACACTGAGTCAGCAAATGTGTACCATAATGACTTGTGTGGCCTCACTATACAAACCAAAAATGCCATCAAAATAAGGGAAAGTCCTGACAGAGGGAAATATGCTGGTCCAGTTGTAAAAGCAATTAAAAACTGATTGAAAACTCTCATAAGCAAGTAAAGAGCAGCAAAGCACCGACAGTCTCGAGGCTGGAGCTTGTAACAACCATGGAATGAGTCCATGAAGATGTGTAACCTAAGACACCCAAAATGAAAATGGTTCAAAACCTTGTGGAAACACCGACAAGGATAGAGACAGAGAAGAACCAGTGGGACTAGGTTGAACACAAACAACATCAACAAGGCTAGCACAGCATAAGGAATGTGAGCCTTTCCAAAGTACTCATATGTTCCATCATAGTAGAGGTACTTCTGAGAAATAGGATCTCCGTTCATGTCATAGAGGCTGTTTGGAGTGAGAACCAGGAATGATACATTCAGGATCTTCACATAGGAAAGCAAAATGAATGTGGCAAATGCTCCAACTAGTGATCTATTGATATCCCATTCATTTCGAATCAGAGCAAAACACTTGTAGAAAGGACTCCAAAGACGAACAACTAGACTGGAACGATTGTGCAGCTTAACCAAGATGTAAGTGACAATCACAAGAACCAAAGGATAGACAGCAATTAGATAATCTAGCATTAGAGTCTGGAGTAGAGTCAGTTTAGGATGCAAGCAAAATGGCTTATATATACCACGAAAGACATCAAGATTCCACAAACTTAATGTAGCAAAGTAGTATCGAAGTTGAAAGTTAGTTCGACTGAGCAATCTAACAAACAGTGGTGTAGTTGCAAGTTGACACAATAAAATATACCCATTCAGTGCTCCTGATGTAGCTGATATTCTGAACAGTATGACTATGATGTAAAAGACAGTGAGAGGAAGAAATGCCATAGCAATGTACTTCAACCAGTTGTACTTGTAGTCTTTACATTCAACACAAGCCAAACTATAAGAGTAGACAGGATGGGAATATCCATCTAAACATTGGCTGCACATAAGACCTGAATTATAGCGGTAATCTAAAGATGAAGTAGAAGTATACTCATCAGTAAACTGGCACAAAGCAGTCTGATTTTTGTATTTAAGTCTGGGTAATCTCCAGTATTTATCACGATAAAGTGAATTTTGGTCACCAAAAATGTTGTAAATACAGTGACCCACTACTGTCCTATTGGACAAGTAGCTCATACAGTGGAAGACTACAACATACACATCAAGTGTTTTCTGATCACAGTGCACTACCTTGCCAACATTGTTTCCACACTCACAACCACTGAAGGTATCATTTTTTACTGGTGAAGTCCAAATGGGACAAGATCCATTAACATCAGACTTTGAAAACTGTAGCACTACAGTTAACAAAAAGGAAAACATAAGTAGTACTTTCTTCATCTTGACTTTGCCATAATTATACACAAGTGTTACTAATACATGAGTACCAGTTAAAGTTACTATGAGTGGAAATACAATTTTAATTCCTTTCAATGCATGCCTTATTTATAATACAAAACTTGTATACTGCAAAATCTGTAACAGATATGCACTACACTAGAGTAAAGTCACGTTTTTTTTTTACTGAATTCTTTGACAAAGTGCAGATTATTATACACTAAAATGGGTATTATGCTGAAAGCTTTTTTAGCTCAACAACTGTTGTTTTGGTATGCACATATGGCAAACAACAAAAACAAGCTCATATCCAAGGCATATTAATAAAATGCATACTAGCTCCAGCTAGAGGGTACTACAAAATTAATTTAATGGAACTTTTATGTACCTGTGTACACATTGCCCTACTGTATGATCATTCAAGGGAACAAACTCAAGTTTAACTTGCTCACTTTTCTAACTTTACAATTATATGGGTGCTCAATATCCCAACCCATATGCATGCAGAATATGGAGAAAATCTATAGGAGTCGTGTACTATCAAGGAAATAAATTTGCTGTTTCATGCATCAACAACAGAAATAATCATTTTAAACTGACACTACATATACAGGTCTGCTCAATCAAAACTTCACATAAATACCATTGTTGGGATCTCATACATCAGGAAGAATGTAAGTTGATTAAAATTTACACATACGTATCATCTTCTTTGCTCATCGAAACTCAACATGAAATGAATTAAATCCAAAGATGTTGATCACACCCGTATCTCAGTCATTGGGAGGCAAGTATATACAAGTCCAGATGATGTGCACTACAGGGACTAAAGACAAGGTATGCAATTAAACATATATATAACTGAACTAGACTGAGTACTTGAGAGTATTCACAGATCAATCGGAGTCTTGAGGATCAAACAAGACTCTTTTCAAACTCACATCAAAACAACAATAACAGTTATTGTTGTAGTATGTATATATTCATGGGTAGCAAAGTCTGATGGTATAATGGTCTGTCAAAGTCTGCATGTAAGCTTATTACAACTTACAATTATTAAACAATAATTACTAATCTGTCATAGTTTTAGAATGAGTCAAAGGTGAATTATTGTTGCATGAATCAAATCAAATAAGCATTAATCACAATAATGATGAGGAGAATAACAATGATTTTCAGCTAGCATGATTGTTATGATTACAGTGACAGTTGTATGCAGACCTATATGGAGAGAGCACATGAACTGATGAGACTACATGTAAAATCAGTGACTATACAGTTTTAAAAGAAGTCACGTGATCTTTGTGACCTTCCACCTCCACCTCTCCCTTCTTGTCGACGTGGAAACCCTCCACCCATTCCTCTGAGGCTCTCTCTTTCTCGAGCTTTCTTCTCTTCCCAAGCTTCATAACGCTCTGCCATACTGACAAGCTCATCAGGAACAACCTGCATGCATGGTGTAGACTTAGTGAACAATGTATCAAACGGCATAGCCAGTGGGTGTGGGGGGTGGGGTGGTTTGGGGGCAATTGTCCCCTTTTCCTTTGCAAAAATAAAGGTTTCACTATTTTTGTGCTATTCTTTGCAATTGAGTACTTACTTTAGCAACATAGTTTAGCAGTCATCTTTGGTCAGAATATGAAATAACTTTGTTAAGCTTTCTGTTGCTGCTATAAAGCTATATTTTTTATAGGGACAGTTCGATCTAGTGAGTATGTGACATGGCTTGATTTTATTATTATTATAAAAATAAGTATTGTTATATACTGCTTTACCATGTAGTACAGGGAATTTGATATCATGTGCTAGCCTCGTACCCAGGCTCTCTCGATCCTTTGACCTTTCACTCATGGAAACAAAGGAGGGAGCCTGGGAGCTCATGTCATGCACATACACCTAAATTTAATGAGTATGGGCAAAATCCACCACAATCCACGTGAGGATTTTTGTTTCGAGTTTAGTGGCAAATATTTTGCTGGTAGTGCTCTGCTGTAGCACTCAATAGCAGTTTAATTTTGCTTGCTGGTGTATATTTAGTATCATAATGTCACTTAGTAGCTAGCAACGTGCTAATAGTGCACTATTTTCGAATTGGATATGGTACTAATCAAAGACCAAGGTATGATCTGACACATAAGTTATTTGAAAAATTGCCATGTTGTGACACTCTTAGACTTAGTACAATGTCATAGACTTAATATTTTGCTTTAGTATAAAGCTAAACTTATGAAAGTACAGCAATCGATCATAGGGTGCATGGGCAGGCGGACCACTTGCTCATGATATGCCCACGTTCATTAAAGTAGGTCCTACCTAAGTTCTATCTTTTTGGTCATGTACGTGACATGGGCTCCCAAGCCCTCTCTCTCCTAATTTTTAGAAGAGGGAGGGGCGAAGGTAGGTAAGCAGATGTAGTTTACAGTCGAGCAAAAATTTCTGCCACTCTTTGTGCACAAATAATATTTTCCTTACCCTTTCACAAACGTCCTGGCTATACACATACTTCATTTAGTCATGACGTAGCAAGTATAGCCTTACTCATTGCCAAAACAGCCTAAGAAAAGGTAACAAATTAATCTAAGGGCTCTAGTCCCAGCTGAAAATACCTTATTAGCAACAATAGATGGAGAGAAGTAAGTCTCATGGGAAACCACATTATACTACAGAGATTTACATGGTTTAATTATGTATAGGTTAGAACATGCCTAGCTACTAGAGTGTTATTGGAAACACATGAGGTATTGAGTAAACCTGAGGGCACAGTTAAAGTATGCTCTAAAATGCATGTATCCCAGCGCTTAAGACTTGTCGCTAGTTTCTTTCCACTTTTGAGCTGTTTGAGTGCAGTTCTGACTTGAGTAAGAGTTTAGTCAACTTCGGCAGTTTATGTTAAAATTCATACTTGAAACAGGGAACAAAATGTTAACTACAAGGGAAGCAATTAACACTTTTACATTGTCTTCTTGAAGTCTCTTGAAGGTTCATTGAAGCACTAGCTGGAGTATCTTTTCACAGTCTTGAACCACACTCCGAGGGAAATAATTTTACATAATGCCTTCGGTTTTCCCCTTGCTCAGGTTATACACCGTGAAAAAATGTGTTAATAGTATGGCTTCCCAGGATACCAGTACATAAAGAATATACCTGATTGGAGTCAGCTAGTATATCACAGAGCTCTCTGGCACACTTCCAATCTTCTCTTGTGATAAATGACAATGCCTTACCACGGCTCCTGAAACAGAGGTATGACAATCAACAAGTGTAATAGTAATTTTTAATATAATAAACTACAGGTTACACAGCATGTATGCCTTTTGTCACAAAAAATCGTAAACTTTTGAGTGGGTGTCCAACAAACCAATTAGATGCAGAAATTTGATTTATTAACTAATCCTACACTATCTTGCAAACATACATCCATGTACAAAAAGTTGCATTCCATGTAAATTTCAAGTAAGACACAACTTTAAAACATATGTACATTAATGTATAAATGATACTAACCCAGCTCGTCCAGTTCTCCCAACACGGTGAACATAGTCTTCAATATGACGAGGAAAATCATAGTTTACAACATAGCTGTAAACATTCAAATTCAATACAAAAAGAGATGTAATAACCCATGCAGGATCACAGCCATTGCAAACAACTTACGTCACATTTTTGATATCCAGTCCCCTACTTGCAACATCTGTTGCTATGAGCACAGAAACTTGTCCTATAACAACAGTAGAAGAAAGAAACATAAGTTTGTACTGAGATATTATAGTTTCAGAAACCCTCACACATCAAGGAAGGTAAACCCAAAGATTAAGAGGTAATGTGTACAATTACACAAATATTGTTACAACATAATGCATAAATCTTTATTGAGGCAAACAACTCTTAACTGTTTTCACTGAAAACATATCACCCTCAATTATCACTGCTGTTGGGAATAGTTCAGTAGAAAAAGCATCATAATATTCAACTTTCATATACCTTATCACGATAATCTTGATGGACCATATCCAAAAACAAGAACTAAGGAATAATCACTATATTTTGGATTCAAAGAACCCGATCATCTCTATTTAAACACCAACTATAACAATTATACATGTAGCTATAACAACTTTATGGTACAGAGAGACTACTGACTTCTTATATCAAAATGTCGAAGTTTGAGATCTTGGTCCTAACTGCTGCCCTATCTATTAGTTTGTGTTTAGCAGGAAGAACGGCTGACTTGACTATCACATCAACCTTAGATGCAAACAACTCCGAACCTTCAAACACAACCAGTTGCCCCATTGGAATGGATGTAAACAGAGAAGGCGAATGTAAATGTACAACAAATTACATCAGCATTCTCCAGTGTGATGAGGAGAGACAGACAGTATCTCTACCCTTCTGTTACTGCATGTCCTACAATGAACATTATGATACAATTACAGTAGGATACTGTGTGGAAAGATGCTTTATGCCATTTAATTCTCCTGCACGTGTAGACTTATCAAAGTCTCGCTATCGTATAATAGCAAAAGGTGGTAATCTTTCAGAGCTAAACAATGAATTATGTCTGGATCTGAAAATGAATAGAACAGGTCAAATGTGTGGCAGTTGTTTGAAAGGGTATGCTCCTCCAATATATTCTTACAACGTGGATTGTGTGCCTTGCAATACGACAAACTCTTTGTACAACCTGCTTAAATACATTGCTATGGCATTTGGGCCATTGACCATATTCTATATCATCGTGATTGTGTTTAGAATTTCAATCTCTTCTGGCATATTAAATGGCTATATTCTCACCTCTCAATTACTTGTGCCCCCAGCTGCAATTAGATTCCTATCAAACGTTATTATTAATTCTTCCAGTAACACTTCTACAACAAGAATTTTAACGAAAGCACTTGCCAGTTTTTATGGAATGTTCAACTTGAACTTCTTTCGATCTATATATCCCCTCTTTTGCATTCATCCTAACATGACAATGATCCAGACTCTAGCACTCGACTATGCAGTGGCTGTCTACCCACTTTTGTTGATAGTGCTAACATTTATCTTGGTAAGTCTTCACGGTCGATACAGTGTGGTTGTTCGCCTGTGGAGGCCATTTTATAAGTGTTTTGTAAAGATACGCAAAGAGTGGGATCTCACTGTATCTCTGGTGGAAGCATTTGCTACATTCATTTTGCTCTCCTATGTGAAAATTCTCAACACTTCCTTGGATCTACTAACACCTGTTTTAGTATACAACAGAAATGGAACGACTGTTGGACAACTTTACCTCAGGGTGAGTGGAACAGTTGAATACTTTGGCAATGATCATCTACCCTATGCTCTGCTAGCTATATTCATGACAACCACATTCAATATTGTACCACTAATACTGTTGTGTGTGTACCCTTGCCGTTGGTTTCAAACGTGCTTAAATCACTTCAACATTCATCGACAAACTTTGCATGCTTTCATGGAAGTGTTCTATGGTTGCTTTAAGACCCATCCCTACAACCTTCAGCACTTTGCAGCGTTTTATCTACTGATTCGCTATTTCAACCTCATCTGTCTATCACTGATGAACGGATACTGGTACTTCCCAGCAGCCGGGATAGTGACAATTATCTCAGCTCTGATCATTGCTTTAGTACAACCTCACAGAAATTCATTACACAGCAAAATTGATTCCATACTGTTAACGTGTATAGCGATATCTGGCATCAGTGGCAATTGCAGTACACTTACACAAAGTAAAGCTGTTAACTACTACAAAATCTTTTTCAATGTTGTGTCTACCGTAGCACTTTCAATTCATTTTTTACATGGTGTTTGGGTAGTGGTATCCATGCTGGCCCCTCAACCAAAACTAAGAGCAATTCTTGCAAGGTTTACTGAGAAAATTAACACAAGGAAAGAAGCCCAAGACAAAACAGCTAACAGCCTACATATAATGGCAACAACCTCTGAGGAGAGCGACTCTGATGAGATCATTATTGACATATCCTGACTGATTAACTATATAGGCATATAACAGTGTATAGATCGGAAATAATTTTTGTGCATTCAACCAATTTGGTAAAGTTTGCCATATATTTTTTTATGCTTAATTTCACTTCTAAAATCAGTGGGAAAAAATTAATGCCTAAATTTCTTGATTTGCTGCAATACCCTATTCTCTTAAACAGATCACAAGGATCAAACAATAAAATTTATATGCTTAAAGCTACATAAACTTATAAAACTTATGGATCATTATAATTAAATTCTATACATTTATACCTGTCTTAAAGTCATCCAATGCCTGCTCACGATCATACTGTTCCCTGGAGGTGAAAAGCAGCATAACTGAATTTAATGTTTAGACCACAAATTAAAAGGCTTTGTGCTATCGACATACAGCATTGCATTATGAAAAGCGAAATCATCTAACATTTTCAAATGATCATGTTATCAGAGATTTTCATTAGAGTTATGTCATTCAATACCAAAGCTGCTTGCATGTTATGTTAAGCCTCAGATTGGTCTATCTTGCCAACATGGATAAACCTTTCATGAAGTACACACACCAAAGTTGAATGAGTACTACATTGAGTATTTTCTAGACTACTTTGAGTTACTCACCTATCTCCATGTATGCTTTGTACACTTAGCCCCCTCAGAGTGAAATCACTGGCCACATCATCAGCACTATATGTAAACCAAGAATTAAAGAAGGACAATGATATGCATAGGTACGTACCAAGAAGTTTTCAGAACTAAAGCTGGCTGGCATTCAATACTCTGAGTTAGTAGTCATACATGTACTAAAAGTTATACTTGTTAATATCTTACGTAATCTTTCTTCCTGTGAATATCAAGACCTTCTCTCCAGGGCTCATGTTTGATATGAATTCAAATGTCTATAGATGCAAGAATACAAACATAGAATAGTTACAGTTAGCACTTTAAGCCACTACACAAAATACATACAGCTAGACGGCAATATTTAATGGCATGAAAACAAACATTTTAGCTAGGTTACTGAGTGCTTTAATTATACTCACTCTATCTTTTTTCAAGTCTTCTTCCAAGAACTCAATAGTTTGTTCAACCAAATTGCATGCCTAGTATAAACATTAAGGTCAAATACATAAATACAACTCCTAAATCTACACAAAACTCATCACTGGAATTATTTCTTACTTGTTGGAACTAGATATGTAACATTACATGGTCTACACACACCACACACATTATTGCAATTGGTGAAATTATTTTGTATGATACCAAACACCTTTCTTAAGTAGACTGCTTGAGAAAAGGCATTGATACCTAGTATACTAGTACATCCAACCTTAGGCCCTTAATGAGCGACACTGATTACTCTAAAACCTCTAACAGATGAAAATAATTATCACTATGAACAATGGACACTGATGCAATACAAATACATGTATGAAATTAATAATAATGATCTGAATAAAAAATAAATATTAATGCACAAAACATAATAATATTATTATTGTTTTTCTGCTTACATACATTTAAACAAAAGTAACGAATGAGGAATACATTTTCATTCTGAAGTAACATCGACTATTGTTTGGGTAACAGTTTGATTAACTGTCTTGGGTGGTTTGTATGATGATTGCTCAATGAAATGATCATCAGCAATGGGATCATGATCAAAGATGTCCAGGGGTTCACGGAGTTCAGAATAATTACAACTTTGAACTTGTTCTTGTGTAACGGGCTGGGCTAGAGGTTTACGTCCATTTACTAGCCACTTTTGTACAACTGAATTTCTTACTTTTTGAAGAGTTTTAAAGTTTAGGAATGCATGATAGACAAGGATGCACAAGAACGTGATGAAGGCAATGGACATTGAAGTGTAAGCAAGAGCTGCTTGACTTCCTCTTATCTCTTTAACATAAAGAGTGCCCATGGCAAAGATGGAAAGATTGAACATTAAGGAGCTCTCAAGAGCATTGAGGGGCCATTGTCTGTACACTTGATACTGGAGCATGTTCCTAAGAAATGACAGACCACTCACAACAGCAGCTATAGAGAGAAGAGTACTCCTTGAATCTCTTACGACATTCAGCCCAGCAACAAGGTAGAGGACAGCTCGAACTAGAAGCAGAAATCCTATCCAATACCGATAAGGTTTGATGCAAGGAGCATGGTAGGATTCCATGAAAGCATTCAGCTTGGAGTCCCTGATCCATCGCAAGTATCTTTTGTTGGGCAAGTGTTGGATCTTTTGCCAAAACAGAAGTAAAAAGGTGTAGATCAATCCCACTATGAGAACAACAAGAGCAACAATGACAAGTGGGATGTGCTTTCCTTGAAAATAGCCGATGTTAGCATCGATAAGCCACACTATGGTTGTTTCAACTCTCCCATCTCTGGTGTGCTCTTGTAGTGTGGCAAAGGAGAGGGCAGTAAGTACAGTACGAAGAAGCTTGGCGTAAGACAGTAAGATGAGGGTTGCTAATGTAGCCACAGGATTTCTGTTCAATAACAGATGAGCAAAACGTGGAAAGTAGTGACAGGCTATAACTATACACAAGACCAGAAGAAGAATGTAAGCTGGAAATACAAACTGTAACCATGTCTTAGAGTACCCATCAAGTCCATTATAGAAGCAGGTTTCAAATCCAAAGTCAAGATTTAGCCAAGATATGAAAACCGTTAGCACATTCTGCTTGTCAGGTGGGAAAAATATTGCACTATTTGCTGCAATGATGTTAGCATAAAAAATAAGTCCATTGAGAGTTCCAACGGCAACTGTTAGATTACAAATAAGAACAAAGGAAACTAATACTACACCTGCTATTGCAAACACAACAAGTAGTGCAAGCCAATTGTTAGAGCAAGATGTGCAATGTGAACTACCAAGAGACAGACTGAGACCATCCTTACAAGCTCCACACAGCCTGCCAGATCGATTGAAAGCACACTGTGCATCAGAACCATTTACAACATTAAGGTTAACCAGCACGACTGTATCAGGTGGGTGGCAATAATCAAAGGGGCAACTCTCATAAACCATGTACCTGTTGCTGTGAGAATCATTTAGCAAAGAGATCCAAACAATGTCTCTTCTGATGACAGATTCATCATCGATAGAACAATTGGTGACAAACCTGGGATGGAGAAGAGGATCACACTCGCAGGCCCTTTTTGAATCAAGGAATCCAACTGGGCAGGGTTTGAAAGAAAAATCAATGGCTGCCCTAGATATACCAGCATCTTTACATGGGCCTGAGGGATAAAGGAAGAGCTGGCCACTGTTACGCAAAGAGAACAAACTGTAGTCTAAGGTGGTACAACTATCATTAGTTGTCTTGTTTGCAGCTCCTTTGTTAACACTGACTTTACTAGACACAGAGTTGAGTATGTCAGTGTGTGGGGTTGTGTTGTTAACCTGATCTACTGCTACAATTGTAAGAGAAATCGTCCCTCCTTTTATTAGATGCATTGACTGTGGTTTGTAATTACAGTCTGGTTGGTTGTTCTTACAAAAGCATACCCGTACTGGATCTGATGACAGTTGTGAGTGGATATCTTCTCTTTCAATGTTAGTGAGATTGAGGAAGTAAGAAATGGTATCTAACTTGCTTGAACTTAAATGTGAGTACTTGTTGACACGAAAGATTTCAGCAAATGAACTTGCGGTACACCTATCCAAGAGTCCTCCATATAGTGTGCTACCAGCAACTCTTGCTGTGTTGCTGATGAAGAGGGTATTACGGAGGTTCAGATCATTTTCAAACCAGGGATGAAGTGCAAGAGACTGAAAGAAACACTCGCCAATGACAGAGTGAGTTCCAAATGGAACAGAGTTACAAGTGCTTGAAATTGTGTCATCTGAGACAAATAAAGCACCCCCATATTCACCAGAATTATAAGCAAACTCTAACTTTAGCCAATGGCTTGGGTCTCGAAAGAAACAATTGTTTCCAGTGATACATTCAGTTGCATTTTTAATGATGTACAGTTTTGCATTCAGCTCCAAGCACATGCCACCTCCTCTCATAGCATAGTTAGCTCTAACTTGAAGAGTACCTCTCTGTAGAGTTACAATAGAACCAACAGAGTGAATTCCACCACCTTTGTTTGCTGCTACATTTCCAGTAATGTCAGTTCCTGCCCAGAAGTTGAGCTCACTGAGGTAAGCGTAAATTCCTCCACCACTTATACTGGCATTGTTATATGATATTGACATGTTCCCTTGAAAGTGTAGCTTGCTTTCAGAAGCTGAAATGGCACCTCCTTGTTTGGCTTTGTTATGAGCCAGAGTACCTAAGTTGGTGAAGGTTACTTCACTTCGGAAACAAATGATTGCTCCACCATCTTGTTCCAGCAGTGAACTGTTAGTGTAAGTGTTGTTAGTAATGAATACTGACCCGCCAAATGTGAGTTTGCAATTATAGGCAAAAATAGTTCCCTGTTGATTGTTGTGGAGACTGAGGAGTCCACTTGTTTCTAGTGTTGTAGTTTCTACAATTATGACACTGCCTGATGGAGCACTATTGTTGACAAATTCACTATTGCTCAAGTGGTTGGTACGGTAAGAGTTAAAGAGGTCTATAGCACCTCCACCAAGGCCTGCAGTGTTGTTTACAAAGAGGCAACTGTCAATCAATGAGGTACCATTGAAGATTTCAACTGCTCCACCGAAAGAAATCGATTCTGTCAGTACATTCTTGAAGAAGATGCTTCCAGTTATCACAACATCACTAGCAGCTGCATATACACCACCTCCATCAGTGGCAGCTACATTGCTGTTGAATGTAGTGTGATGGATAGTCACAAAGCTTTCCAGGGAGTAAATGGCCCCACCAAAGTCAGCAGTGTTTCCATCGAAGTGACACCTTGATATAGAAACATTGGTGTGAATGACAGCTAATGCTCCACCACCTTTAGCAGTGATCCAAGGACGAAACGGATGTGACAGTGGTGTACCCGTATTGGAGTAGAACGAAGTTAGCGAAATGTTAGCTTTTGACGTAAATCTCAGTCGTAGAGCAGAACCTTGATGAATGTGACCATAGAGAGTGGAGTGTAGAAGAGTGAAGCTGTTTACAAATGTAACATTGTTTCCCACACAGCCAAGCAACACTAGATGGCTCAATACAGTCTCTTGAACATGTTCCAATTGAAATCTTCCCAATGAGCTACATGCAATAATGGAATTATAACTCGTGTTCATCACAGTTACAGAGAAATATGCAAGATTCTCAATCCAAAGTACTGAATCCAAGCTGTGGTTCCCTGGTAGCAGGATGAGAGTGGTGTTGGAGGAAAAGTAGTCCCTTGGTTTGGTAGCATACTGGGAGAGAGTGAAGCAAGGGGCACTTTGTTCAGGGCATGAAACATTTTGAGCAGGTGTGACATGATAAGTCAAACTTGACACAATAGCTATTTTGTACAGAACTACAACAATTTCTATCCAACAAACTTGAAAGCTCTTCATCATGTGACTAGACAGTTCTTCTCTTTTATGAGTTCTTCTATATAACTGCCACAAATTATTAGAGATTATTTAAACAATAGATGTACAGTCTTTATTGAAGAGCCAATATTGAGCTTTTATGAAACATCCTCTCAACATTATAGTATGCAGTGCTAAACTAGTTTCACATCAAAACTGACAAGAAGGCTGTATATTGTGTGTTTATGGCTTTCATCTTCCTCTGTTTTAAGATAAACAATAACATCGTATGGTGTGTCTAGTCACTAGTTTATACAATAAGCATAGATAGCATACATGTTACATCTGTATATAAAATGTACTTTCAATTTACAAAGCATGCATGGCAAACAGTGTACACAAACATAAGTGATGTCATTCTACTACACATCACAAACAACCACATACAGTGTTGTAACTCAAACCAACAGGAGATAACTTGACCATGTGTACGTGTAATAGCATTTTAGCCACCACCAGTGACGTTAATTGACACACACTCTCTTCTCCATTAAGGGAACTTGGGGACAAGGGTATGTATAGGTGATATATGAAGATGCTTAAAAGTATCCAATATATGGATGGCCTACTTAATGTAGCAATAGTACATATGGAAAAGCAACATACGTCATACTAAAAAATAAAGTAGACTCATGCATACTAACTTCATGGTGCTATTTTGACATTTACTGCATTTTTTTACTAAAGACACACATGCACACACTTCAACATGTACACTCACTCTGAGGTCCAAGGATCCCACACACACTTGGAATGGATCCTTCAGGTAAGATTCAGCCAGTCGTCGCACACCTGGTGGCCATGTGGCACTGAAAAGTAAAATTATAAATGGGAAAGTTTTATGGATTACATCATTTACATAAATCATGATCCATCCGCGAAAGTTACAGTGTATTGTATGTGGGACATTCTCTGTATGGTATACATGTATCAGTATCTCACAGCTCATCTGTCAAACTAAAGATTTCAAACGTGACATCCCTGAGAATCTGACTTTGTAAAACTTTCATGCTATGACACAACTGTATCAAGTATAAGTAATTAGTAGTATCAGCAATCAATAATGAGTAACTGCAGAGTACAACTGAAACTAATACATAACAGATTTGATGACAATGTACTTAAATACACATACACACTGTGTGAATAGAATGTAAGTCAGTTAGCTAAAACCAACAACCCATAAACAAACAATATGCTTGAAGTGATCCCTGACCTTGTCATGACTGTCTGTCTATCAGGTCTAATGTCCAACAATATCTTCTTGATTTGTGGCTCAAAACCCATGTCCAACATACGATCAGCCTCATCCAGCACCTATAAGCACACAAAACAGATACATTCTGATTTATGAGCAAATCAAACAACAGCCACAACCTACCAAGTAGGATACACTTCTGAGACTCAGTATCTCATTCATTAGAAGGTCATTTAGTCTCCCTGGAGTGGCTAATGCAGAGACAAAGCAAATAGAAAGAGATTGACAACTTGATATTATAAAGTTATCAATAATTTAGAACCCACTATTTGTATAAAACTTAATTGCCATTCAAATTCATAAATATTATCATGTATGATCTCTGATGGGTAATATAATACTTATATTTTGGGTCTTCATTTCATGACAAAAGTACAGGGTCAACATGCTATGTCATACACTGTCAGGTGGTCCAATGTCAGTAACTCCATAATTTTGAAGGAGAATTAGCTCACCAATGACAATCTCTATCCCTCCAGTGACTTTACTTATCTGTTTCTTCCTGTCCCCTCCTCCATAGATGCACAAACTAAACAATACAATTGGAATGTCAACAATTATTATGAAGAAGTTAACATCACTGTACAACACACCAGAACAAAGGCACTAATGGCACATAACCTATGATGGCACTCAACTAGCACACTATATCCATACTAAACATTTATGTGTAAGAGTAGATCATCTGTGCAACCATGCAGGCTCCAGGCATCACTCTATGAAGTACAAGAGGTAGCAGTGCCTTCTACTAGCAAGTATAAAAATTATCAAAAGGCAAGTGCACTGTGGTGCACACACATGAACACACACACTAGATAGCTAGCCCTGCTCTGCACATGCATATGTGAGATTTGCCATATGTAAGAAACATACCAGGATAGGCTCTTGTATAAAATGCACTTTTGCCATATAAGACCATCATCAGAGATGTACACGCAAGGTATGTAGTTATCGTTTACAAATGATAACCTTTAAGTTACCCATATATGCTTAAATCAACTAATAGTCACTGTTGGTTTTACCATCGTATATAGATGGTGCATTCATTTTTTGTAGCTATAACTAATTTTGGCGTAAATTTTTGCAGAGCTTGCAAGAAAATCTTACTGTATATTGGCGACTAAAGTACTGCACAGTGGAAGGCAAAGGGCAGCTCGAAGAGTTTGTGCAAAAAAACAAACAGCTGGATCGTCGAAGCGCTCTTCTGTAGCTGCAGCTGCTTGGCAGGTACCTTGAGCACTTCTGCTGAACACTTTTTAGCTGCTCAGACAGTTTGTAGCTGGAGTTGAAAGATAGTCTCTTCAAGCCACCCTCGAGAACCATGCAGCATAGATTTTCTCTGCCACAGCGTTCAGGAAATAACAACTTACTAAGTTGGAAAAAACTGATGCCAAACTTTATTTGAGCCTAGATTTCACTGTATAGCACTTGACAGATTCGCTGTAAAAATCCAGATTATCAATAATCTAATAATAAGCAGGTAATGACTGTGCTTTTCTAGCAGTAGAGGTTGGCCCAAGAAGTTGTGTTGCTCTAAAAGTCTAGATAATATAGTTGGATTTTCTAGTTCATGAATTATTCATATTCAAATACTAGCCTGTAACCTAAAGTAGACACAAAATTTAAAACAGGACATAGGCCAACAGAAACCACTTCAAAACTGTTGATGCTCTAAACCAATAAATTATAATGACGATATATTTAAAAGCATACACACAAAATTTCCTTCCAATAAAAAAATGCAATGACAAAATCAGTCATTTACAAAAATGAAAAATGACTGTGTTTATGTATTCATGATGTCAATAATTTAATGTACACTGACATGTAATAAACTACGAGTCTTGTTTTGTAATCGCTAAAATTTCAGTACATTACACTCTATTGTTCTGGTGGTACTAGGGGAGGATATTCATCACTGTGTTCAAACCGGTATGGCAGTGTCTCCACTGGTTCAAATTGTGAATAAGAGGTTTGAAGTTTGTCCTTGAAAGTAAGAAACATTGACTTGAACCAATTCTGAACACGTTTTGGAACAATAAGGAAGAAAATAAGTCCACCTAAGTAAACTATTGGTACAGACATCAAAGGTAAACCTACACTATATTGAATGAAGAGTAAGCTACGCGAGGCAACAACTTCTAGATAACGATAATTGGCTGCACCCATAAACACAATACTCAATGTTGTTAACAACACCAGATTTGCAAATGAGTGCCAGGCTGACTTGTATGGCCTCACAGTAGCAACCCAAACAACAACTGCAGCAAATGTTATTCCAGACAGTGGAAAGTATACTGGTCCAGTTGTAAAGGCAATAAAAATTTCATTTACAACTCTCAGACACAAGTAGAGAGCAGCAAAGTAGCGGCAGTCTCGAGGCTGGAGCTTGTAACAACCATGGAATGAGTCCATGAAGATGTGGAGTGGAAGACACCCAACATCAAAATGGTTCAAAACCTTGTGGAAACACCGACAAGGATAGAGACAGAGAAGAACCAGTGGGACCACGTTGAACACAAACACCATCAACAAGGCTAGCACAGCATAAGGAATGTGAGCCTTTCCAAAGTACTCATATGTTCCATCATAGTAGAGGTACTTCTGAGAAATAGGATCTCCATTCATGTCATAGAGGCTGTTTGGAGTGAGAACCAGGAATGATACATTCAGGATCTTTACATAGGAAAGCAAAATGAATGTGGCAAATGCTCCAACTAGTGATCTATTGATATCCCATTCATTTCGAATCAGAGCAAAACACTTGTAGAAAGGACTCCAAAGACGAACAACTAGACTGGAACGATTGTGCAGCTTAACCAAGATGTAAGTGACAATCACAAGAACCAAAGGATAGACAGCAATTAGATAATCTAGCATTAGAGTCTGGAGTAGAGTCAGTTTAGGATGCAAGCAAAATGGCTTATATATACCACGAAAGACATCAAGATTCCACAAACTTAATGTAGCAAAGTAGTATCGAAGTTGAAAGTTAGTTCGACTGAACAATCTAACAAACAGTGGTGTAGTTGAAAGTTGACACAATAAAATATACCCATTCAGTGCTCCTGATGTAGCTGATATTCTGAACAGTATGACTATGATGTAAAAGACAGTGAGAGGAAGAAATGCCACAGCAATGTACTTCAACCAGTTGTACTTGTAGTCTTTACATTCAACACAAGCCAAACTATAAGTGTAGACAGGATGGGAATATCCATCCAAACATTGGCTGCACATTAGACCTGTGTTGTAGTGGTACCCAAGAACATGACTAGAATGCTTTTCAGTAAATTGGCACAAAGCTCTGTTGTTTTTGTGTTTAAGTCTGGTTATTTTGGAATAGTCGTAGTGAAACCTTTTGTGGCCAAAATAATTATACAGACAGTGACCTACTACTGTCCTATTGGACAAGTAGCTCATACAGTGGTAGAGTACAACATACACATCAAGTGTTTTCTGATCACAATGAACTACATTGTCAACATCATTTCCACACTTACAATGACTTAAGGTATGGTTAACTTTGACTGGTGAAGTCCAAATGGGACAAGATTCATTGATATCAGAAGAGGCTACAAACAGTATTGCCACTGTTACAACTAAACAAGAGGAGACAAAAACATTTTCTTTCTTCATATTAATTTTTGCAAGTTAATTGACACTGTAACTATTAATGCTACGTATCTTGTGAGCGGTTATAATCAATTTATAGCATAATATTATTATGTATTCATTGAACTACTTTTACTTTTACTGGAGGAGACTAGACACAAAATCTTTATAAAGACTTTACGTAAGTACTGTTTAGAAAGCTATTCGAAACAAATTGGTATAGTTGCATAAGTAAAACAAGTTATGATAAGATTACTACATAGCTGCTGTTCTCCATTTCCTAAACAATGTTTTGACAAGTACACCTCACTGAAAATTGTTTACTAGTCGTTAAATTATACAGATAACTACTGCACCAACAGAGCAGCATTACGCTATCTACATATTTTGGGAAAAAACTTTAATGTGAACCATAATGATATTTTTATTAGGTATATAATTTTACGAACCAAGCTTTACAGTAAGTGCAACAAAACTTTTCCAAACTATAATTGCAAACACCTTAAAATTTCCCACTTGTGACTAGAGAGAGTGGAGAATATTCGTAACTACTTTTTAAATCATTAATTCAATATAAACTCCATGACATTGGATCTCCTGTTTCAATGTCAATGTAATACAGTACGTAGTGGTGTATGGAAGAGGGTACCATAATGTTACAATCTTGTGTGCATGCTTTATTTTTGTGAATTTTATGAATGGAATACAGACAGACAGATCGACAGAGAGACTGACTACTATTATATAAATAATCCTCGGCACAAGCCTTGCACATGCCAAGGCTTAATGACTGAACATATCATTGACACTAGTGAAGTCTAAATGGGACAAGATCCATTGATATCAGACTGTGAAGTGAATACAAACTATATCACTAAAAACAATTAAATGAAGGCACCGTTGGTGCACAAGCCTCGGCACATTCATTGTGACAATTACTGACATAATATCCTGTGTAAAGAGAGCATGTATACCATAGCTAGTTATATCAGTACTACACTGTTAAATTTTGGTGCATTAAAAAACAAAGTGTGCAGTTTTTGGGGACACTTTATATATGAGTACTATAAGTACTATATCTATGAGGGCACGGTATCAATCACCTATAGACACACACTGACACAGCCACACAACTCTGTGATGAACTGACAGCTAGCTACACAACTCTGTGATGACCCTAGCCACACAACTGACTTTGTGATGATTGATGATGAAACACCATAAGTCACGGACTATGAACCACATGAATAATGCTATGATTAGTATGTATCAGTGTACAGGAACAGTGTTAGATACTGAGACATCATATTGAGTGGCAAACTATGGTGGGGCTACCTTCATGAATAATATCAGTAATCATACAGCTTAGCTTGGCTATCTGGCCACACTGAATCAAGTAGGCACCATTTAATTTGTACACTTACAGAACACATTGCATGATGCCACATAATTTATGCAGTAGAGTTGAACTTGAACTGGCACTGTGACACTGCCAGGATCACACTTGAAGTACTGGCAGGCAACTCAGTATGGTAGGCTAAGCAGGCTATAGGCTATGCGGATCGATGCAAATATATCTTATACCAAATTTAACTTGCAATCACTTACCTGTGCAAGCAGCTAAGCCAACTAAACCAAGCTGCACATTGATCACAACCAGAGTCAGAGCAGTCCCATCATCAGTGCAGTTTCTGGATGCACTGAGCCAATGCAGTCCACTGAACTGTATTTCCATAGATAATGCACACTGTACATGGGGTGTGAGGTTTCAAAGCCTATAAGCGTTCAGAAAAGCACCGTTGAAAACCCTCAAATCTCAGAAACTACAGCATTTTACAAGATTTTACACATTAAACTTCAAGATAATCTTGAGTCATAAACGTACATACCTTCCATTTTGCCTCTAGAGCTGCCATTCTTCAGATAACTTAGTAACAGACACACACATACACACACACACACAGACACACACACACACACACACACACACACACACACACACACACACAAAACGACTACTGTAATCCTCGTGCACATGCCGAGGCTTAACAAGAAGACATGTAGTTTCTTCATCTTTGTTCTGGTATAGTTCTTACACACCAGTTACAAATAAGCATCAGTAAACAACAAAAGTCATGTTTACAAGGTCAAGGTTTATGTACACAAACAATCATGAAAAATAAGGTTTAGCTGATGTCTGTGTGGGCACAGAGTACCATGCACTAAAGGCATACATCCCTCAGTATACGATATACTACAATCAAACATAATAAAGTCACCATGGTGCTGAACCCTCACCATGGCAATGGTGATCTTTCAATATATTATCAGTGATGCATAATATGGTATAGTAGTTCACTTGTGAGAAGGTTGTCTTGGGAACTAGTAAGTGCCTCAGCCAACACTAACATGTAAAGCAGCAATCACAAAATGACAGCCATATAGGCAACCAAGGAGATATCAAACCACAGCTTATAAGGATCAAAGTACACACACTAGGGATCTACAGTACACAATATGAAGCAATAATAGTATGAATGGCATGCCTAGTGCAATAAAAATTATGTATAATGTGTAGTTAAAATTGGTCAACATTGATTTAAACCAGTTATCAAAAGATATAAAATTTGCAATAAAATAATGAGTGGTCCATTTAGAGACATTTACAAAACTAACATTTACCTTAAGGAAATTTTACATAAATTATGAGGCCAGCCTGACTGCTTCATCTTCATAAAATTTCAAGTATAAGAAGTATTAAATGAAGCTCAAATTTTATCAACAAAAGCACCAATCCTCAGCACCACTCTAGCAGAATGCAGAGATATATATCTTCAATCTTAACGTTTCAAGTGGGGCTTGATGATATATAGTATATAATATATGTAATTTGTAGACAGCTAATGAATTTGAGTGAAAAAGTAACATGTATTGTATAGTAAACAAGTATTCACAAAATAAGAAACATATAACAAAACCTCCAAACCAATACACATGTAATATAACAGCTGATGTATTTACAAACAGGAACACAAAATTTTTTTATAAACCGTCAAAAGAAAGTCATATATACCAAAATTAAATTAAAAAATTAACACAAGATTATACCGTATAGCGGAAAATTTTTGCTGGGGCAAAATTTTGTATGAATTGTTAAAATGCAGCTCCTCAACCTTCACGGTGTTCGTATAAAAACTCATCTTCTTGTTACAATTGGGCTGCTTGCTGGCAGAAAAAATTTTCATAGTTAATAAATTTCATATACACAGTGCTTGCTTGTATTGCACATATTACAGAAGTTAAATTTTCTCACATTTAATTTTTGTATATTGCAATGGCACACAAAAGTGCGAAAATTTCCACCATACAAAAATTTCCTGCTATACGGTATACTGTTGCTGTTTTACATACTGTACACAATTATGTAACAAGCTATGAGTCTTGACTATAAGTATTTGATAATCTATTATACTTTCAGTACATTGTACTCTATTGTCCTGGTGGTACTAGGGGAGGATATTCATCACTGTGTCCAAACCGGTATGGGAGTGTCTCCACTGGTTCTAATTCTGAATAAGAGGCTTTAAGTTTCTCCTTGAGAGTAAGAAACATTGACTTGAACCAATTCTGAACACGTTTTGGAACAATAAGGAAGAAAAATAGTCCAAGTCCATAAACAATTGGTACAAACAGCAATGGCACTATAGCAGCATAACGAATGAATATTAGGCTACTTCCAGCAACAACTTGTAGGTATTTAAAAGCAGGTATGCCAACAGTCTCTATTGTCAATGTTACAAAGAACACTAAATCTGCAAATGTGTGCCATGGTAACTTGTATGGCTTCACAACAGCTACTAGTATTGCCATAACAGCAAATGTGAGTCCAGAAAAAGGGAAATAAGATGGTCCGGTTGTAAACGAAAACAATAGCTCATTAAAAACTCTCAGAAACAAGTAGAGAGCAGCAAAGTAGCGGCAGTCTCGAGGCTGGAGCTTGTAACAACCATGGAATGAGTCCATGAAGATGTGGAGTGGAAGACACCCAACATCAAAATGGTTCAAAACCTTGTGGAAACACCGACAAGGATAGAGACAGAGAAGAACCAGTGGGACCAGGTTGAACACAAACAACATCAACAAGGCTAGCAGAGCATAAAGAATGTGATCCTTTCCAAAGTATTCATATGTTCCATCATAGTAGAGGTACTTCTGAGAAATAGGATCTCCATTCATGTCATAGAGGCTGTTTGGAGTGAGAACCAGGAATGATACATTCAGGATCTTTACATAGGAAAGCAAAATGAATGTGGCAAATGCTCCCACTAGTGATCTATTGATATCCCATTCATTTCGAATCAGAGCAAAACACTTGTAGAAAGGACTCCAAAGATGAACAACTAGACTGGAACGATTGTGCAGCTTAACCAAGATGTAAGTGACAATCACAAGAATCAAAGGATAGACAGCAATCAGATAATCTAGCACTAGAGTCTGGAGTAGAGTCAGTTTAGGATGCAAGCAAAATGGGTCATATATACCACGAAGAATGTCTAGATTCCACACACTTAATACAGCAAAGTAGTACTGAAGATTGCTGCCACTTCTGGGAACTAGTCTAGCAAACAGTGGTGTAGTTAAGAGTTGACAACATAAAATATACCCATTCAGTGCTCCTGATGTAGCTGATATTCTAAACAGTATGACAATGATGTAAAAGACAGTGAGAGGAAGAAATGCCACAGCAATGTACTTCAACCAGTTTTACTTGTAGTCAGTACATTCAACACAAGCCAAACTATAAGAGTAGACAGGATGGGAATATCCATCCAAACATCGGCTGCACATTAGACCTGTGTTATACTGGTAACGTGAAAACTGAGTTGAACTATAATACTCTTCTGTAAACTGGCACAAAGCAGTCTCATTTCTGTGAATAAGTCTGGGCATTTTCCAGTAATCATGATGAAACTTATTGCTACCAAAATAATTATACAGACAGTGACCTACTACTGTCCTATTGGACAAGTAGCTCATACATCGGTACACTAAAACATACACATCAAGTGTTTTCTGATCACAACTAACTGCATCATCAACACTGTTTCCACACTCACAATGACTGAAGGTATTGTTAACTTTTACTGGTAAAGTCCAAATGGGACAAGATCCATTGATATCAGAAGAGGATGCAGCCAGTGCTAAAACCAAACAAAACACAAGAATAGTTTCTTTCTTCATCTTGACACTGGTGCACCTAACTATACTAAAAAAGTTTACATTAATGGCCTGAGCTGCTTACCAAGAGTAAACAATTACAAGAATGCTGTTGTAGAAGAACAAACATCGTAAATCAACAAAAATACATTTTTAATGATTCCCACAATAAAGAATGTTGATACAAATATATTGAAAGTTACCTATTCATTACTTATTGGATCCCGTTGCTAGGTTGTTGCTATGTGCCAAAATGCTATGTGGTTTGTAGGCCAAAATGTACCGATCAGAATGCATTATACACTGCCATGTCCTTTGCACTAATTGATCTAATACCCAAATGAGGTATGTAGTTCTAGTTGGCACGTGAAAAATATTTGGCCAAAATCCAAAAAAAATGTGTCTGTTTCTCTGAGTCCTAGCGATGTTTCAAACTCAAAAATACTGCTGCTCTAGCTAGGTTCACAGTTAGACATTACTGGTGCTGATTCAGAGAGTCAAGAGTTCAGTATGTGAAGAATTTTTTCCTATGACCAATTAACGGTTCATACATTTTATAATATTAAGAACACATAATTGTTTGCTCAGTGTCTTTATTTGTATGACAGTCAATGACAATTTTGTGTATTTTTGAACTGCGTGGGCTTAACTAGGTTACCGTACAATATGAAGGCACCAAGGTGCTTAACCCTTGGCACCCTAGCAATACAATACATTGTCACACATGACAATCTAGCTTCCAGTACAGTAACAGTGGAGCCAGCAGAGGATACTAGCTACAATTACTATCATTTTAACCACTGATGAGGACGGATGCCCTGCCGGACCAGGAGGCTAGTAGTGGCAGCCTGACCGGCTACACAGAGAATACTTAGTCACTAACAATGATCATAGTTAAAGTACTAGCACTGTACTAGCTGGTAAGTTCACATAATATAAACATGACTCAGTGATTGTTCATCAGCCTATCATCAGCTCTGTTATGCCTTGGATTCATTAAAAACATGCTTATAATATGCCAAAACAGCGTGATTAATAAGAGTATAGTACTATTGCATGCTAAACTTGCCTACAAAGTAAGTTTGTTGCCTCTCAACTCCTTCATGTGCTTCTGCCAAGTGAAAACTAGTCTATTCTAAATAACACACACTAAGAAATGGGCGTAAATAGCAGGTGTGGCCTCGAAGCTTATAGCGTTCAGAGAGGCTGAAAAGCCTCAGATCTCAGGAACTACATGTAAGGTTTTGTTAAATGCTACATGTGATTTTTTTAGATAATATCGATTATTTTACCTTGGTGTGCCGTTTTTGAAGACTGGGCATTCCGTTCTTGAGATATACAGTGCAGAAAAAATCTGTCAGACAGACAGACAGACATACAAAACGACTACTGACCGTAACCCTTGATGCGCATGCGCGCGCCAAGGTTTAATAATTGTACAACAATGAATATCATTTGAACTTTCCCCTACACAATGATCTTTGTTTGAATCGCTGCACACGAATGCAGGCTGAGATCCAAGTGATTGAAGTGAGTAGCTATACTGTGACAGTGTAACACTTAAGTTTGAGTTAGAAAGTTAGCATGAGCAGTTAGCAATCCTATGACTGATGATGAGCTATAGCTAGCTTGTCACTATAAGCCTAAAAATAAAGGCACTTGCACTGAGCAGCATGATTTGGAATTAAGCTAGTCAGTGACTTGCTCTACTTAACTCGGAGTCTCTGGCTCAGTGTTAAAGTTCAATCATTTACACTACTTTATTAAAGTTTATTTACAGGCCAAGTATATTACAGCTCATGCTAATTTACCAACTCATGCAACTCAAACTTCAGCATCACTGTAAAGCCACTCACTTCAAGCACTTGGATCTCAGCTTGAGTTCATGTGCAGCAATTCAAACAAAGATCATTGTGTTAAGGAAAGTTCAAATTTTTGTTTGATACAAGTGCATACATTGGTTTACAACTATACTGTAAACTAGTTGAGCCTGCGTAGTTCAAAACACACAAATTGCCATTGACTGCCATACAAATCAGAGTGGCAAGTAAGCAAAATTTTCATGCGAATGTGCAAATGCAATTAATTATGATGTCATGTAAGAGATGAAATTCCGCAGGCTCTAAAACGAAAGGTCTACAGCCAACTGTAAACTTTCATCTCAAATACAGTACTTTCAACGTAGTCAAGGAAACTTTTGCTATTCTACATTTTTTGATCTCTACTGCGGTTTGATTATGCAAACATAAACAAGAGTTATTTGGGAGGTTTTGACAGGAACATGGGGGTGTGGCATCACTTCCAGTGTGTGATATGGCTTCATTTGTTGCAGTTGTTTTCAAAATTGCTTAGGCACATTATTAGCAAACCGGTTTGTAGTTAAGAAAAATGGCTTTGAACCACGGGTAGGCACTGCATTGAGCTACCTTAAGTCCCATCTTTTAACTCCAAAGTATACTTGGACACTTTTGCAAAAACCTGTTTTTTGAGGTGCAAAATGCTTAGGCACAATACAGCCTAACTAAGCTCTATTAAGAGAAAATACTGCAGACTTGCATTCTAAGTGCATGTATAGTTTCATGGTTATCTACTTCGTTTAGTGAGATAATAATTTATTGTATAGCTTCAAAATGCAACAAGAAAGTCAAAAAAGTAAAATTTACCGCAAAATTGATCACAACCACCAAAATTTTGTATTGTTGTGATATACTAATTTTTTTTTACCTCTTTCAAGTTTTTAAGAGGTTTCAAGGTTAACTGAAGGTATCTCAGTCACAAAAAACTATTATAAGTACAAAACAAAAAATTTCCCTGACTACCTTGAAAACACTGTACTTCTCCCAATACTTTATCCTGTTAGTGTAATTTGTGTAATTTAACAAATAGACAACACAAACACAAACTATCATGAAATTCATGTAATTTATATTTAACATACCCGTGCACATTTGACTAAAGTTTACGCTAATAATCAACAAAAAAAAATAGGGTTTACTATAAATTGCACCCTACTGTCCTGGTGGCAATAGGGGAGGATATTCATCACTGTGTCCAAACCGGTATGGCAGTGTCTCCACTGGTTCTAATTCTGAATAAGAGGCTTTAAGTTTATCTTTGAGAGTAAGAAACATTGATTTGAACCAATTCTGAACACGTTTTGAAACAATAAGGGTAAATGCAAGTCCAAGTGCATAAACAATTGGTACAGCCATGACTGGTACAACAAGAGTACAACGAACAAATGTCATACATTTTCTAGAGGAAACCTTGACTTGACAATAGTCAGGTATACCCAATAACAATGTACTCAATATTGTAAAGAACACCAGATCGACAAATGAATGCCATAACAACTTGTATGGCCTCATAATAGCAATCCAAACAGCCACTGCAGCAAAAGTGAATCCAAACAAAGGAAAATATGTTGATCCAGTTTCAAAAACAAAAAGAAATTGATTAAAAACTCTCAGACACAAGTAGAGAGCAGCAAAGTAGCGGCAGTCTCGAGGCTGGAGCTTGTAACAACCATGGAATGAGTCCATGAAGATGTGGAGTGGAAGACACCCAACATCAAAATGGTTCAAAACCTTGTGGAAACACCGACAAGGATAGAGACAGAGAAGAACCAGTGGGACCACGTTGAACACAAACAACATCAACAAGGCTAGCACAGCATAAAGAATGTGATCCTTTCCAAAGTATTCATATGTTCCATCATAGTAGAGGTACTTCTGAGAAATGGGACCTCCATTCATGTCATAGAGGCTGTTTGGAGTGAGAACCAGGAATGATACATTCAAGATCTTTACATAGGAAAGTAAAATGAATGTGGCAAATGCTCCAACTAGTGATCTATTGATATCCCATTCATTTCGAATCAGAGCAAAGCACTTGTAGAAAGGACTCCAAAGACGAACAACTAGACTGGAATGATTGTGCAGCTTAACCAAGATGTAAGTGACAATCACAAGAACCAAAGGATAGACAGCAATCAGATAATCTAGCATTAGAGTCTGGAGTAGAGTCAGTTTAGGATGCAAGCAAAATGGGTCATATATACCACGAAGAATGTCTAGATTCCACAAACTTAACACAGTGAAGTAGTACTGAAAATAGTATTCAGTTCTGGTAATTAGTCTAACAAACAGTGGTGTAGTTGCAAGTTGACAACATAAAATATACACCATTCAGTGCTCCTGATGTAGCTGATATTCTGAACAGTATGACTATACGATGTAAAAGAGAGTGAGAGGAAGAAATGCCACAGCAATGTACTTCAACCAGTTGTACTTGTAGTCTTTACATTCAACACAAGCCAAACTATAAGAGTAGACAGGATGGGAATATCCATCCAAACATTGGCTGCACATTAGACCTGTGTTGTAATGGTATCGTGAAGGCACAATACGACTATAATATTTTTCAGTAAATTGGCACAAAATGGACTCATTTCTGTGTTCAAGTTTGGGCATTTTTAAATAGTTGTGATGAAACTTTCCGTCTCCAAAATAATTATACAGACAGTGACCTACTACTGTCCTATTGGACAAGTAGCTCATACAGTGGTAGAGAACAACATACACATCAAGTGTTTCCTGATCACAGTAAACTGCACTATCAACACCATTTCCACACTCACAATGACTGAAGGTATTGTTAACTTTTACTGGTGAAGTCCAAATGGGACAAGATCCATTGATATCAGAAGAGGATACAAAATGTATCACAACTGCTGCAACCAAAGAGAAGGAGGTAAGAATAGCTTCTTTCTTCATCCCAACACTTGTAGATCTTAGACTAACTACATACACAACGAACTGGGTGATACTACACGCCACCTAAGGTCTGCACATATATATAATATCATGAGATCCTTTTTAGACCAGCCACAACAGTATATATACAGTAGGCCTGTTAGTTGCTTTCAACTTTCAGCTCATTATCTATGATGCAATATTTTGACAAGTGCAAGTCACTGAAAATTGTTTGTTGACATTATACAAGTACTCATCACTACATATAGGGCACCATTCATAACAATGTGGGCACAATAATAAGAAAGCACCACTAGCTAGTGCACTTATATGCATGACATGACATGACTTTGCTATAGATCCTGAACTATCATGAACAGTAATCCCACCCAGGTGAGGATTAGCTTTGAGATCATAACTCAGTGTTACTGAGGAAACTGCTATAAAGCACAAGCAGAAGAAGTCTATGACTGGACAATGAGCTATGCTATGATTATACTAGGCTGGAATGCTCAGTTGTAGTCAAAACAAACTCTAGGTAAGCTACTGAGTCTGCTGTAGTCAGTGCCCATGCAGCTAACAGCCAGCTACACTGAAAAATTATACATACCAATACGTGTATATATAACAGCAACCAAGTCTAGAATTTGTGATAAATGTTCACCGCATGATGATGCGATGGATGCTGTTGTTGTTGTTGGTTAGTGTTCTTTGGCAAGATAGGCTAGTTAACGCACACTAGATCAATAGGTGTGGCCTCAAAGCTATATATACTTAAAGAAGTACAAAACTAACAAGGTCCAATTAACTCTTGCCACCTGGAAGTTGAGTATCTAAAGATTAAGATGTGCAGCAGCAATCACAAGATGGCAGCTAATAGACAACCAAAAAGTAGCAAAAAAATACTGTTATACTATTTTTACTGTTTTATGCTTTTATTTGATTAACAATAAAAGTATATGTACATTGTCACAATAAACCATAAATTTTGATTTCAAATTTGATAATCTGAAAAAAAATTAGTACATTGCACCCTATTGTCCTGGTGGAACTAGGGAAGGATATTCATCACTGTGTCAAAACCGGTATGGCAGTGTCTCCACTGGTTCTAATTCTGAATAAGAGGCTTTTAAGTTTCTCCTTGAGAGTAAGAAACATTGACTTGAACCAATTCTTAACATGTTTTAGAACAAAAAGGTAAAGAAATAGTCCAAGTCCAAACAAAAATAGTACAGAGAGTCAGTAAACTATGATTGAACGGTATGCTCCTCAACGAACAGCTTTCATAAATAACAATTTATAAGTCATGTTTACAAGCTCTAGGTCAAGGCTTATATGCACACAAATTGCTAAATTTGAGCTCTTCACTTCAGTTGTTGTGCCAACAAGCAAATTCATGAAGCATAGAGTAGAATAAATTTTAGCTGAACAAGTGTGTAAAGTCTCATTACTGTGAAATGAGCAGTTTTTTAAAATAATTAATAATGTGCAGTTTGGTCTCGTATTTATTTTGCTTGTACTTAATTCTTACAGCAATTCCTTTTGCAGATTCTTTTTGTATTTGTTTGTTTCACAGATCATATGCAGTGTGTGTGTGTGTGTGTGTGAGTAATCACTTTAGTACCTTATTAGTCTATTGAGCTACACCCATTTTCATTCACATGTTGCAAATGATGTTGTATACAAAAACGTAAAATATATTGGTCCCCTGAAGCATTATAATAATTGACATAAATTAGAGTGTATAACACAAAACGGTTACCAAATGTATATAAATGTACAATGTTTGGAAGAACTTCACTGCTATTTCTGTAAAGGTTGATTTATTAAATTCTGTACCTAATATATAATTATTTGGAGATACTGTAACCACAGCCTCATTTCCAGTTACAATTTTTTTAGTTCTTAGCACAACAGATATGTATGTGCTTAATCAAACATGTCCGGTAATGATCGATATCGTCAGTGTTATAATCAATCCTAGTAGCACGCTGAAGTCACAAGAGTGACAGGCAATAGATTCCACTTAATTTAAAGTAAACTGACTTTTGCAATGAATCCAATTATTGCAGGTTTTCACTATAAAAGTTTCACAAATCATTGTGTGAGTAGGTGAGTATAACGAGTTGAACAACTTTAGAATCATTTTCAAGACTATTGTACTCCTGGTCTTCTGAGTGGCACCACCGCATATAGTGAATGAACTGCACATGCACATTGCCCCTTGTTGTTCTCTGTTACAGTATTAACTTGACCTCATCATAGTTGGTTATGAAGAATCTGATAACTACTGCACAAACAGAGCAGCATTATGCTTCCTACATATTTTATACATGGTAATGTGATCCACTCAAACAATGTAATTATATATATCAGGTACAGAATTTAATAAATCAACCTTTACAGTAATAGCAGTGAAGTTCTTCCAAACTATTATCAAACACATTTTCCCACTTGTGAGTGGAAAGAGTGGTGATCGAATATTCAGAACTGTTAACAATCCACTTACTTCCACAAATGTAATGCTAAAGGTAGTACTTTAGTTGAAAGTTACTTTAACCAACAAATAGTGGTGTAGTGGAAAGACGAAATATAAATTATACTCATTCAAATGGCCAAGATATTTTGAACAGTATAAAAAGCAGTTTACTTGTAGTCTTTACATTCAACACAAGCCAAACTATAAGAGTACACAGGATGGGAATATCCATCCAAACATTGGCTGCACATAAGACCGGCTACTGTTAAGTGGTATGGCAACAGCAGAGTGATATTGTGTCCATGACACATTCACCACCATAATACTACACACAGATGCAAGCATCTTTGGGGCGAGCCTGAGTGCAGAGAGCTTGTATGTAGAGTGTGGTAAGTAGAAGCATATCTATAGTAGAAGTGGGCATGTAATTTTCTGGGTGAAACCTAGAAGTAGTTTTCTAATTTGATAATTCAATTATTTCGATTTTGACATGTCCGTATTTTGCCTTTATTCGTGACGATCAAGTCCTATGGCTATATCATGCATGCATGGTGCAAGCAGAGCTTGTGGAGCGTTAAGCGAGGTTTATGCATCAACTCTGACTCTTTCTTGGACAAGATGAGCATCTTTCTCAGTAGTTGTTTCCCTCAGGTGTTGCTGTTGTCGACGAGCTGAAAGTCTGTGTCTACGTCTTGAAACTTTGTTATCAGGCGTTTCTCTAGCTGTTTGTTTATATTTGATAATGGATAATGAAGAGAAAGCCATAGATAAAATAGTACTTCCGTTACTGCAAAACACGTGCTATATTGCACAATCAATTTCAATAATGCAACACTGCATTTTAATAATTTGAATACATTCAATAAATGAAGGCACCGATGGTGCACAAGCCTCGGCACACTAGTACTATAGCGCACCGTCACATGCATATACTGTACATTATAAAAGATTACATGTATGAGTGTATCAAGAAACTAATCCAACTATGTCAGGTTAGCCACATAACTCTGTGATGAAACAGAACAAGCAATGCATCATAGATACTTGCTCATCATGATTCACTGTCTGAGCATCATCTGAGCTGTTTCTCAGAATGTGTACTTGTAGCAAGTTAACCAGATGAGCTATACTTAGCAGCAATGCCATCCACTCATAGATATTTATCAAAGATGCACTCGAACGCTCAGCTGTTGTCACTAGCTAGCTATTGACCAAGGTCTAGACTGACTACCAGTGAAAAATCAGTAGCCATGCAGCTTAGCTAGCTGGCCACAACGAGCTAATACATTTATATACTTACATAGCAACTTCTGGATGTCTTGCCTAGTACCACTGACCAACAGCAACATCACAGCATCTGAATTTCACACTAATTCTAGAAAACGCACACCAGATTAATAGGCATGGTCTCAAAGCTAAGCGCTCAAAAGAAGCACAAAAGCCTCAAATCTCAGTAACTACAGCGTTGTGAACACCAAAAAATAAACATCTACAAGATCATTCAGATTTATGAACGTAAGTACTATCAAATTTGTCGCTAGAGCTGCCTTTCTTGAGATTTCGATGGAACAGACAGACAGACAGACAGACAGACAGACGGACAAAACGACTACCGTAATCCTCTGCACGTGCTACGCACGCGCCGAGGCTTAATGACATGCAGAGTTTTCTAGATTGTGCACATGTGACTATAGCTACAATTATTCCCGATTTTTGGCAAAAAATTGTTGCAAATGATGTTGTATACACGCAAAAACGTAAAAAATATTGGACCAGGTCCCCTAAAGCTTTATAATAATTGACGTAAATTAGAGCGTAGAACACACAATGGTGACCAAAATAATTACAAATGAACCTTGCAAACTTACCATGCAAAAGGATATTTACTAAAAAAAAAGACAAAAAAACAACAACAATTGTACAGCAATCTGAAAAACTTTTATACTTAAGCAAAGCATTTACCTCATAAGAAACTAGTTTTGACAAAAAGAAAGTTCACTTTCAGTACATTGTGCTCTATTGTCCTGGTGGTACTAGGGGAGGATATTCATCACTGTGTCCAAACCGGTATGGCAGTGTCTCCACTGGTTCTAATTCTGAATAAGAGGCTTTAAGTTTCTCCTTGAGAGTAAGAAACATTGACTTGAACCAATTCTGAACACGTTTTGGAACAATAAGGAAGAAAAATAGTCCAAGTCCATAAAAAATTGGTACAGAGAGCACTGGAACTACAACAGCATAACGAATGAAGGGGATGCTCTTCGAGGCAACAACTTCTAGATAACGATAATTGGCTTGACCCGTAAACACCATACTCAACATTGTGAACAACAGCAGATCTGTAAATGTATGCCAGGCTGACTTGTATGGGCTCACAGTGGCAACCCAAACAGCAACTAAAGCAAATGTTATTCCAGACAGAGGAAAGTATACTGGTCCAGTTGTAAAAGCAATAAAAAATTGATTGATAACTCTCAGAAACAAGTAGAGAGCAGCAAAGTAGCGGCAGTCTCGAGGCTGGAGCTTGTAACAACCATGGAATGAGTCCATGAAGATGTGGAGTGGAAGACACCCAACATCAAAATGGTTCAAAACCTTGTGAAAACACCTACAAGGATAGAAACAGAGAAGAACCAGTGGGACCACGTTGAACACAAACAACATCAACAAGGCTAGCACAGCATAAGGAATGTGAGCCTTTCCAAAGTACTCATATGTTCCATCATAGTAGAGGTACTTCTGAGAAATAGGATCTCCATTCATGCCATAGAGGGTGTTTGGAGTGAGAACCAGGAATGATACATTCAGGATCTTTACATAGGAGAGCAAAATAAATGTGGCAAATGCTCCCACTAGTGATCTATTGATATCCCATTCATTTCGAATCAGAGCAAAACACTTGTAGAAAGGACTCCAAACACGAACAACTAGACTGGAACGATTGTGCAGCTTAACCAAGATGTAAGTGACAATCACAAGAACCAAAGGATAGACAGCAATCAGATAATCTAGCATTAGAGTCTGGAGTTGAGTCAGTTTAGAATGCAAGCAAAATGGGTCATATATACCACGAAGAATGTCTAGATTCCAGAAACCCAATGTTGCGAAGTAGTACTTAACATTGTTGTCAATTCTTGTAATTAGTCTAACAAACAGTGGTGTGGTTGCAAGTTGACAACATAAAATATACCCATTCAGAGCTCCTGATGTAGCTGATATTCTGAACAGTATGACTATGATGTAAAAGACAGTGAGAGGAAGAAATGCCACAGCAATGTACTTCAACCAGTTGTACTTGTAGTCTTTACATTCAACACAAGCCAAACTATAAGAGTAGACAGGATGGGAATATCCATCTAAACATTGGCTGCACATTAGACCTGTGTTATACTGGTAACGTGAAAGCTGAGTTGAACTATAATAATTTTCTGTAAACTGGCACAAAGCAGTCTCATTTCTGTGAATAAGTCGGGGCATTTTCCAGTAATCATGATGAAACTTATTTCTACCAAAATAATTATACAGACAGTGACCTACTACTGTCCTATTGGACAAGTAGCTCATACAATGGTACACTAAAACATACACATCAAGTGTTTCCTTATTACAATGAACTAAATCATCAACACTGTTTTCACACTCACAATGACTGAAGGTATTGTTGATGTTTACTGGTGAAGTCCAAATGGGACAAGATCCATTGATATCAGAGGAAGATGCAGCTATTGCTAAAACCTCAAAGAACAGAAAAATAGATTCTCTCTTCATCTTGACACTGTACACCTAATCATTGCACACACAATTATAAATATGAAGAAAAAAACTTTTGAGATTTGAATCTGTGACTATACTTCTACACTGAATGGTTCACCATGGATACCAATAGTGACCAAGCAATGCATTTGTTAGTACAGTGTAATTGGACACTAACAGAGACAATTATTGAAGCCACTCTATGTGCAGCACTTATAAAAAATCTACTGTATTTCATGAAGTTACGCTAATGCCAAGGGACTGTCTCAATTTCGGCGCATGACTACTTCATTTTTTATGCTCAACTCTTGCAATTTGCCAGCAGTCCAGTTTAAGTTACCTGCCTGTTATAGTTTACTTCACTGCTTAGCCAATTGATCAGAAGGAATTCAGTGAACCAACAGTTCAATAATAAGCATTATTCATTACTTCCTGCTGATGAAGACTATTGGTCGAAACATGTTCGGGATGCCTGAACCAGAAGACTGAAGAACATCCAACCCAAGGAGAACAGGAGGCCTGAAGGTCCAACAATAAAATTATTTCGAGCAAAGCGGCTACCAATGGTGGACAGGAAGCCGTCCAAAATTGCTCTAAACTGGAAAGTTTAAACATTATGATACCAGTTAAAAGCCAGACTGAAGAGATAGTCAGCCAAAAGATGCTAAACAGACCTCAAAATCTACGGGAGCATCAGCCTGGTACACCACCGCCCACACCTGGCAACCCTTACCAACAACTACAAATGATAGCCAAAATGAGAAAGAACAGAATAATATTATCAAGCCCATTGAATCATCCATGGTACTGGGAGAAATGCCAAACTGGGCAGATGCTTCACCAAGTGTAGAAGATAGCAACCAGATAATTTCATTATACATCAAATGACACAATACAGAGAGATTAAACAAAAAGATGACATTCAAGATGAAGGCAAAAATGAAGAACAAGAGACATCCAACGTATCAGAGAAACACCACGGTCAGAGAGAAGAAAGCATGGAATGTCACGAGTCTGCAGATCACAGGGCAGCACACCAAGAACTCACTAGACAACTGGAGGAAATAAGTAAGCAAATTTACACAACTTTAATAAACTTAACTAAAGCTAACCACCACAAGAAATTCATGGAAACTGTCTGAGAGCCAGAAAGCCACCAAAGGGCCTATCCATATGGTGCCAACCACATATTTACCATTCAAATACAGATGTTGAAACTGAATGGCACAAAATCCAAAAAGTAACCACAATGAAACTTACAACACTTCTCGTAAGGCACACTAGAAATGTAATCAAGCAACACAAACAAATGATCAACAAAATCCAGGATGAAATAAAAGAAATGCTGCCAATCAGCACAAATAGCCAAAACTTGATCACAGAATGGAACAAAATACACAGGAATGCAGTGAACAAAGTAAAACCACTTAGAGAAAAACTAGAACGAAACAGACTCAAGAAACTCAAACGCCTATAGACCAAAAACAGCATAAACAATGAAAATACTATAGCTGTTACTCTTATTGATAATTATTTTGTTTGTAAAAATGATAAAAAATTTACTAATTGATGACAAACTGTTAAAGAAGCAAGAATACAAACAAATTCACACGAGCAGCTCCCTCCCATAACCAACTAACCGCTAAAGCACTCACATAGGAAAAGCCACTTATATGCCTAAAACCATCGCTAAAGTAACAAATACAAACATGCCAGGGGTGGTCACAACCATACCCGCTGTACTAACACCCGCGACCAGGATCAAGATGCGATCAAGGGTTCAAAGCAACAAAAATTGGCCCCATCAAGGGTCAAGAAAGCTCTACTGCTCGCTTTCGATCAATGGTCAAACGTCATTAGCTGCAAATAGCACGTTTTAGTGGGTCAAAGTTCAAATTTATCACAATCAAGGCCTTCCAAAGTGGTGAAATCAAGGGTCAAGGCCTAAAAATTGGACGGATCAAATTTTGATCTCAGTTGCGGGTGTTAGTACAGCGGGTATGGTTGTGAACACCCCTTGTCTCAAGTTCTAAGTTCTTCTTTTTCTATCTTGGTTCAACTTTTCTCAGAGACTACTCACTTTTAGAAGCTGATTCTTGAATGAAAGAACTTGGTTTCTTTCGGGACAGTCGCTTTTGCCATCAGTTTTTAGCGTCTCTCATTGAGTAGCTAGATACAAGGCGAAAAGTGCCTCCTCCATATGGCCACCATTAATTTCTACACTCATGCATAATTTATTAGCTTCTAGAAAATTCGAATTGACGACCCTTTCCACACACAAAAGTGTGCGTTATTTGGTTGCTCTTCTTAAGAGATGAATAAGGACTTTGATTATCATAACATATAGAAAGGCAAGTAAATCTTATGATACAGCTCCTGCCTCCAAATGACTGAGATGTGTGTTTCACTTCAGTACTATGATCAAGCAGGCTACACAACTTGTGTTTTACCAGCTCAGCAGCCTGCCGCTGGCTCAGTGAGTCTGGCTTGCCAGACTACTAGCTCAGTAGCTACCAACTCAAATGTAAGTAGTCATGTGTCAAAATTAATGTAATTTGTAGAAATATGGAAAAACGAGAACAAACAAGTAAAAAAAACATTAGAAATGTAATGAGACACAGGAATGGCCGCTAAATCGTAAAAAGAAAGCAAACAAGATGGAATGGCTGTTAGAGTGTGTAAGGAATTCTTCCTGTGGGTAAAATGAGAGACTCAATAAGGAGATTGTGCCCATACAGGAAGAATTCTGCACACACTCTAACAGCCATTCCATCTTGTTTGCGTTCTTTTTACGACTCTGATTTAGCCATTCCTGTGTCTCATTACATTCCAATGTTTTTTTTACTTGTTTGTTCTCATTTTCCATATTTCTATAGAATAAAATGTATTGGTACCAAAAATAATTATACAGATGTGCATGACCAAATACTGTCCTATAGGACAAGTAGCTCATTCAGTGGTAGAGTACAACTTGTATCAAGTGGTTCACAAGCTAGTTGAGTGTGTCGAGGCTTGCATGCGCACCATCGGTGCCTTCATTACAAGTGTGGAAAAGATGTTAACAATGTAGTTCACTGGACCACACTTCATATGCACACACTGTGTATGATGGATTGTATCATAGCTAGAGTAATGAACACTCAGCATCAGTATCAAGAAACTAATCCACCTATAGAGGCCAAGGTTAGCCATATAATATATTAGGTCAATAGGAACTCTTGGCGACTGGATTTTCTTGAAGCGCTAACCTAGCGCTACAGATTGATACCAAAATTGTTATCACAGCACTAGGCAAAACAAATTGTTCCCACTTTTTCTTGACCTACTTCAGTGCTACCGTTTGGAAGGGCCTCTGAAAATGGCAGTGTAGATCCACAAAGGAGCATCTGCTGGAAGTCAGACTTGATTTTTCAGAAAGAGAAAGAGTTGCTCTATTCAAACGCTGGGTAAACCTAGCTCACATTTGCCCTGAAAGATTTTTACAGACGTGTGAAAAAAACTGGAAGTTTGTGGTGAGATAATTAGCTTGTGGAATGCGTTTACCCTGAATTTTTTAATGTTTGTATTGAGAGTGGACTGCTGGCCTAACGACTGCAAAGGATAAACAGCAATCAGATAATCTAGCATTAGAGTCTGGAGTAGAGTCAGTTTAGGATGCAAGCAAAATGGGTCATATATACCACGAAGAATGTCTAGATTCCACAAACTTAATACAGCAAAGTAGTACTGATCAAAAAAAGATTGTAGTTATTTCTGGGAATTAGTCTAACAAACAGTGGTGTAGTTGCAAGTTGACACATAACCATTCAGTGCTCCTGATGTAGCTGATATTCTGAACAGTATGACTATGATGCAAAAGACAGTGAGAGGAAGAAATGCCACAGCAATGTACTTCAACCAGTTGTACTTGTAATCTTTACATTCAACACAAGCCAAACTATAAGAGTAGACAGGATGGGAATATGCATCCAAACATTGGCTGCACATTAAACCAGTATTATAGCGGTATTGAAGAATATAAGAATACTTTTCAGTAAACCAACACAAAGCAGGGTTATTTTCGTGAGTAAGTTTGGGAAGCCTCCAGTAATCTTTATGAAATGTACAATTGGCACTCAAAAANTACCTGATTATCTTGAGAATGCCAGCTCTATGATCAAAATTGATGGTACTTATGTTCATGAATCGAAATTATTAGGAAATTTTTAATGATGTGTAGAATCTTGCAAAACAGTGTAGTTTCTTGAGATTTAAGTTTTTTGTGCTTCTCTCAATGTTTAGCTTAGAAACTGCACCCATCGATCATATCCCATGCATAGTGTGCATTATCTAGAAATACAGTTCTGGACGTCACTGGAACTGTACTGCTCTGGTTCTGGCTCTGGATGTGATGTGCTTGGCTCAGTTGGCTTAGCTGCTTGCACTGGTAAATAACTCCTTTGATTGCAAGTTAAATTTCAAGTCTTTGTAGCGGCCGTGCTTCATAACCTAGCTAGCTTAGCCTGTGACTTTTGTCACAGTTGTCAGGTTTGCCAGTGAACTTCACTGCATAATCATGTGGCATCATGCAGTGTGGCTTGACTAGTAGAGGCTAGCTTAGTTTAACTGTTCATCAAGTTTTACCGACCAATGTGTTTCTAAACTGAGCAGTTTCCAAACTGACTCAGATTTATGGCTCAACTAAGCTGACATCAGCTAGTGTCAGCATAGCACAGCCTTGAGCAGTGTCCAACTAGCCTAGTACCACGATAATACCGTGATTTGTTGCATACGTTTCAGAAAAAAAAAAAGTGCTATAATAATGGTCTTTTGTACACATTGTGTGTTCAGTTGTGTATGCTAGTTGGCCTGCATTCTAGGAATACAAATGTATTGATTTTTCAGTGTGGCTGTGCAGCTAGCTAAGCTATAAGCTGTATGGCTAGTACTGATATTATTCAGGTAGCCCATTGACCTGTTGGAGCCTCACCAGGCAATCCAACCTTGTACCTGATGAGCATTGAGTATGATGTCTACATTATATGTTATAGTGAAACTTCCCTGCTATACTGGATCTTGTTATCTTTCTTACAGACTGGAACAGGAAAAACCTTGGCGTTTCTGCTTCCAGCTTTGATTCACATTGATGGACAAGTAATGTATGTGTTAAATGTGTAGCCTTTTTCTCAAGCCATATGTGTCCTGTTATTGTACAGTAATATTTCATGTTCATTACTTTGAATCTTTTAGTAAAAATTGCGGTATGCAGAAAGATTGGTAACAAGGCGATGATATACTTGATGTGTGTGTCTTGTTTTTGTGTGTATGTGAGTGTAGCGTGTGTGTGTGTGTGTGTGTGTGTGTGTGTGTGTGTGTGTGTGTGTGTGTGTGTGTGTGTGTGTG